>JAODXP020000022.1:9759211-9761711 GCA_027497455.2 Sardinella longiceps | reverse complement strand
GTCCTTTGAGTTTTGTTTGGACCCGTTTTGTCTATAAAGTTTTGTTCAGATGTTTTTGGATCCCATTTTTGCTCCACTTCTATTCCAGGCACAGAGAGAGAGAGAGAGAGAGAGAGAGAGAGAGAGAGAGAGAGAGAGAGAGAGAGAGATAGGCACAAACACATGCACATGCATACACAGAGACATAATGTACAGACATACAGACAGACAGACACACACACACAAACACACACACACACACACACACAAGCACACACATACATGCCCAGACCTTTCTCATCTTTATTTGACATGGTGTAATCCAGGGTAAGGCCAAATGACATTCCTTTTCCACAGCAGGTGTCCTTTCTCCTACTACAGCCGGGATGTCTGTGTGATCTGCATAAGTGTGTGTGTGTGTGTGTGTGTGTGTGCGTGCGTGCGCGTGTGTGTGTGAACATGCATGTGTATGTGTGGATGCATGTGTGCTTGTGTTTCTGTATATAATTGTTCTTGTGCATATGCAACATGTGTGTTTATCACAGAGAGAGAGAGGGGGGGGAGAGAGAATGTGTGAATGATTGTGTGTGTGTGTGTGTGTGTGTGTGTGTGTGTGTGTGTGTGTGTGTGTGTGTGTGTGTGTGTGTGTGTGTGTGTGTGTGTGTGTGTGTGCGTGCTCTGTGACTGTGGAAACGCTGAGGAGTTGTGGGTGGACAAGGAGAGGCTTTTGCTCTGTCTGCCACTGCAGTCCATCAAGACTGAGGCAAAGTTAACTGAGCCACCCTTGAATACAGAGCATAGTGTCTGTACATGATTGCATAAGTGGGTTTGTTTGGATGTCTGTGTGTTTTATGTGTGTGTGTGTGTGTGTGTGTGTGTGTGTGTGTGTGTGTGTGTGTGTGTGTGTGTGTGTGTGTGTGTGTGTGTTGAATAGTTGAATAGCTGGTCTGTAAGCCTAGACAGAAGCAGTGCTTTGTGTCTTTGGCATGTAGGAGACTTTAAGGCAGAAAAAGAGTCAGTGTTTCCAGTTAAGCATGAAAAGCATACTAACAACCACACGCATGCCGTCACATACACACGCTCATATGCACAGTGCACGGACACTCAGGGACTCTCAAATATAGTCACAGAAATACACGCGCACACACACACACACACACACACACACACACACACACACTCACTATGCACACACACACACACACACTCAGTCAAAGCATACCCTCTACAAGACACTTGTAAAAGACACATACTCACAGACATAAATACAGTACACCGACTCACATAGTTGAGTTATGTAACACAGACACACACACACACACACACTACACATACACGTACACTCGCACTCACACTCAGTATGTACGCTTACACACATCACACTACACACACTCGCACACACACACACACACACACACACACACAGCACACACTCACACACACACACACACACACACTATACACACACACACACACACACACACACACACACACACACCGCACACACACCTCCCCATCACACTTGAGCAGATTTACACATGCAGATTTATTTGGTCTCTTTTTTAATGTTTGTGAATGTGCGTGCCAGGCAGGGTGTTGTCACAGTGACCAGGTTGCTTAGACGCATGCTTTTTTTTTGGCCACCCAGTCTGCTTTGAAGCCTGGAATGGAAGTTTAGTTGTGGTCATTCAACTGTGTGTGTGTGTGTGTGTGTGTGTGTGTGTGTGTGTGTGTGTGTGTGTGTGTGTGTGTGACTGTGTGTGTTTGTGTGGTTTTCCTTATACTTGCTCACAGGCACACACACACATACAGTACAACCCCCAAAAATAAAACAGTACACACACACACACACACACACACACACACACACACACACACACACACACAGACACAGACACACACACACACACACACACACACACTGACCCTATTCCCATAGAGAGTGTGTCATGTGGACACAGTGTCGTGGGAAAATGCTCTGTTCACTTTGCACCTGCTACAGTCTCTATCTATCAGTTTGTTGACTTGTTTGTTTGTTTATATTTGTGACAAACAGGAAATGGCTCCAGTTCTGTCATTATGTCTACCATGTCAAAATAGAGGTTTCTGCGTGGCACGCCGCACAGTAACAAAACTCAACAGCATTTAACTCATATTCTCTGGTCACTGTGACAATGTCAAGTGGGTGACACAAATAGGACTGTCAGACCACAGGAAAAAATAAGATTACAGTGTGTGTGTGTGTGTGTGTGTGTGTGTGTGTGTGTGTGTGTGTGTGTGTGTGTGTGCGAGTGCTTGTGAGAGGGAGAGAATGAAATAGTGCAGGGAGAGCTGGCCTGTGCTGTCGGGTATGACAGGAATGTGTGGGGTGGGCATAAAGACATGCCAACAGGAGTGTGTGTGTGTGTGTGTGTGTGCGTGTGTGTGTGTGTGTGTGTGTGTGTGCGTGTGTGTGTTTGTGTGGTGTGTGTGTGTGTGTGTGTGTGTGCGTGTGTGTGTGTGTGTGTGTGTGTGTGTGTGT
>JAODXP020000022.1:9714211-9734211 GCA_027497455.2 Sardinella longiceps | reverse complement strand
TTTTGTTGTCATCTGTCTAAAGGCTTGATAGTGTAAAATGAAACTCTGATCATTGTTAGAAAATGGAGCTGCTTATTATGCCTTCAGTGGAGAATATGTTTGAGGCCTACAGCAATATGTGAATCTGATCTATCTGTATACCAAATGAATTGTCCGTCTCTTATTTCTACTGACTCTTGACTTCTCTTTTTGGATTTAATGCATGAAGTGAAATACCTGAGACAAACAACATAAGACGATGTGCTCAGTAATTCCTTGTGAAACAGACCAATGAAAGTTGCTTGACTGATGGCAGATACAGAGGAAATACAAATGCATGAGAGATAGGGTTTGTTTCTGCAACGGCTCTGCAGAAATAGCATTTAGTATTTTCCATGTGTTCTCTTGTTCCTGCGATTTGGTCTGGAAGCTTGTTTTTATTGGGATAGTCCTTTCATAAGTTGGGCTTGTATTGCACCATCGAGTGGTTACTCTGATGCTCAAGTACTTCAGTGACAGAGGAACCACAAGTTACGCATCTTGCACACATAAACAACACACATGCGCATGCGTACGCACACACACACACACACACACACACACACACACACTGAAATTGAGTCTATAAATTATGAACCTCTTACTAGAAGAAAACATCTTGTGTTTGTGTGTATGTGTATGTGTGAATGCGTGTATATGTGTGTGTGCATGTGTGTGTGTGTGTGTGTGTGTGTGTGTGTGTGTACAGTATATACTTAAGCATACATCCTGATATTCTCCTGTTGGCCCTAGACAACCCCGAAGAGTCATATCAGGAGGAGACGACCTCCAACCTCACCATGATGATGGTTGGCACGGCAACAGAGGAGCAGCCCCAGCCGCCAGTGACGGAGCACAAAACCCCGCCCCTTCTCAGCAAGTTGGGCGTGGTCCGCAAAGAGAAGAACCGGAAGAGCCAGAGCTTCCGGGTCGAGTCAGTGGGAGGCGACCTCCACACGGACACACACAACTTCAGCCTGGACACCAAGAGAGAGACGGAGTATGTAAGTGGCCTTGTCCATGCCTGTGTGTGTGTGTGTGTGTGTGTGTGTGGTTTTGAGTGTCCGTTGAAACATAAAGTTGTGTATGCATGATATTATTGAAGATTTTATTGGTTTTATTGGTGGTGTGTTTATCTGTGTCAATGAATGATTGTAGTAATGTAGTGTAGATTTATTTGAGTTAGAGGGAAGTCAAAAGCTTATTATCATTCACACCATTTTGCCAATCTGAACAGAAGCTTTTATTTCTGCCATAATAACAGCGACATTATACATTTGTCATGGATGTGTAACATTATGTGTGTGTATGTGTGTGTGTTGATGTTGGGGGTTGCGGTGTGGGATTGTCTGCTCCAGTGAGATGGACAGTGCATGTGGATGATGTGCGTGTGTATGTGTGTGTGTGTGTGTGGCAGGGTCCCTGTCGGAGAGAGATGGAAAGCGTGCTGAAAAGTCTTAAGATCACAAACGTACTGAACCCAAGAGGTGTTCACATCCCAAACTGCGACCGCAGAGGATTCTACAAGAAGAAACAAGTAAGAGTCTTATAAACACCGATGTACGCAAAAATGACCTTTTTATGTTTTTCTCTTTCTTTCTTGATCTATCCATCTATCTATCTATCTATCTATTTATCTATCTATCTATCTATCATATCTATCTATCTATCTATCTATCTATCTATCTATCTATCTATCTATGTCTGTGTGTGTGTTTGTGTGTGGGTGTGTTTGTGCGTGCTTATAAACCGTGATAAACATACACACAAACAAACACTGATTACATAAAAAAATTACCTTTCTATCTCATTCCTTTTTTCTTCATATCTATCTATCTATCTATCTATCTATCTATCTATCTATCTATCTATCTATCTAATCTATTTCATCTATTACATCTTTCACATCTACATGTACTGTATGTATCCTTCTGGGAATGAGAAATTCTACTATATTCTCTGTGTGTGTATGTGTATGTGTGTGTGTGTGTGTGTTTGTGTGCGTGCAATGGTGTGTCTCCGTGTGTGTCTGGTGAATGCCCAAAGAAATGGGGCATGGTGCAACATGAGAATTTACGACCGGAAAACACTAATGCAGCGGAGAGCGTGTGAACCATCCAGTGTGAGGAGCCGGGGGAGAGGAGGAGAAGAGAAAGAGGTGGAGGAAGAGAGAAAGAGGAGGAGGAGGAGGAGGAGGAGGAGGGCAGGAGGAAGGGACAGGAGAGCAATTAGTGACGATGGGTGAAGGAAAGAGACAGTGTGTGAGAGTAAGGAGGATAAAGTTGGGAGTGAGGGAAGAGGAAAAGATTGGAAGGTAGAGGAGAAGAAGGTGTAGAAGAATAAGAAGAAAGAGAGGCTGAGAGTAAGAAGGAGAGAGAGAGAGAGAGAGAGAGAGAGAGAGAGAGAGAGAGAGAGAGAGAGAGAGAGAGAGAGGGTGAGGAAGAGCAGGGAGAATTTCGTCCTGGGTGCCCAGGGGCTCTTCCTGTCCTCAAATATTGTAACATGAGAAATGTGTGCGGGTGTGTGTGTGTGCCAGCATATTTGTGTGCCAGCCTGTGTGTGTGTGTGTGTTGTGTGAGTGTGGGTGAGTCGAGTGTGTGAGCATGATTCAGCAACTTCCACTTGGTTTGACCATATGAATGTTGGGGTCTGTGCACACGTGGCCCATGAATGTGTTTGGCATGTGGGAGCCAAGCTTGAGAGTGTTTGCTTTTAGTATATGTGTGTGTATGTAAAGTGTGTGTGTGAGTGTGTGTGTGTGGTGAGGGGGCATTCATGCAAGTAAGCACAATGAATGTTTGTGTATCTGTTTGTTGTACCTATGTGTGTGTGTGTGTGTGTGTGTGTGTGTGTGTGTGTGTGTGTGTGTGTGTTTTGTGTGTGTGTGTGTGGACAAAAACATTGGTATGTATTCTATGTCTGTACTGTAGTGTGTGTCCATGTGTGTGTCCGTGTGTGTGTGTGTGTATGTGCAACTCATACCTGCGGAGGGCCTGCTCATTTCTGTGCTATATTTAGGCCTGATTATATGAATTGGCTCAGTATCTGAGAGCGATCCAAGCATGAGGGCTCTGGCCTGAACACCCCTCCCCCAGGGGCCTGTCTGCTCGACCCCGTCATGAATGCTCCCTCTCTGGACGCTGCACGAGCACTCACCCCCTGGCCTGGCCTGGGACACGGGCGTCCAGCAGCACAAGGCTAGTTTTGGTGCCGACATTCAGGGCCAGAGAGAGACAGAGACAGAGAGAGGGTGGAAAGTAGAGAGAACGAAAGAGGGAAAGAGAGAGTGGATGGGGGAGGGGGCTGGAAAGAAGGAATGAAAGAGTGAGAGAAAAAGAGAAAGAGATAGTGAGACATACAAAGAATGAATGAAACAGCAAGATAGAGAGAGAGAGAGAGAGAGAGAGAGAGAGAGAGAGAGAGAGAGAGAGAGAGAGAGAGAGAGAGAGAGAGAGAGAGAGAGAGAGAGAGAGAGAGGGGCTAGCTGAGTGGAGGAGAAGAGAAGGAAGAGAGAGGACAGATTGGATTGAGGAGATTAGATGAGGAGAGGCAGGTGAAAGCCAAGCAGATATGACTTGAACTTACTGTAACATCACCAGAGCTAGTTGGAGATGAGGTGTGTGTGTGTGTGTGTGTGTGTGTGTGTGTGTGTGTGTGTGTGTGTGTGTGTGTGTGTGTGTACTTTAAACGTGTAAATCTGCACCAAGTGAAAGAGCTAAATAACCAGATGAATGTTGCTTTATTGGGGATTTGGGGGAAGGGCACAAGGAGATATGGAGTGGTAGAGGGAAGGGAGGGAGATGGCAAGGGTAGCACTAGAGAAGATTCTACAGCCGCTGCTGCTGTTACAGTATGTGTAACTCATAGTGCACTCTTAGCACACGCACACACACACACACACACACACACACACACACACACACACACAAACATAGTCACTGTGCGAGGGCAGTATTTAAAGTTCAAAGTACATACACTATTGTTTTATTCTGACCAATGTCCCCTGCATCTCCCATTTTAATGAGTTCCTGTCTTGCATGAAAATGCCTTTTATTTAGTGTTTCTGTGTGTGTGTGTGTGTGTGTGTGTGTGTGTGTGTGTGTGTGTGTGTGTGTGTGTGTGTGTGTGTGTGTTGCATGTTTGTGTTATTGTGTGTTTAGCTTTTTTATGAGTTTGTGTGTGTGTTTGTGTGTATATGTGTGTTTACCCTGTGGCTCATTTTAATGCCCTTCCGCTTTCCTACTGCCTATAAGGGCATCATTATAGAGAGGACTGAGACTCACTGTTACACACACACAGACATACACACACACACACACACACACACACACACACACACACACACACACACACACACACACACACACACACACACCTACACACACACACACACACACACACACACACAAACACACAAACACACACACACACACACACACACACACATACACAAAAAAACATTTGCTGTTGATTGTATACACAACACACATTTTCAGTCTCAAACACACTCTGTCACACACACACAAACACTCACACACAAACACACAATGCATCATTGAGCTCTTTAAACTTGTTCTGCAGATGGACGAGACCAATTGAAATATTCCAAAATAACTTGGGGCAATAAAAAGAGAGGGGAAAGCAGGGCAGTGAAGGCAGAGAGGAGGAGGAGGAGGAGGTGGAGAGGGCAAAGAAGAACTGAGTGAAGATGGGTTGAGTGGAGAGGAGGCGAGTGTTATGGCAGCAAATCCAATATCTATGTCATTAAAGCAATATACTGGAGTAAGTTTACACATAGCTGCACGAGCCTTCTAACAGCAATATATTTCGCATGAAATGAAAGATTTTCGAACAGTACAGACCTAACGCGAACATGAAACACTTTACATTGAGTCAATGTAACCTCAGATCTTACTTTCGGTTTCCAACAGTCAGGTCCCATTGATTCAGTGTAAAGTGCCTGTTCGCTTCTGCGTTCGCGTTCGGTCTGTGCTGTACCAAATTATTTTGTTCCACTCGCTAACTAGCGCATTTAGCAAGCTCTTTCAACAGGACTATGCTTGAATTCACTCCGGTACTCTCCTTTAAGTTATTACTACTGTAAGAAAGCGCTATGAAAAGCAATGGATGGCTGCAAAAAGTGTACACATAAATCTCCTTAAAGGAATACACCACCTTTTTATGAGAATGTATTATTCACCCCCTTACCTGGAGTTACAGTAGTTACGGTATGTGGGTAAAAGCATTTTGGTGTCAGGCTGAGACCAAAATGCTTTTACTCACATAACTCCAGGTAAGACAGTGAATAACCCAATTTCATAAAAAGTTGGAATGTTCCTTTAATACTGGTCTGGCTAATGTCCAACAAAAATAATGGGCGCTACGAATGTCTATCATATGGATCTGTACATAGGTCAAACCCAAACTTTCAATTATACTAGAGCTACCAGATAAAATAATGAAAGTGATATTTATTGGGCGCTACGAATGTCTATCATATGCATCTGTACATAGGTCATAGCCAAACTTATCAATTATACTAGACTAGAGCTACGAGATGAGATAAAATGAAATCGAGCATGCAAGGCAGGATGGGTACTTCCAGGCGTGTCCCTCCCCATTCCATGATTGGATCCCAAGAGCAGGTCTAGATCAGCCATGCCACTATGAAGTGAAATGAAATTGAGGGCGCAAAGCAGGGGTTATGGGTATTTCCCGGCTACCTAAACATGACATGTATGCTCCAAAAAACGTGTGCATCCATGCTCCCCAAACCTTTATATCCCTCCCTCGTTTTCAAAATGACAAAACCTTACAAAACGTTTTATACGTCACCCGTGGTGATGAACGAGAACCATACGATCGCTGAATTTGGCCCAAATATGTCTTTGGCCACACTTTCAAATTAGAAGTCCTAATTTATGCTGACATAACTCTTTCTAGCATGAAATAATACAGAAATTACGAAAATACTCAAAGAAGACAAATAAGACAAGTCTTATCTATAGCTTTCACTTTTAAAAAGAACTTAGTAAGGGTAGCTTTTTGAATTTTTTAACTTCAACGCTGCGGTTTTAAGTTGTGCATGTTTAGATTTTGTAATGGTTACTTTCACACAAGCCAGACTCATGCTGACAGTCACTGTGAAAGAATTCCTGGAAAGAAAACTTGCTTGGCAAAAGCTTTAATCATTTCCCTCCCTCCCTCGTCTCTCTTTCTCTCTCTCTTTCTCATTGTCTCTTTCATTCTCTCTCTCTCTCTCTCTCTCTCTCTCTCTCTCTCTCTCTCTTCTCTGTCCCTTGTCTTTTTGTTATCCTTTTCATCCCTCTGTAGACCATTCTGTGAAAGAGAACTGATATTTTATTGTTCGTGCCGCTCTTGCGTCTCCATTTTTTCCGGCCTATTTCTTTCAGGATTCCTAAACCAAGCCTTCCTCTCCTTTCCCAGCCTTCCTTCCTCCTCTTCCCTTCGTATTCACATAGTGTCTCCTTCTCGCTGCTGGAAAGGAAACTGCAGAGAGGCAAAGGACCTGAAAAAAAGCTTATATAACTTCTGTGTGTGTGTGTGTGTGTGTGTGTGTGTGTGTGTGTGTGTGTGTGTAGGCCAGCGTCTGTGGGTGTTTTGTACCAGTGTAGGATAATTGTCCCCAGATGCATTTAAGTTGGTGCCAGTTTCCTAAAATAGCCCCCAGCCCTATTAAACTTTCGTGTGTGTGTGTGTGTGTGTGTGTGTGTGTGTGTGTGTGTGTGTTGTTTACTGTAATGCACAGAGCAACTCTGAAAATGACCCTTTCTCATTTGTAAAGTGAGTCCAGTCCAGAGTCTAGAGTCTACAAACACAAATGAAAAATAAATTAAAGTAGTAATTTCATATGAATTTCTTTTCTTTTCTTTCACTCTCTCCCTTTTTTCTCAGTGGAAACTTTCTTTTTTTAATTCAAACTTTTTTGTTTAATTCAAAACTTTGAAACTGACCTTTCTCAGTCCCTCTCTCTCTCTCTCTCTTTAATCAAACCACCTCCCCTTCTTTCCACTGTTTTCTCTGCAGTGTCGTCCTTCAAAGGGTCGAAGAAGAGGCTACTGCTGGTGTGTGGACAAGTACGGTCAGCGATTGCCTGGTTATGATGGCAGAGACCAGGGATCGTCCCACTGCTACAACCTGGAAAAGAAGTAAAAAGTGGCAGGACATCATGGAAGAAAGAGAGAGAGAGAGAGACAGAGAGAAAGAAAGAAAGAGGGAGGCCAAGAAATGGGTAGAGGTGTATTATTGATTTGTGGACTCGGGAGAGATAAATACATACTTTAGGCATAGTGTGTTTGTGTGTGTATGTGTGTGTGTGTGTGTGTGGAACGTGAGTGTGCGTGAGTGTGCATGTAAATGTTTGTGCGTTTGTCTCTGTGTGCATGTGTGTATTTGGGTGTGTTCTAATGGGGTTGGGTCATGCATAGCTCCTTTACTGGTTGCTGGTCCCATGGTGCTCACAGTAACTGTCCACATGGTGAACTGGTGCTAGTAGATCTCTCTGAGCTCCATATAGAGACAGTTCTTGTGGGTGATGATGTCTCAGAGCTCCGATTAGCTGTCTTATGCGATCTTTCTGGTGAGCTTTGTGTATTTGCTGATTGTCCTCTGTCGTCCCGACCACCGTCACAGTTGTCGTCGTGGCAGCCCGTCCCCCTGTAGTGAGCACGCTCCATCTAAGCAGATGCACTAAAAGCACTTTTTTTCACGCTGTCCAAGACAGCTTCCGTCACAAAACCGTGAAGCTGTCCCCGGTGGCCTACCACACTTCAAGAACTAAAAAAAAGTAAACATCGGAAAGGTACAAACGAGCCTTTTGCCAGTAAGAGATGACATTGTTACTATTTATTAGATATATTTATTCTTCGGTTGACCACATGGTGGTGACTGAAATCTACCATACTCCAAGAAAATAGAAAGTTGGCATCTAAGAAACGTCTAAGAAACTTCTGACTTAGTACCAACTTTTTGAAGGTTTTTGTGTAGAAAATCAATGTAGCGGTTTCAGCTCTGAAATGTTTCTGTGAGCAATCCAAACATGAAGAATTCCGGAAGGCTCTAGATGTCCTTTTTGTGAGAGTGTGGATAGACATAAAAAGATACATCAGGTGTCACAACCAATAAGCCTGGTCATAACCAGACACTCGATCTAATCTTCACTTCATAAGAGGGTCTGGGACTCCAGCTATTGAGAAAACGACTGATGCTGGAGGTGTGTAAATTCAAAAAGATTGGATCTGCCCTTGATCAATAGGCTATTGTATCCTACATTTTCAGAGTTCGCTGATTAGCCAGGATGTGATGCATCCTATAAGCGAACGAGACCAATGGCCGGAATCCCAGACGGAGTAGTGAAGGGAGATGAGATTCGAGTGGAATAACATAGGAAGGCAATGGCCAGGCCAGCCAGTGGAGTGAAGCTTTTAGTCCAGCAGGATAGCATCATCTAGACTCTCATCAGCAGACAAACATCGAAGTCATGGAATTTCTTTGGCACCTTGTCCAGCTGTTGAGCAAGTTAAAACTTGTCAAGGAAACCTCTAGGACACCGGCCAATGTATCTCTACCAAAACAAAGAGCCTTTTGTTCCAGTAGGTATTGGTTTCTTATAAAACATACAGCACATCTTCATCATATTCAACATAAGGATCTGATTCATAAATTGTGTGCTGGCTGTGTGTTTTCAAAGGAAGCAGTGACATATTAGGTGTATTTTCCATTAGGGGCCATAAGCAATGACAGGCCCTCGGATGTCCAATCCAGTGTCAAGATGATTGATTTAGAATTGAATGGGATTTAAGAGAAAGAACAGATGCCTCTGTCTCGACAAAAAGGCCCAGCTCCTTTGTGTGATTAAACAGAGTGTTCCTGACTTTGTCAGATGCATTTGATATTTGAGATAGACACTGTTTTTTTTTGTTTTTGTTTGTTTGTTTGTTTTTTACTGCTCTTGCTGAGCATGGAGGAATGGTCACAGCCATCATATGGCTGAAACGACTACAGCAGCCCTAGATCGTAGGGGTCTTTTGCCTTTTCATTGTGGTGATGCTGGATTTAGACTTCGAAATAGACTGGCCAGATACACCACATCACACTCTGTGCCTCATGGCTCACAGTTGTGCATTTATGCACACACACACACACACGCACACACACACACACACGCACACACACATACACATGCATGAAAGTACAGACACAAAAAGTAAGCACACATGCCCAATCAAACTGGCACCCCTTTGTCCTTGAATCTTACACGTGACGTGGACATTATAGGCCCTATATTTTTTTCATGCTCTACTCACCTGATTTCCTGATTGAAGACTTGAAAACGGAGGGAACCAATGAGAGCGCTGCCCAGTAGCTCAGGAGCGAGCAGTTCAGCCAACCTGAAATCAACCCCCTGCCCTCCCAAAACCTTCCAACTTTCCCTTTCCCACCAAAAATATATGCAAGCTCAAAGTAGACTTTAGAAAAAGAATCTCTGAAGTTTTGTTCATGAGGGTTGACTTTTGGGTGGAAAAAAAAAATGCAATCCTCTGTGTCTAATCATTGGCCCTCCAATATCTGTGAGTTTGTCCTTTTTAAAGTGAATACATTTTTTTTTCCTTTCCGAGGAGATGTGTGTGCACTTCCTCAGGAGACAGAAAAGTTATTTATGTAAGAAAAGTATATAAGCTGATCCAAACTCCACATTTTTGTTCTTAAATAAATATATATTCAATGGCATGTTTGTTGCACAGCTGCATTCTGTAGCTCGAGGTCAGTGTATTTTCGGGGGACTATAATCACTAAAGAATGTCTTTGAAATACTTTTATTTATCAACATTGAGCATATAGTCTTTCACTTTTTATTGGGACATCTGATCTTGGAACAGCTGTGTGGTTTTGCATCATTGAGCTGATTCCTCTGTTAGCATAAGCTAAGTGAAGTGCTTTCTGGTGCTACTTTTAGTTAAGCTAAGCAGCGCTAAAGCTTCAAACAAAGTGAAGGCCTTTGCCGATTCTAAACTTAGCTCATCAGAGGTTGAGTCAAAGAATAAGCTAATCTGAAGATATGGAAATGTAGAATAAATGTAGCTAAACTCTGAAGACTCAGGAAAGCTGAATTTAAAGAGCTAATGTGTCTTCATGACAACTTCTCTCGTACAATGTCGTGCTTTACAAACTTTACTTTATACTTGATTGAGGATATACTGAGGTAGGCTAAAAAATAATCTTTGCTAAAACTAAGCTTAGGTGCATGTGAAACAAACAAGAAGAGTTTGCAGCATGGTCAAAACTGTGCTAAGAGGTTAGCAATGCTAGAGCCAAAATGTACACTAAATTAAGCTTATTTTAAAGCTTACACTGAGCATAGTGAAGCTGTCATAGCCCACATCTCTCTTTTGTGCAATGCCAGGATCTCTTCAGTCACGGGTAATGGTGTGTTCTTTTGTTTTGTCATCATTTGAAAGATTTTAATTCTATGAAAGCTTTTCATGTTACTAAAGTAGAAATTACACATACTGTTTTCTTTGAAAG
Source organism: Sardinella longiceps (assembly GCA_027497455.2). NCBI lineage: Eukaryota > Metazoa > Chordata > Actinopteri > Clupeiformes > Clupeidae > Sardinella > Sardinella longiceps. Next base: position 9,723,648 of record JAODXP020000022.1, on the reverse strand, counting down.
AAGAAATGTACTTGTGAAATATAATTTGTATTTAATGTCTTTTTTAAATAAATAAAAACAGACTATTTTAATTTACGCAAGTTTAAGTGGTGTTCAATGGATGCATGCCGTGTTTTCTGATGTAATTTAAATCTGAATATGAGAAAATAGCAACATAAATTGTGGGAACATAACATAGAACTCTGCACTTTCATACAATTAGCAACAGCAGATAAACTGATTAGGCCAGTATTTGTGAAGCCTACATTGAAGATGACCGACAAGTAACCTAGAATTCTTGATGTAACCTAGCGTTAGCAAATTGTTTTGCTCAGTGAGTACGTCCAGTGATGAGCCATAGAAGACTGATATTCAATCCTCCGTGTTGGAGGACCAATCACAGTGCTCTATGTGTGCAGGGAGTGGTCGGGTGGTCTGAGGTGAAGACTAGAGGGTAAATGCTGATGGCCGGAAATGACATTGATCTAAAAACATTTTTAAAACTCTAAAAATGAATACTTAAATTACTTTTGTTGTTACTTTTGTTTTTATTCGGTTTTGTTACTGTAACAGTACTCGCGAGATTCTGTGAGAATGTAGGGTGAACGTTTACCATCTAGTTTTTACCCTTGTCTCAGTCTTTTTTCAATCGGCTTGGTTGCTGTTCTGATTGGTCGTAGCCAGAGCCATGGAAAGGTTTTTTTTCTGGCTCCGGTCGTGGTGCTAGCATTGCGTGCATAGATAGTTTGAAAGATTCTGCCCCAAGGGTTGAGGCAAGGTCTATTCATCACTGCTAGCCAGGCGAACGTCGCGAACGTCGCCAACTGGCTCTGCTCATTTCATTTCGTTCCTCCAGATAGTCAGGCAGAGTATAATGCAGTTTCATTTTCACCGACACAGATCTGTGCAGGCCAAATTCAGCGAACAGAGTGAGAAACTGAAGCCACTATATTGTGCTCGGACATCACTTATCTTGAGTTAAGATAACAAAAGATTTTTATATGCATTTTAAACCAACTATAGCAAAATGTTTCAAAACATTGCATAGCACATAGCGCCTTGAGATGAAACAATTGCCAATGGAGATGTTTCAGACGCTTTGCACGAAGTGAAAAGACGCGAAAGCGGATGATCAAATCAGGCTACATAATTGCCAGACTATACATATAGTCTGACTTGTCAGTCTAAGTACAGTAGGCCACAGAGCAATTCCAGCAAAAAGCTTCACTTTTGTATCAAACATTATTCAGTTCAACTTTAACATTAACATGGCTGTTTTATTTATCTAACAATGTATTGATATGAGCCAATGTAGCAGGTTATGTTGAAACTTCTATGCTTGAAATTCAGATTACACTGAGATTGTAGTAATTTGATTATGATGGTTCCACAATGGCTGGGGGTGTGCAGCAGCGTGTGTGTGTATGTGTGTGTGTCGTGTGGGTGTGTGTGTCCATGTGCGTATGTGTGTGGGCGTGCACGCGCTGGAGGGACTGTGGAATTCCAGTGCCCGACCAGCGCAAATACAGTGTGGGTGGAACGCAATGGTGAGAGCACAGCCCAGCCCCCTCAAATACCATGCTAAAGTTAGCCTGGAACTCCATCTCTGAGATTACCACGATAAGAACACACACACACACACACACACACACACACACACACTCTCTCTCTCTCTCTCTCTCTCTCTCTCTCTGCCTAAATATACCCATTTAAATAGGACAGGGCATAATCAAAATTTGGAATGCATTGTATGCTACCTTCATGTATGTATGCAAAAGTGCATTTATGTATGTGTGTATCCGTGCATGTCTTTATGTATGTGTGAAGGCCTATGATGCCTGTATGGGTGTTACTGTAGTGTCAATTATATTAAAAGCATGTGCAATGTGTGATGCCTTAATGCCAGACCATACATATGTGCTCATATAAGGATTGGGCTGTATTCTATAGAAGATTCTCTGGAATTTGGAGCAAATTGTGTTGGTAGTTCAATTAGTCCTCATTGATGAAAAGAAAGTTACCCTTGTTTTCCTACTCCTTGACACAGTGCCTCCCTATTTAGTCCAATCAGATACGTGTAGCCTACATGTGGCGCATTCAATCCAAAGAGACAAAGCTGCTTTGTATGAGGGTGAGCACCAAATTATATATAATTTGATGTGAGGGATTAAAGTCTCTGTGTGTGTGTGTGTGTGTGTGTGTGTGTGTGTGTGTGTGTGTGTGTGTGTGTGTTTCAACTTGTGTGTCTATGCTAGTAAGAAGCATGTTCAAGCATGATGTAGTGTGAATGTGAAATACAGGAGAAGTTTCAATTACAGTCTTCAGAGAGAGTTTAACAGCCGCACATCCTATTTTTTGTGCTGAGCTCAAGCACAAAAGGCCTGTGTTAGTGCTAATAAAGACGTGTTGGGTGTTCATTTGTGTCTTCAAAGAATACAGGCTCCTTTGTTGTGAGCAGTTTTCTCAGCTGTCACTCAGCCATGTCTTTTAAATAAAGCAAATTTATGTGAATCTTCAGCAAATACTTTAGCAGATGTTATCAATTAAACAATTCACTTGTGTTCCACTGAACCATCAAAGAAATGAAGCTGTCATTTTAGAATGAGTCAGTGATAGTATTAATGTGTAACTCAAAAGCTAAAAGAATAAATGACATTGTGTTCAATCTTGACCAGCTGATTTAAACCTTGTATATTTGCACATTATGTTGCTGTTGCAGATTCTTGTGTGGTGATAACATATTTGCATCCTTCAAGCCATCTGTGAAGCCATGTACTGTCTGATTTACCTTGCTTTGTGTATGATAGATAATATTATGCAAAGTACTATCACATTCCTGCTAAATGACAACACACAATTAATTTTCAAGCTCCCCCTTAAAGGAATAGTCCACCTTTTTATGAAAATTGGTTATTCATCCCCTAACCTGGAGTTACATATGTGGGTAAGAGCATTTTGGTCTCGGTTCATGCGTTGTCCTAGTTTGGCAAACCCAATTTTACCTTTAGCTTAGCATAGGCACTGGAAAGTAAAGTTGCCAAAGAGTTGCTATCTGGCAACTTTGCATTCCAGCGCCTATGCTAAGCTAAAGCTAAAAAATGGGGAAAATTGGTGACGCCATACTATGAAAATACAAGCACTGAGACCAAAACGCTTTTACCCACATATGTAACTCAGAGTAAAGAGGTGAATAACCAATTTTCATAAAGGGGTGGACTATTCCTTTTAAAAAAAAAAACACACACGATTTAGTTTAAAAAATTCTGATTAAATATTTTATTAAATATATAGATATGTTTATATGCCAAAAGAAATTACAAAATAGTGTACAGTATGCACATGAATGAACAGTCCTTTGGAATTCAAGAAACTGACATGAAGATAGACAACAACAGTGTATCTAACAACCTCACACATTAAGCACATGCACAGCACTTACTTTAAAGACTGAACATTCATTTCTTCTATGCAAACACACAGAGTGACACACACACACACACACATACACAAACACACATTTCGCATGCATATCTGATGCTATGAGGTAGTTCAAACATTCAGACTTGACCAATGACCTGGGAGTCATTGTGATGTCACTAAAAAAAACTCCCGCCTTTGCCCACAGTGCAGCTGTTCCCAGGTCAGAGTTGCCGTCTCCTCTTTAAAGAGAGGACAGCAGGTAAGAAGTACATGTGCTGGAAAGCTTCCCCCAAACACACATACATATCAGTGCCACAAACCAAAAAAAGACATCAGTAAGTGAACAAACAAAAACAAATCCAGAAAAAAAAACAATTACACAACAGAATACAACAAAATAATAATAGTAAACCATCGCCAACAAATGCGACTCGCAGTGTAGCTGAGTGTGTGTACGTGTGTGTGTGTGACAGAGGAAGATCATAGAAGTTTGGTCACAGTGATTCCTCTGTCCCACCACACATCACAAAATAAACATAACAAATTTGAATAAAAAAATACATTAGCAAAAACATAAAATAAAAAAATGGCAAAAGGTTATAAATATTGACATTACCAGAAATATCCAATATCAATATGAATACACAGGGTTGAAAATAAATAAGATTATATAGTGCATGTAAATACATATAGAAATATCAGTTTTCCCTTTATGGAAAAAAAATAGATTTCTTTTTTTTTCAGTGGGATATGACACCCACCGACAACAGCGCATGTACCTGAATTACAGACCCCCAAGATGTAAAAGACAATAAATAAATAAGGCTTCTAAAAGAAATACGTCAGTAGTGATGAGTGAGGGGACGGCGTGCGTCAGTGATTCTGTTCCAAAGGGCATTCGGAGTCTTCCGGAAGGTCGCTGCTCCCGAAAATCCTCTTTCCACTCCAGGGTGACACACACCAGCACTTCCCCCTTGTACCATCCAGAGATGACTCACACTGTGAGGCAACACAGATCGGTCAGGTTCCAAACACACACATCCACTGGTAGTGACACAGTGATACTAACACACACAGACACACACCTCTAAAAGCAATCCAAATGTGTGGCTAAGCCTAAATCCAACATTCTTGTTCAGTCATGCTACAGCTACCAAAGCAGGGAATGATGACATCAGACTCTAACTGGGTGTGTGTAGATGTGTGGTTCTCTCTGAGTGTGTGTGTGTGTGTGTGTGTGTGTGTGTGTGTGTGTGTGTGTGTGTGTGTGTGTGTGTGTGCACGTGTTTCCAATTGTAAAGGGAGATTAAGCTGAACAAGCGCCCAAAAACTGAGCCTACACAAAAACGAGCTGCACTCCTGTTCTTTGGCTAACACACAGGAACTGGCAAGAATTGAGCCAAACACAGACAGCCAAACATACTCCCACATTCACAGACATACCTGCATTATGCAAATACACACTCTCTCTCTCTCTCTCTCTCTCTCTCTCTCTCTCTCTCTCTCTCTCTCTCTCTCACACACACACACACACACACATACAGACAGACACACATGCACACACATGCACAGGTGAAACAGAAAAAAAAGTTAAAATATATACCTGTTTGGCTTTGTAGCGTCCGTGTTTGTCACAGTTGGGTAGATAAAAGCGGGTGAGCTTGTCACCCAATTTCTGCTGGGATTTAGAGATCTTCTCCAGTGCCCTTTGTAATTCCACATGACAGGGGCCCTGTAAAACAATTTTAAAACATGAAATGACGCACACATTTCTAAAACTTATTTCACTTTTGACTTTTTATTTCTTAAGAAAGCCATCTACAGTCCCTATATTTAAGTCTATAATGCTTGTTGGGCGACTAACAACAAAAGCTGCATTGTGTTCTGCCTCAAGATCGGCCTGAAGGCCGGCACGTCTGCGGTCTTTTTCGCATGTCAGGCATACTCTTCCAAAGGCATTCGACCCCCCCTGCTGGTAACTCGTAGTAGGAACGCCTCTAGGCAATTACGAGAGTCAGTACCTCTCACCTTTCCTTGTATGAGGTATCTCAGTTCTTAAAAGGGGTTTAAGATAGTAAAGCGCAACGGCAATAGTCACTCACTAACCATGTATAACACCATGTCTCTCTCTACTCTCCTGTGTGTGTGTGTGTGTGTGTGTGTGTGTGTGTGTGTGTGTGTGTGTGTGTGTGTGTGTGTGTGTGAATGAGAGAGTGTGTGAGAGAAAGAGCCTTCTCACCTGCTCCACTAGTTTCCTTTTAATGGCGTTCACTTTGGCCTTCATGCTCTCCTGCGCTCCGGCAGCCACCCTGGGGTCGATGGGCTTTCCTTGGCCAGAAAGGAAAACGGGGTTGCCAGATTCTATCACCGACCCGTCGGTCTCACTTGAATCTGAAATGGGTGCAAAAGAAAAATACATACACATAAATATTTAACATTTCGTTGGGTTGATTTGTTTAACAATATCCATTAATGTCTTATAGCGATTATCACTATATTCAATGAATCCCGCTTGCATTATGAGTAAAACATACCGGCAATTTGTGGCTCCTGGTTACGTTCCGTATCGGCATTGGTGTTTTCGGTACAGATGCCCTGTCCTCGGCTCAGCGCATGAAGAGGCCGGCTTTCGCCAGGCTTCGGGAGGCAGCGATAACCGGACCCGCAAGGCGCTGTGTAAATGCCACACGACTCTCCAGCCTTCAATGCGCACGCCATGCAGCAACCGCAGCCCGGCTCACGGAGAACCTCCACACAACTGGGATCCACCGCAGGGCACGAGGCCAGTCGCTCCGGTGAGCATGGGGCGCAGCGGATCGGCTCCGGTGCAGCTGCAACAGGCGAGCCCCGGACCCCCTGGGACAAGAGCAGCGTGCTAAGAGCTGCCATAACGAAAATCTCAAAATTCAACTGATTCATCCTGATGAATCGATTTAACCAAGATCAAACGAGTGAATAAATGTAATCAATACAACGCTCCAAGTAGCACCGAAGTCTTGTCGTTTCTCTGGTGATTGCTCCTTTTAGAAGAGATGACTGATCCTCCTACACTGGCGAGCCGGTATTTATGCGGTAGCTCGCGCTGGCTCGGTGCCTGTAAATGTTTGACGTTCGCGTGGGCGACATCGTGAATGAGTTTCTCTACCCTGGAAGAAGGTGTGGGGATCCCGGGGGCTTCTGATTGGCCCACCTCAATGTCCGGTCCAAGAGCCATGTTTTGAATTCAACGCGCAAAACACGTCAGTGTTTATTTCGGAACGACTAGTCCCAGTCTACAGAGCTGTTTGATGTGTGTGTGTGTGTGTGTGTGTGTGTGTGTGTGTGTGTGTGTGTGTGTGTGTGTGTGTGTGTGTGTTTGGGTTGGCGGCCCACGCTTAGGGGGACAGTGTATGTTTGTAGCAGTCACATGTAAATCTATTTATGGTCTTATACATATCGCCATTGTATGGCGCGCAAAAGGAAAGTTTCCATAAAAGTTGAACCTAACCAATCGGCTTTAAACGTCTGCTTTGCGCTTGCTCAACTAGAGTTAATTAATGATGCCAAAATTGAGGCAATCGCAGTGCCTCACAAAAGCTCGTCTATCTTTGGGACAAAGCAAACAATGTGCCTCATTCACATGCCCGGAGTTTCCAGTCACACAAAGTCCTAGCGCCCGCTTATGACGCCAAATTGGAATAGCCAAGCAGTTCTGCCCGGTCCAATTTGACCTGTCACTTCATTGCCTCTGACATTTAATTAATGTATCCCCCTCTCGGAGATGCAGCAAATCACTGGGCTGAGTGAGAAAGCGCGGGAGCTGTCGTGGCACCGTGCCCTGACGGACCGGTACGTGACCCTTGTCGTAGGCGGATGGAAGCCCCCTTTGGAAGAAGACTCCCATTGTGATTACCCATTTCCTGCGGGGTAATTATAACCCCCAAATGTGTGTGTGTGTGTGTGTGTGTGTGTGTGTGTGTGTGTGTGTGTGTGTGTGTGTGTGTGTGTGTGTGTGTGTGTGTGTGTGTGTACGCGCGCAAGCCAAAGAGGGAGAGGGAGGCAACATGATAACAGACACGTCCCGCTTGTTCGGCCTGTTGAACGTGTGAGTGTGCTTGCCTTTGGAAGCGTGGATAAATGGGCTCAAGGGACAGAACAACGCTGATTCTGCAAAGCTCAAGAGACTCAGTTTGATTGCAACTATCTTTTCATTACAGAACACATGGCTACGTCTGTTTTAACAGATGCCCATTAACAAATATAATAAATGCTGCTTTGAGAAATGACAATAATCCATGCTTGTGAGCCAAGGGGCAATTTCAACATTTTCAACTCCGTTTGAACCTCCCCAGGTAGCATATAAACCATGCTTAGGACCATAGGCCCACTTGACTGGGGTTAACACTAAGTGAAACAGCGTTTAATGAGGGAAGCTACTGTAGGTCCGCAGATTGGTCGTAAAGCTGCGAGATTCATTTAAAAAAATGAAAGTCGCATTATCAGAACACCAGAGAGTTTGCTGAGGTGTCGGCAGTCTTCAATTTATGTTTGATACGTTTAATTTGAACCAGACATGAGTGTTGGCATGATATAATAGCATTCCTCCGTTTCATTAAGTCTGGCACTATGCAACTGCATGCCAGGGTTGCATCATGTCTGCTGGGGAGATCCCCGTTCAATGACGTGACGTCACCAGCGTACAAAAGCTTACAGAGGGGTGCCACAGCACGAGGCAGAAATAATTTTATCTCGTGACTTATGGTAACTCCGTGAGCATAGTTTTAGCAGATTCCAGCACCCCTTCCTATATCTCCAGTGTGTCCGTCTGCTATTGTATTCAATCTTTCACATATAATATACAAACGTGTTACATTGTTACAAATTACAAATATTTTTTTCGTTGACATCAAAATGATTGAGTTCATGTCTGATGTAACTGCATGATCTATTACACAAGTGACCTGAGATCACACAGCGCCCCTCCCCCACAAACATGCACACCCACATACACACTCACTAACAACACTTCACACACTTTGACATCGTTGCATGAGGTCACCAAGAGCTGTCTGTAGGAAAGCGAATGAGAAAATTTGATATAAGAGAGACCTACTAGAAAATCAGAAACTATGCTGGTTATAACTTAGCTGAATGGGGCATAGGAAAATGAAACAGAAAGTGAGTTTCTATGCTCTATTCAGTTAGTGTTAGCTGCTGTTATTAATTTTTTCCACTTTCATTCTTTTTTTCTACCAAGCCACCCTTGTACATTATGGAGAAAGTTCATAAAAATTGTATAAATTCGACAGGCTGGCCAACAGTGGCAGACAATAATAGTCTTCCTGAGCCATCATCCATTTTTGTTAATTTCATACTGTGAACTAGCCTGGCTATTGCACGAACTAAATAATCACAAGTGATATGCTTTGTAGAGTGAAATGAAATGGAGCACGCAAAGGACCATGGGTACTCCCAGGCTAAGTGTGAACCTAACTAACACTCCCAAGTTAACTAACTGCTGTAAGAGACTCATTAAATTTACTACAATTTTTGTCTCAGCAATTCTACCTGGGACAATATGCTATTTTTATGGATGTAACTTCTTTGTACCCAAATATACCATAAGGTGATGGTCCAATGGCTTTGAGACATTTTCTTGGTTTGGGGACGGATGATGATGGTTTACTAGACAAGTTCATTGTAGAGATTTCTGAGTTGGTTCTTACAATCCACTTTTACATCAACCTGTTACAGTAAAGCAGTTAAACTGAAATTAAGTTTTTATTTTTGCAATTGCTGATTAATGAAATGAAAATTGAATGAATTTGATTTTGGAAAGACTCTGGATTTTTTCCTAGTGACAACACTTGGTGAGCTCAAACAAAAGGGCATTGGATTGAATTAGACCAGATTCCTCCTTTTATGTAAAAGAATAAGCTGACCATCACATGCAGGGGTATTAGGTGTAAAATGCTGTTGTAGTGTGCCGTTGACAGGTACAGTTATGTGTTTGTGTGCAATGGTGATGTGTTGACTGGCTCTGTGGTAGTGACCTAGTG
>JAODXP020000022.1:9691711-9709211 GCA_027497455.2 Sardinella longiceps | reverse complement strand
ACACGCACTCACATGCACACACACACACACACTCACTCACATACACACACTTAGAAATCAAGGCCTATTCTTCTTTTCCCCTCTGTAGCTCAGTATGTTTGTGTCTGTCATCTGAGTCAATGTCCTCGTTCAGCACATCTGTCGCCATGGAGACTGGCCTCCGTGTCAATCAAACATCCATCGGCATGGGGACGGCAGCAGAGGGCAGGTAGAGGATAGCACTGCTGGGGGTAGTCGCCGTGCTTCCGCTGGCCGCCACTGCTTGTGTGTGTGCGTGAGTGTGTGTGTGTGTCCTCAGCGAGTAGCTGCTAGCTGTCCGCACACACGGACTGGGGCTGCGCTCGTCGGCACGGGAACGAGGCCTGGCCCCGCCTCTGCAGCTCTGAGCCCACCCCTCCAGGAAGTAGGTAAGCATCTCTCCTTTGCCCTTCACCGTGACTTTGCCCCGGCACATGAACTTGTAGTGGCCCTGCAGCAGCCGAAACACATCCTCCGTCACCTGAAGGTGAAAGGTCATTATTAGGTGAAAGGTCACCAGAATTATGTCACTGACGTTAGATACCCATGTTTTTGTCTCCCGGTCTATGTATTTACATGTCCCACCACACCACCCTCTTTTATCATTACGGCACATATCTGTAGTCAACCTGGATGCAATAATGCTTAGCTTCTATATCTGTTGCTATTGTTATGCTATGTCAAAAATATGTGGTTTTGTGTAAGTATTGTATTCTTGTATTTTTGTTTGTAGCGTCATTCCTGTTTGCAATAATAAAAAAAGATGTTTATGTGTGTGTGTGTGTGTGTGTGTGTGCGTGCGCGCGCGTGTTTGTGTGTGTGCGTGTGTGTGTGTGTAAAATAAGTGAATAGTGAAAGTAAATATCACAGGGTCTTTGTGTTTGATTTTGCCGTACACAATGTCTTTGTGGGTCATCTGTTGCTCACTACTATGCACGTCACAGAGGTGTTTACATGTGTGAGTGTCTATGTGAATGCGCTACCTGTACTTTGCCCGGCAGCCCTGTGGTATCCATTCTGCTGGCTACATTCACTGTGTTGCCCCAGATGTCATACTGAGGTCGACGTGCCCCGATCACCCCGGCAACCACCGGCCCTACATTAATCCCTGAAAGCATGAACACATTCACACATTCATCAGCGACAATGATCATTTAGCCTAGTCATCCAGTTATCCAATCATTTTCATGTTAGTGTGGCCACAATCTACTAAACGTTTCGTCTTGAAATGAGCTAATAAGAGTATACTGTAAGACTAGTATGATGATAAGCGGAATTGTTGTGAATCCTAAACACATCCACACAAAGCCATTCAAAAGAAGAGAACGAGCAAAGTTTCTCCTTATTTTGCCGCAACTGTTGTCAACTTCCTGTGTTAGTTACAGTGCAGTGCACATGAAGATGAGTCATAAATATGTCATAACATAACAGTGACTCAACAAATATTTAACATCCATCTCCCTTCACATAGTGTTTATTGGCACCATGTCATCAACATACAAACATTATTTATAGATAGTATGTATTACTGTAAGTAAAATGAGGCGGGAGTTCACATTTTTATTGACAAATTCTTTGTTATTCACCTGTTTGGTCTTGAGTTTCTCACTAGTTTCTGTAAACTCCCTCACACTTCACACCTTAGGAATTTATTTCTGAACTTCCTAACTTATCTAACCTATAACCTTGTCAATATCATAAGAAGAAATTGATATGGTGAACACATGCTGAAAAGCATCATTTCATCGCACACACTCACAAACACACACACACACACACACACACACACACACACACACACACACACACACACACACACACACACACATACTGTATGCACACAGCACACACACACACACACACACAAACACAAACACACACACACATACTGTATGCACACAGCACACACACACACACACACACACACACACACACACACACACACACATCTCTCTCTCTCTCTCTCTCTCTCTCTCTCTCTCTCTCTCTCTCTCACACACACACACACACAAACACGCACACACATTTACAAAGGCTTTACTCATACTGACCAACTCGAAGAACAAACTCATTGTAGGACTGGTAGTTTATAGCCTCCAGCACGTCAAACATCTCCATGGCAAAATCAGCCACCATACACAGATGATCTGAGATGCTTTTCTTCACCTGCCAATCAACACACGCATCACAGCACTTTACCACTGAGCAATTCCTTCCACCATTCAATTATGGCAATGAGCAACACCAATGAAATGCAAAGTGTGTGTGTGTGTGTGTGTGTGTGTGTGTGTGTGTGTGTGTAAGTGTGTATGTTTGTGTATCTTGGGAGACGAAGGGCAGGGAAGGAAAGAAGGAAAGAAGACTTCATCTGGTGATGAATGACTTACAAAGGAAAGGCTATGAATACTGTGCTAAAATATGTGGTAATCTGCCTTAGGCTGCAGGCTTGGTAGTATCTCTATTACTGTAAAAAAAAGACATGAACTCTCACACACACAAACACACAAACAGACACACACGCACATACACACACACACACACACACACACACACACATGACACGACACACACACACACACACACACACACACACACATCAATAAACACAGACACACACACACACACACACACACACACACACACACACACACACACACACACACACACCTGTGAGTCTGTGGTGGGCACAAGCCCCACTGCTGCCATGTATGTGCTGCCAATGGTCTTAATTTTCTCGATGTCCCTGTAGCATTCTTTGTCCATTAGCTGGGAGGGAACAAAATCATGAGTGAATGAATGATGGAGAAAGCAAGAGAATTAACTAAAAGAGACAGTAAAGGGGCGTTCACACCAAGAACAATAGCTATAACGACATATAAATATCACACAAAATAATATGAATGAATGAGTCCACACCACAATAGAACGACAATGACATGTGCACCGATATCATTGGGGATCACTTTCGGGGTGATTTTCAGAACGACAAAAGCCAATGGAAAACCATTGGAAATTTAAACATGAATTCATTCGCATAAGACCACACAGACCTACGTTATCATTATAGTTACAGTCATCTTTATGGTTACTGTTCCAGGTGTGAATGAACCTTGAGAAAGAATGAGTCAAATGCAGAAGTGTGTAAGTAGTCCAATAAAAGATAAATTAGCGAGAGATGAAGGAGAGAAACAGGGAGGAGAGGGATGAGAGAGACAGAGGGATGGGCTGACCTCATCGAAGTCGGCGATGATCTCATTAAGGAGGCGGAGGCACTCCACGCCCATGTTGTTGCCATCCAGCTCCATGTAGAAGTCATTGAAGTTGGGGATGGACGCAAACAGCACCCCCACCTGAGCATAGGACTGGTAGTACAGGTCCTGGGATGACAAACACAACACGTGCATGCACACACACACACACACACACACACACACACACACACACACACACACACATACAGTTTAAGGTAAGTATAAGGCCTTATGCCCTCTCTGCACTGGCAGTATATCCTTCTAAATATACCAGTCAAGTCTATGAGTATCACATGCTTGTTTGACTTTACAGTACAAAGCACACATTATTCTTCTCAGTGCCTTCAAAGCTTTTCACTACTTCAATGACGCGTTTTATTTGTAATGTGTTGCATGATTGACTGAGAGGGCACCAGTTACCACAGCATAATCCACCATCTTAGAAGCTGCACAGGGTCCAGCTTCGGGTGAGAAAGGAATAAGTGACCAATATATTTAAGTGTGTGTGTCTGTGTGTGTGTGTGTGTGTGTGTGTGTGTGTGTGTGTGTGTGTGTGTGTGTGTGTGTGTGTGTGTCTCAATGGTGTTTTTTGCCTAACCCTAACCCTAGATTTAGATGGGTAGTGCCTTAAAGGCAGTGCTGCCTGAAAGGCCCCATTAAGGACCAAAGACAGTGTGTGTGTGTGTGTGTGTGTGTGTGTGTGTGTGTGTGTGTGTGTGTGTGTGTGTGTGTGTGTGTCTTCCCCCTGACATTGAAAAGGAGATGAGAATGCTAATGGGAAAGTTTCATCCTCACAGATGTCTGGTGTTTTGTGTTATGTACACGCTGATGTCACAAAACAAACTAGTCGAGTTCTGTGAAGTTGGAGTCACATGTAAGAACTATGTTGTAACTGTAACTGTATAAGTGTGTTTACGTGTATGTCTGTCTGTGTGTATATGTGTGTGTGTGTGTGTGTGTGTGTGTGTGTGTGTGTGTGTGTGTGTGTGTGTGTGTATCTATCTAAGTCTGTGTTCCAGGCCGGACAGACATGTCTTCCCCTTCCCACTATTTACTAAACAATCCCACACTTGGCGGAGGAAGTCCATTTCCTGGCGCGCTGGTTCCAGGATGTTTGATGACATCATTTCCTGGGGAAAAACGCATGAACAGGAAAACCTGTGGCACTACACGGTGTAAAGCATTCAGAACCTTGGAACTAGAGTGCTGGTACAAGCACAAGAGGCGACAGAAACGGCATCCGTTGCCGTAACAGGATGCACCCCAGCAAAATGCAGGGCACTTTTTCATCATTGGTGGAGGTACAGATAGGATGAAGTGTTTATAAACAGTGAATAAGAGTGTTATATAGTATAAATAATAGTGAGTGGTTTGTTTGTAGTTAACACTGGAGTTATTAATGCTGTATAATCATCAGAGGGCGTGTAAATAACAACAGAGAAGACAATAATATTTGGGCTGGAACATGACGTTACCGGCTATTCTTTCCACTTTACAACTTTGTTTTTAAGGTGGCAAGTAATCAAGTTTGATTGCGTTGCGATTCATTTCTCCCGTGCGCTACGTGTGTACTTTATGAGTGTCTGCAGAAACCTTGGCTGCACTTGGCCCATTGACGCGACTTCCTTTCCAATTTCTGCTGTGATGTAAGAACAGAGGGAGGCATTGTGTCATCTTATTAACCTAAGAAATAATGCTATCCAAGTCACACAAATCAAAATCAGCACTACAGTAAATCGTGCGCTACGTGTAGCAATCTTGGCTGCACTTGGCACACTGACACAACTTCCTTTCTAATTTCTGCTGTGATGCAAGAAACCTACTGTAGTAAATAATGCTTTCCAAGTCACACAAATCAAAATCATAATGTAAACTAGAAAAACGCTCAGAGAGCGTAGACCTCCGCCAAGACAATGTGGTCACAGATGGTGTTCTGGGTCACCGATCGCCACCAAAATCGAATCAGTTCTTCCTTGTCCCAATACACACGTTGTCCGAAAATTTCATCCAAACCCGTACAGTAGTTTTCGAGTTATGTTATACACAGACACACACACAGACAGACAGACAGACAGACACACGCCAGTGAAAACATAACCTCCTTGGCGGAGGTAACAAATTGAAATACTTGGCACAACTGTATGGTATTCAATAATATTATCATAAAACCAATTTGTGAAACATAACCATGCAACATTTTTTATCTATCCATGACTAACAGTTCTCTTCTTTTAACGTGTTAATTGTTCATATTTGTGTCTTCTTTAGTGTGTTGTTGTTGCTAACACTGGCAAAAAGGGGCGGGGAGGGAGATGGAGGCGACACGTTTGAGCTCTGCGCTCTGAGTGGGTGTAGTAGGCAGTTGCCGTGGTGACTGACCATGTTCCGGGGGTTGGAAAGCAGGAAGTGCTGGGCGACGTGAGCAGGTAAGAGATTGAACAGGATCCTCTTGTTGTCCAGCTTCACCTTCTCCATGTCGTCCCGCTCCTCCTCCGCCTGAAACACACACGTGCGTTCACGCACAATTATTTTGGCCATACACAGTCACACTCCCACTCATGCCCACACACACACTCCACTCACACACATGCATGCACACTCTCACACATATGCACAGATGCAGATGCACAAATGCAGTGATGCACATGACGTATCTTCATGTATGATGGCTGTGAGACTGTCCTATGGTTTGTTTAAATGCAGGCATCTTTCCCCACCAACAGAGGGCAGTGCAGAGGTGAAATATGCTGGTGAGTGGTGAGTAGCTGCTGGTGTGCTGGTGAGGTGAGTTTATGCTGCTTACAATACACACACACACACACACACACACACACACACACACACACACACACACACACCTGTGTAGCCCAGAGATAGTCCAGTCGGAGTTTCAGGTCCAGCTGCCGACAGTGAAGGGCAAGAGCTCCGAAAAACAGAAGCATGGCCAACAGAGAGTCCAGGCCACGACCCTGTAACAAACCGCTACATGTACATACACCATTCACACACACACACACACACACACACACACACACACACACACACACACACACACACAAATACAGTTGCATAACCAAAGATGCATACAAAGACTAGTTTGTGATGTTAGATCAGTTACTCATTACTCTTTCTTATTGGTGACCTTACTCTCATTAAAAAAGCTTTCAGTGATGCTATAGCCTACACAGTTGTCAATTCATAACCAGTCACCTCAATCTGAGATTGATCTTGGTCTGGCTACCTAGCAGTCATTTCCCACTTCTCTTCAACTTCAACATCAACATAATATGTGATTTCACTTGTGACAGTACCTGTACACAGTTGAAATGACATAAACATTACAGGCTGAGGCGTTGTCTGTGGCAACTCACCCAATGGCAATTCGATAGCTGCTGGTTTCCATGATAACTAGATAGAGGACACCGAGGAGCCACAGCAGGAGGATCTTGGGAAGCGATGACACCCGCAGGAAGAGAGTGATGCTAAGCGGAGCGCACACGCATGACAGCAGAGCGTACTGAACGCGCTCACACATGCCGCACATGTGCGTGGCGTTGCCTGCGATGACGGTCATCAACGAGGCACTGGAGTTGGCCTCCCATGACCACGGTAGGCTGGTGGCCTGTGGAAACCCATGGCTGGTGATACACATGCGCACACACATCCACACTCACACACAGAAAGGACAAAGAAGACGCACATATACACACCTACCCAAACACACGCACACACAGACACACACACACACACACACACACACACACACACACACACACACACACACACACACAAACAAACAAACACTCATTGACACGTGGGACAAAACAGAACCAGGCACACACTTGTGCACACTCAAGCTCAACCATGCATCCAAAGTAAAAAAAAACACGTAAACCTGCATGCCTACACAAAACACTTGACCATACTTGTATTCATAATTAGACACAACAAACCACACAGCAAACTGTACACAAATACAAACCCAGAAAAAAAACACAGTTTATTACAGTAATCCACATAAATGGTATGAGCCCCACATACAGTAGCTGCTAACTCACCATACAGGTCTGGGTCATGGAGTAGGTGAGCAGCACCAGAAACACACACAGAACTGTGCGAATGCGCAGTGTAAGACAACCTGGAGCACACTAGAGAGACAGCCAGAGAAAGGGATATAGAGACAGAGACAGAGAGAGAGACAGAAAGAGAAAGAGTGACAGAAAAGAAGGAATACAGCGAGAGATGAAGGTTGAAGGAGAGAGGGAAGAACTGGATATGACTATAGGAAAAGAGAAAGGACATCCGTCCTGATTGTCACTGATGCCTTCTGTTACTTTATATGAACACTACTAATTATAGTAACACTGATATTACACAGGGATGCAGGCAACAGAGTGAGAGAGCTGCATGAAATTGTTTGGGAGCTGACGTTGTTGTGTCTTAAGACAGAGAAAAACAGAAAGAGATGAAAGGAAAGCAAGTAAAAGAGAGAGAGAGTGAAAGAAAGAAAGGGTAGAAAGAGTAAAGGGATAAAATGTATGAGTGACTGACTGTGTGTGTGTGTGTGTATGTGTGTGTGTGTGTATGTGTTATATGTGTTTGTGTGATGAAGAGGTGTGTGTGTGATGTGTAGGTGTGTTACCTGTACATGTATGATGTGGAGGTGTGAGTTACCTGTATGTGTGGTATATGCAGGTGTGTTACCTGTATGTGTGTGATGTGCAGGTGTGTTACCTGTATGTGTGTGATGTGCAGGTGTGTTACCTGTATGTGTGTGATGTGCAGGTGTGTGTTACTGTACCTGTATGTATGTGACGTGTAGGTGTGTTACCTGTATGTCTGTGATGTAGAGGTGTGTTACCTGTATGTGTGTGATGTGCAGGTGTGTTACCTGTATGTGTGTGATGTGCAGGTGTGTGTTACCTGTATGTGTGTGATGTGCAGGTGTGTTACAGTATCTGCATGTGTTTAAGAGGTGCAGGTGTGTGTTACCTGTATGTGTGTGATGTGCAGGTGTGTTACCTGTATGTGTGTGATGTGCAGGTGTGTTACCCGTATGTGTGTGATCTGTATCTGTAGGTGTGTTACAGTACCTGTATGTGTGTGATGTGCAGGTGTGTGTTACCTGTATGTGTGATGTGCAGGTGTGTTACAGTACCTGTATGTGTGTGATGTGCAGGTGTGTGTTACCTGTATGTGTGTGATCTGTATCTGTAGGTGTGTTACAGTACCAGTATGTGTGTGATGTGCAGGTGTGTTATCTGTATGTGTGTGATGTGCAGGTGTGTTACAGTACCTGTATGTGTGTGATGTGCAGGTGTGTTACAGTACCTGTATGTGTGTGATGTGCAGGTGTGTTACAGTACCTGTATGTGTGTGATGTGCAGGTGTGTTACAGTACCTGTATGTGTGTGATGTGCAGGTGTGTTACTGTACCTGTATGTGTGTGATGTGCAGGTGTGTTACAGTACCTGTATGTGTGTGATGTGCAGGTGTGTTACTGTACCTGTATGTGTGTGATGTGCAGGTGTGTGTTACCTGTATGTGTGTGATGTGCAGGTGTGTTACTGTACCTGTATGTGTGTGATGTGCAGGTGTGTTACAGTACCTGTATGTGTGTGATGTGCAGGTGTGTGTTACCTGTATGTGTGTGATGTGCAGGTGTGTGTTACCTGTATGTGTGTGATGTGCAGGTGTGTTACAGTACCTGTATGTGTGTGATGTGCAGGTACATGACGCAGGACGAGTGGAAGCAGAAGCTCAGGACCAGCAGCACGGCCACAATCAGCAGCCTCCTGCACATTTGCAGTGGAAAAAGAAGAGCAACCACTGCTTACTTTAAACAATCTCACATATCATGACTGTGTGTTTAAACATGGTTGTGTGCATGTGTGTGTGTGTGTGTGTGTGTGTGTGTGTGTAAACATGTGTCTGCATGTGTGTGTTTACAGTACATCTCTGTGTGTGTGTGTGTGTGTGTGTGTGTGTGTGTGTGTGTGTGTGTGTGTGTGCACATACCCTGGGATAATGAGAAGGTAGATGAGGCCAAACAGAGTGGAGAGGATCAGAGAGAGGACCACAGCACTGATGAAATGATCATCACACACTTTCTGGTACTGAGAGCCAAAAAAGAGATAAGGGATGGAGGAGGAGAGAGAGAGAGAGAGAGAGAGAGAGAGAGAGAGAGAGAGAGAGAGAGAGAGAGAGAGAGAGAATATCAGAAGCTTAGTGCTGGCACAAGACAACAAAACTCAAAGCTGAGTTTGATCTCCCACCAGCAGCAGCAGCCAGCCGCTGTGTCTGTGTGCTGCGGAGGCCATACCGCCGCCCATACACCACGCACTCATTTATTTCGCAGGGTCAGTTTATCGCCAAACGCTCCTGATCAAAGGCTTTTCTGACACAAACACACACCCATGCATGCACACACACAAACACACACTGACATAAGCACACACACACACACACACACACACACACACACACACACACACACACACACACACATACACACACACATCACATCACACACACACACACATACACACACACACACACACACAGACACACACACACACACACACACACACACACACACACACACACACACACACACACAGAAAAAGTAGCAGTGTGCTTAGGTAGTAATGAGATGACTGGTCAATGTCTTCCTCATCAGCAGGGTCTGTGTTTAATGGGGCACCTATAATGGGACTTGCAAGAGTTGGCACAATTAGGGTCTTCTCTGGCATACTGCGGCGCCGCAGCCACTAATGATGCTAACAGTTGGTAGGCAGAGATGCGGCAGCAGCAGCCTTGCTCAAATCACACACACTGTGCACTGTGCTCCGTGATGAGGAGGAACAGGGCAGCGGTCGGTCTACAGCAAAGTAGCTAAGTTGGACAACTTTTGACTTTTTTTTATTCAACTACTTTTATGTCTCAAGTTAAACGCACAGCAAAAAGTCAGTGCAGCTTACTAATAATAAGATTCAAATGCAATTAGATATCCGTTTTGATGTTAAAAAATTGCATTGATTTATAGATATGCAGCAGTGACCTTCAGGAAACTCCTCAGTCACAGTTTGACTGACTGACACTATTGATGATAAACATTTACGTGTTCCAAGATTTTTTAATACAGTATGTAGTGTGTTTGTATGTGTTTTTTGATCATTTCAATCATGTGTATGTGTATCTTGTTATGGATGCTACAGGATGCTTGTAGTACTATCTTATCTTAGCTTACCTAACAGTATATCATAACACTGTCATTTTCTATTTACAACATACCCACCAGATTTCTAACACTTGCAGAGACATGTTGTGGCTGGCTGTATTTTCAATGACTTCCCACTACAAATATAGATAATGTACCCAAGCATATCTGTGATACATCTGTCAATGTATTTGCTAATCCAGTATGGCAAATGCATCTATACACTATATGGATAATCAAGTCAACAAATAGTCATATACTGAAATATGCCAAAGACTTTCTTGAGTAGCTTGAGTGTGTGTGTGTGTGTGTGTGTGTGTGTGTGTGTGTGTGTGTGTGTGTGTGTGTGTGTGTGTACGTGCATACAGTACATACTCACTCCTTTTTCTCTCTTTTTGTCTTTATAGGCTAGCGTGACATAGTGAAGGTGTGTGTGTGTGTCGGTCTCGCGGGCCTCAATCAGCCGGCTGATGTAGCGGTTCACGCGGGTTTCTGGAGAGTTTTGTACCACACCCACTGAGAATGACGTCCGGCTGCGCACCTTCTCAGTTCGCAAGGCTCTTCTCTAAAACACACACACACACACACACACACACACACACACACACACACACACACACACACACACACACACATACTTTATTGATGATAAAGTGAGAAGAGTGTGTGTATGAGTCTGCATATGTGTGTTAACTACAGTAATATATCACAGCAGTTGATCTGCCAATAGTTATCCTCGCAAACTGATTTCAAATCTCAGTAAACAGTAAAAAACAAAAACACTTCAGCAAGAAATATCACACCAAATATATTACTTAGTTTTATGAAAATGACTTCCTTCTTTCTGATCATCAAAGCCATTTTATTAGAATCCTTAATGGATAAGTTTGCAGAGACATTAACAAGTTCATTCATCCACACTCACACATCAATACTATACTTTAAAGTCTTACTGTTAATACAAACACACATTTTCTCTCTCTCATACACACACACACACACACACACACACACACACACACACACACGCACACACACACACACCTTATCGTCATCTTCACAGGTGAGCACATTGGAGAAGGGGATCTCGGCCTTGAACATCTTCCTGCAGTGCATCAGTTGCACCAGCAGGCAGCAGACGGTCTTGAAACGCATGCGCTTGGCCGGCTTAATGTCTGACAGGATGAGCCCCGGGAAAATCTGACAGAGAGAGAGAGGGGGGGGGGGGTGGATAGATAGCAAGGGGGGAGGTGATGGAGAGATGAAGGATGAAGGAAAGGATCAGACAGACAGATGGAAAAAAGAGAAAGGGGAAGAGAGGGCAAAAAGATAAGAGTTCAACATTTTTAAAGCCATGTGGATTTCAAAGCCCTTTTACATAAAAACACAGGAATGTTTACACTGTAGAAGAAGAAAAAGAAGAAGATAAACACACACAAAATTGCTGGTGTTGCGTAAAAAAAAAAACGGTTAAAAAGCAAATGGTTAAAATCAGAAATGGTTTGGAAGCTCCAGGAAGAGCCCATGAGCCGCCCAGGCAACTGAGCTCAATCCCACGGCTAATATACATTATAAAGACATCTCTCACATTCCACTGCAAACACAAATCACAAACACAGAGCCAACTTTGAACTCTGATTTGTGCCTTGAATTGAAGAGGCAGAAAAAACACAGATAGATAGACAGAGAGAGAGAGAGAGAGAGAGAGAGAGAGAGAGAGAGAGAGAGAGAGAGAGAGAGCACTGAGAATGAGGTGGAGAAAGAGAGATAGACAGAGGGAGAAAAAAAATGTTGAAATAGAGGGAGGCAGAACGAAAGGTAATGGAAATTTTCTGCAGGCCTGGTATTTTATTTATTTATTTTGGGGGGTATGTGTAAAGCCTTTGAGGCCTGTGCATAAACAGGACAAACAAACAAACAGACAAACAAACGCGTGCATACTGTGGGCTTTAGAGAAGAGAAAAAAAAACGTGTGGAAATATTCTAAGCGAGAGATTAGAACATGAAAGAGCGGGAGAAACGGAGAGATTGAGGAAGAGGGAGAGAATGGGGATAGAGAGAAAAGAAGGTGAAGAGCTGAGGAAGGAGAAAAAAAGGAGGAATCTGCACAGGCTCTGGGAAAGGACTGTTACGGTTAGGCAGCTTTGGGTGAGGGGAGGGAGAGGAGGAAACGCTAGGGGCTGGAGTGTGTGCATGTGTCTGTTTTGTTTGTGTGTGAGTGTGTTAGTGTGTGTGTGTGTGTGTGTGTGTGTGTGTGTGTGTGTGTGTGTGTGTGTGTGTGTGTGAGAGAGAGAGAGAGAGAGAGAGAGAGAGAGAGAGAGAGAGAGACAGACAGACAGACAGATTGTATGTGTGTATGTACAGTATGTGTGAGTGTGTGTGTGTGTGTGTGTGTGTGTGTGTGTGTGTGTGTGTGTGTGTGTGAGAGAGAGAGAGAGAGAGAGAGAGAGAGAGAGAGAGAGAGAGAGAGAGAGAGAGATGTGTGTGTGTGTGTGTGTGTGTGTGTGTGTGTGTGTGTGTGTGTGTGTGTGTGTGTGTGTGTGTGTTTGCTGGTTACCTTGCGTCGGTGTGAGGGCACGATGAAGAAGGTCTGTATGGCGTGCTTGCTGAGGTAGGCGTGTCTCTCATGACCCAAGCCCGGCTCCACCTCATAATCTCCATTCAGACACTCCAGGGTGGCCTGGGTGATGTGCACCTTACTGCAGGCCAAAAGGAAGTACAGGAGTGACTCAGTGGGTTTCTGCATAAATGAGTGAGTGAGGGAATGATGATGGATTAAGGGAGTGAGTTAGTGAGTGAGTAAATGAGTGGGTGAGTGAGTGAGTGAGTGGGTAAATGAGTGAGTGAGTAAATGTGAGTGAGTAAAAGTGTGAGTATGTGAGTGAGAAGGTACTGTAAATGTGAGTGAGTGAATGAGTGAGTGAGTGAGTGAGTGAGTGAGTGAGTGCATTGTATGAGTATGAGTCAGTGAGTGATTAGGTGAGTTTGGGTATGAGTGAGTGAGTGAGTGAGAGAGTGAATGTTTACATGACCTTATGACGTTACGTGAGTGAGTTAGTGTATAAATGAGTATGCCCCAGTGGGTGAATGTCTGAGTGAGTGAGTGAGTGAGTGAGTGGGTGGATGAATTTGTACAGTATGTCTAAGTGAGTGTGTATGAGCGAGTGACTGACTGACTGAAGTCGAATGTAACTTAGCTAACAACTGTGTTGGACGAAAGCACGGTAGTCAGTCACATAGTTACTGTAATGCAACCTTTTTAAAACCATCACCAGGAAGTACAATAGTAAAATCATGCTTATTGCATATTAGAAACCACAGAAAACTATAGTGAATTTCCATAAGGGATTGCAAGCCCAGTTCCACCATCCCTGTGTGAACTATGGGTGGCGTTGGCAGCGTGAGTCAGCGTGGACTGACTGAAAGTGGAGATGAAGCCAGGTCAGCAATTAAGGACGCCTTGGGGCTAAACTGCAGCATAAATATTGAGCCGGGCTCATTAGAAAAAAAAATCTCCCCATTATGAGGCCCGTTGTTTATAATTTGCAGCAGATGATGGGCCTGTTTATAACCCAGCTTCACGAAAGACTGTTTACTGTGAGGATATTACTGGCTTGTTTTGTTTACTTTCCATTAAGACCTTTTTTGCTTTATTTGGAGCCTGATGGCAGATTTATTTGTAGAAAGAGTCCCACTTATTCAGACTTACTATTTTAAAAAACATTTAGTCATTACTTGTTGTGAGTTTAACACAGCCTCTGCCATATTTTCATGTAGAAAGAAAAAAAATTGTAATGTTTGAAAATGCATCAGTTAAAATACCAGTTAAAAAAATTGACATATCAGATATATGGAGGGAAAGACATGTAAATTCAGTTTTGATATGGATGCTCACCAGTCATCCATATCTACAAATGTTGGATCAACCGTTTAAATACTACTACTGTGTTCACAAGTTGGTGCTTTTGTGGTTTGATCAAAATGGTGTACTAGTCTGCAGTAATCATGAGATAATGAATGTGTGGTGGAATCCCACCATCTCCCCAAAGACTTGTGGTATGAGTCATCAGTCATGAGTCATCCTGATTGGCTGATTCATGGCAGTAATGTCTTTGAGGTTTCCCGGCCTTGGGTGTGGGAAGCCATTGCGATAGTATAGGCTGTGTATATTGTAGTAGGTATTCTCTGAGACAGGTAGGCCTAGTATGTTAGTAAGGGAAAGGTAGTGTACTCAGTACTCACCCGGGCAGTCCCCCGGCCTCCATGACGTTTGCCAGGGTGACATCGTTAGACCACACGTCATACTGCCACTTCCTCAAGCCTAGAACGCCACACAGCACTCGGCCCGTGTGCAATCCCACGCGCATGTTCAGGTCCACTTCCGTTGCCTCAGCAACAGACCTGGAGTCACATAAATACATTGCATTGAAGTACAAACACATGTTCGAGAACACAAGCACACACACACACACACACACACACACATGCACATAGAGCATAACAAAAACATGCAGTCACCCATATAGACACAATTACAAACACTTACTAAAAACAAGATTTTCCCAATGAAACATATAACATGCACTCAAATACACACACACACTCACACACACACACACACACACAGTCTTACGTGATGGTGTCAATCATGTCCAGCCCCATCTCTACGCAGCAATGGGCATGGTCGGCTTTTGGCTGGGTCAGGCCGCTGACACAGTAGTAGCAATCGCCCAGAATCTTAATCCTCCTGCAGTGGTTCTCCTGTCACGCACACATACACAAACACATGGTCCTGAACCAATCTTCAAACTGCCACATGCGCGTAACACACACACACACGCACGCACGCACGCACACACACACACACACACACACACATCTTAATATCCTTGGATGATCCTCAGTGCACCTGACCTATGCTTCAGCATTTCCCTGAATAGACACAGACATGTCTGGAAAGGCAATCTTATGTGCTGCATATTATATGTTCTTTATTTATGGGTTTTTATATTTTTAACCCAAACACACTCAAATTTTTGCATCCAAGCCTGACAATCGGCAAACTAAAATCATCCAAGCCTGACAATCGCCAAACTAAAATCACAAGTGATATTTAGTCTGGAGACCCACCTATTGCTTTTCTTGTAGCGGAAGCGTCATTTGCGATTGTTCAGAGGCAATTATTGGGCGCTACGAATGTCTATCATAGCGTCTTTACATAGCTCAGAGCCAATACCAGAGCCACCATGTGATGTAAAATGCAATCAATGGCCGTAGTCCCTTTTTGTTCTGTGATTGGATACCGAAAGCAGGCGAGAAAATCGGCCATGGTCACCATGCTGTTTTGCAGAGTGAAATGAAATTGAGCATGCAAAGGAGCATGGGAACTCCCAGGCTATAAACATCCCACTTACAGCTATAATATATGATGTGTACTGCTGTACTGCTTCTTACAATATAAGATTATGTCACTGATATCAGAGAGGGACCGATCATCATATTATTGAGCATTCTAACAGGGATCAGATGTGTATTAAAGGGGAAGTTAGGTGTGATAAGGACCCAAAGTATATTGCAGCATCATCATGAAAAGTTGGAACATTTGCCTGGGAGACACCTTCATGCAAGCCGGAGAAGACCACTTGCTAGTTGTAGCTTTCGGGAGCACCCAGCTAGGTGTTAAAGGGACACCAGGCAACGTTTTACTGTTAATTTACCAGCCTTGAAGTCACTTCGCTGATTGAATGGTTCATTACGGGGTTACCGATGGCTCTCTCGTCAGAATCAAGCATTTGTTTCACGGTAATCCCACTTGCAGTATGACTTAGAGTCGGGTCCACGAAATAGAAACTGAAAGTAGGTATAACTGAAATTCCATTTATTACCGGCTTGTCAGACAACGTAACGCACAAAAATTATCATCTCTGGTTTGTACTCTTTGGTTTGCAAATAAATTTATATAGATTGTTGAGAATTTGTAACGCAGTTGTTTTTTTTCTAATATTTCGGCGACCGTAGGTGGAGCTCCGGAGATAGAAAACCGTAGTCCTGCCTGGTGTCCCTTTAAGTAGCTATCTGTACAGTTACTAAGTTTTCAATGCCTGGTTTTAAATGTTGGAACTGTCAATATACTATTGACAAAATGTGGGGCTATTTTGAGCCTTTCTGTGGTTTAAAACAGCAATTTGTCCATTAACACCTAGCTGGGTGCCCCTGGAGGCTACAACTAGCAAGCGGTCTTCTTTGGCTACACAAACGTATTAAAATTATGCTCCCCTTCAATCGTTCCAACTTTTTATGATGTTGCAATATACTTTGGGTCCTTATCACACCGCACTTCTCCTTTAAATTGCCAAACACACTCTCGCACATGCATAAACACACACTCACACGTATAAATGTACATACACACACACACACACACACACACACACACACACACACATACACATATGGAACACTCACAGTTGCAAGCTCATCAAATTTGCCAAAGAGTTCATTGAGGAGTTTAACCAGTTCCTGAGCTGTGCACTGAGAGGCCAGCCCTGTGAATCCAACAATATCAGCAAACAGGATGCTACAGAGTAAGGAAGACGAAGAGACAGAGAGAGAGAGAAAGAGAGAGAGAGAGAGAGAGAGAGAGAGAGAGAGAGAAGAAGAAGAAGAATGTAGGCATAGTAGAGGGACATACAGTCAAACAAGACATACAATAAAGCCAGAGACAGATTGTCAAATTCTTGTTTTTAGAGCATGAACTGAGAACTTTCAAACCAACCCAACTCTTGCCTACCTAACGTTGTCATGGCGCTGGATGTAGATTTTGTGGAAGATTCTATCAGGTGGAGCTAGAAAGTCCTCCTTCATCTCCATGGCAACGTTTCTTGGCAACAAACTCATGAGGAGGCGTTCCTGTGGGTGGGGCAAGATTGAAATTAGCATAAAGTCGTGCGAATTTTAGTGTTCCTAACTAAGGTCTAAGACGAGCCCTTTTCCAAAACAAGATATCCATCAT
>JAODXP020000022.1:9681711-9686711 GCA_027497455.2 Sardinella longiceps | reverse complement strand
GAATCAATCTTCTAGCTGACCTGCGGTTGGTGATAAGATGTCGGTTGCAAGTGTATTTAGTTCCAGCTGAGGATGAAAAGGGGAGTCTATAATCAATAGACAGACAATAAATAAAAGCCTCTTACTGTTATTTTTGCTGCTAGCAAGGGTACTGTTTGTCATGACACTGACTTAATGTCAGTCTGCAGTCTCTTCTGGTCATGGGTCTTAACGTTGCTGTTCTTGGTACTGATGAAAGCAGCAGATTCACACTATCATTCCTTTTGTCCTGCACTCTCTCTCTCTCTCTCTCTCTCTCTCTCTCTCTCTCTCTCTCTCTCTCTCTCTCTCTGTTCCATTCTCTGAAGCCATGCTGAAAGGAATCCCTGTTGAGATTTTCGGGGCAGGGGAAAAGCTGGCTGGCATCTTAGTGGTACGGTACCACCATACAACAAAGCTTCTCTGTCTTAGTAGTATCATCAAAGGAAGTCAGCAGTACCCCCTGCAAGCTCTCACCTGTGCAGGCGATAGACGTTAGAATCCAGGGCAGTACCTGACCTTCCCCTATGACTTTCTTTCCCGATGGAATTTCAGTGGGTGAAGGGGAGAGTCTGGGAGTGAAATGGCAAGTTAGAATGTCACCTTAGAGACAAGACCCCCAGGATAGAGACTGGGAATGACAGAGCCCCTGCCGTCGGATACAAGTGCCATGTGGCATAAATGCACTAGGGATGAATTTTACTCAATCCTAATTGACAGTTATTATTGATAATGTGGTTTTACATAATAGATGAGGCGATGGTGTCAGGGATTCAGAAATGCAACTTTCAGTGCAGATTGTTCTGCTCTTCTCCCCCCTCTTCGCACTGTTTTTCTTCTTGTTCTGTCGCTCCTCTCTCCTCCCTCGCTCACACTCCCTCTTCCAAGAATAGCTCTCTGTCAGGTAAAGTAGAAACAGAGATAACAGATAGGAACACACACACACACACACACACACACACACACACACACACACACACACACACACACACACACACACACACACACACACACACACAGCTTGCATTTTGGACTCTCCCTGGCGTATGGGGGTGGCGTTCCCATAGTAACAGTCTTGGAACAAACCCCCACCCCCCATCCTAACCCCCTCCCCCCTCTCTCACCATCACCACCAACACCACATCAGCTGGTGAAATGAGGTGCTCCGAGTTCTTATTTTCTATGCACGCACACCTACACACAAGAACATCTGCACAAACACATGCATGCAAACACACATACACACACACACACACACACACACACACACACACTCATGCACACACACTCCTACATGCCCACAAACATGACTACAGGCTAATGCACAGAAGTGCATACTTACAAACAAGAATGTATATAAAACCTAGACTTCACAGTCACACAAAACATCTATATACATATACTGTACCATACAAGCATCCTTCTACTTTAGTACTAAAGTACACACAAATAGTCCTGCACAGCCCCACCGCAGCACAGTAGATATGCTTTTCAAACCGGTATACATACTACAAAGCACATGCAAAATTAAATTCCTTTCCTTTTTAATTCTTGCCCTCGCTTCTGAATAAGGAGAATATATTCTAATAATAATCCCCCATGGAAGCAAAAAGTGAATTTTCTGACTTCTCCTGTCATTTAAAAAGATTGTGGCACAGAGCCTCTCTCTCCTCCATCTTTCTAATACCCACTAATACCCTGGTCTGTCTTTTCTGCTTTTTCTCCCTCATGTGATATATTTATATATTATGTATCATTTTTTCTTCTTCTTCTTTTTATTTTTAGATTTATGAAAAATAAATAGTGGTATTTTTTATGCATGGATTGGCCCCACAGACCTTAACCTTAAACTTCACCTACTACCACTGTAGGCTGACCACAATAGCAAAGGCATTGTATGTTGGCCAACTTTGCTTCCAAGGTTTTCTCTTTTTTTCGGTTCTAATTACTTGGCAATCCATGGTGGTGCTGTATGCACGTATGCTAACGTCAGCACAGAGGCAGCTATCTCACGTTTGTAGCGCTTACGCTACAAGCAACGGAAGTGTCAGCCTAGAGCGAAAGTTGGTCTGTTGAGCAGTATTAGCATAATCGGCTAAATGTTAGCTCCACAGAGAACAAAATCCCCTGAGGCAAAAAATAAATAAAATAAATAAACATCTGAAGAGAGAGGAGTGTGTGTGTGTGTGTGTGTGTGTGTGTACACTGACCCTGGAGGAGAAGAGTATGGTGAGTTTACCTCAAACACCAACCTTCTTTCTCTGTCTGTAAACTGTATGTCTCTCTCTCCCTCTCTTGCTCTCACCCGCCTCTCCAAATCTAACTTGCTTTTCCCAATCTAACTTTTCAAAACTACTATTTTTTCTTTATAAAAAATATATTTTTAGTTTCCTTTCCCTTCACCTCATTGCTACAGTAGGTGTGTGTGTGTGTGTGTGTGTGTGTGTACACATGCAGAGCCCTCAGGACAGATTAAGAGCTTCATAAATAGAGTAAAAGCTTTGCTTAGACTCAAATCTCTCACAGGGATTACCGCATCCGACTGGATTTTAGCGCAAAAACCTAATCTAACAGATCAGACACATGCGCACACGCACACACACACACACACATCATACGTCAGAAACATCAAATAAATGCACTTACACACATACTGTATTCACAAAGGGCAGCATTAAAGGACTTAGTAGCGTTGGTGTCCATGGACTCTTAAATGTTGCTATTGGTCCCATCAGAGACATAGTTAAAGGAATATTCCACCTCTTTATGAAAATTGGTTATTCACTCTCTTACCTGGTGTTAAGCCTACATATGTGGGTGAAAGCATTTTGGTCTCAGTGTATGCGTTTTCTCTGTCCAGCGCCCGCATAGGCGCTGTTATGTAAAGTTGCCAGATAGCAACTCTTTCGCTACTTCACTTTCCAGTGCCTATGCTAAGCTAAAGGTAAAATTGGGGTTGC
Source organism: Sardinella longiceps (assembly GCA_027497455.2). Lineage (NCBI taxonomy): Eukaryota > Metazoa > Chordata > Actinopteri > Clupeiformes > Clupeidae > Sardinella > Sardinella longiceps. The sequence continues at coordinate 9,683,733 of JAODXP020000022.1, read as the reverse complement.
CAGAATAGGAAAGCACATGCACTGAGACCAAAATGCTTTTACCCACACATCTATCTCCACTTAAGAGGATGAATAACCAATTTTCATAAAGAGGTAAACTATTCCTTTAAGTACTTCTATTGACACACACAGACACAAAGTGTTAGCCAGTCTGTATTCAGTGTCAGTGGTCTATATAGCTGATGTGATGTACATGTTTTTCAAATGTCTGTATCTGCGTGACTGAATTGCATTGCATGTGTCTCCTGTGCTCATTTGTGTGTGTGTGAAGATCACTGATAGCCTCTGGTATAGGAAAGAAAAACACTATGTTTCATGTCTTTCTCATGGACTCTGAAGCAGTGTGCTGCGACTCTGCGACTGAAAGGCAAGCGCGGCTAGTGCGTGACTGTATTTATGCTTGCTTTATCGTTCTATGTAATTAAGAGATTGTGACAGTTGCTATGTGACTGTTTGAATCTTTGTGTGCGTGTGTGTGTGTGTGCAGGTTTTTGTCAGGACGGCAGCCCCCACATTTGTTCACACCCACTGTAGGCTACAGTGGGAAGCAGCAATAGCATCATTTGACAGAGAATCAGTTGTTCAACTGCATCACACAGCACATTTAAACGCACATAGGAGCAAAACAACATGAAACTAATCATCGCCGCCTGCCTGTCAGTCATGCCAAACTGAAGACATAATATAAAATGTTCTAGATGCCAAAAATCATCTTTCTCTCCTCCCAGTGGGTGTGGCACCAGACATCATCCTTTACAGCACGGTCGAGCATCCTTAATTAGGTCCATCTGTGTAGTTAACGACTTTAACATCAGTTGGTTCTGAGGCACGTGTGGGAAGCTATTTTCATATTAGTTCTTCTACCATTACAAATGTTTGAAGATGGGTCGTGATAGAACAGCATGTGTACAGAATAGCCTATGTACTGTAAGTGTAGTGTATGTGTGTGTGTGTGTGTGTGCACATACAGTACACTCCATGAGTTTTCTTTCTGTCTTTAGTCTGACATGCTCAAACATGGTGAGCATTTTCCTTGGTGTGACTGTGAACCCATCACAGTGTGTGTGTGTGTGTGTGAAGGGAGGAGGGGTAGAGTCGAGGGATAGCACACAAGAGTGTGTCTCCATGCGATATGTGTTTACCATGGGATATCAAAGGGTCTGGGTGTGTGTAAACTCAGATTGGTGTGAAATCAGCCAACCGACAGGAAATGGGTCCCAGTTATTTTTGGAAAAGACAGTTGTGCAAAACCGCCTTACACACAAAACACGCACACACATCCACAAACACACACACACACTCACAGACACACACATATGATACAAACACAGACAGGGCAGTGCTCCAGGTCTCCATCCATGTTCCCTGTGTATGTATGCGTGTGTGTGTGTGTGTGTGTGTGTGAACAGGTGAGACGAGTGGTTGTGGCATAAGGTGTCAAACGCGATAGTGATTTTCCCTTTGCCCTGAACAATCCTCCTGACAGCACAGTGAAGAACATCTGTGCACATGCGCAAATACACACAGGGGCACACACACACACACACACACACACACACACACACACACACACACACACTCATCTGAGTGAATTCAAAAAGGTTTCTTTATTCAATGTCCCTTTTGATCACACACACTTTAACGACAAACAATTAGATCAAGCACAGGCACTGTCTCTCCGATTACCACACACATACACACACACACACACACACACACACACACACACACACACACACACACACACACACACACACACACTCACTCTCTCTCTCTCTCTCTCTCTCTCTCTCTCTCTCTCTCTCTCTCTCACTCACACACACACACACACACACACAAACACACACACAGTTTTTGTCAAGACTGTGTTGAACAGACAGGCAGATGTGGCCAAGCACAATCATGTCATGGCTATTTAAAGTGCAGGGACAAGAGGAGAGCTCCTGGGAGAAACCGATGAGCGGGCAGAGAAAGAAAAGAGGAGAAAACACAGAGAGAGAGAGAGAGAGAGAGAGAGAGAGA
>JAODXP020000022.1:9669211-9676711 GCA_027497455.2 Sardinella longiceps | reverse complement strand
ATTAATAAAACATGCTAAACGTATGTCAGTCACTTCTATTGTCTATTAATATCAACACCGTTTCAAACTGTTTCGGTTTCGTTGTTCAGGAATATAATTTCGGGTCTCTGAACTCACGAAAGTTTTGACATTAGAATCCCATTGACAACCTGCTGTCCAGCTCCATAGAAGGCCATTGACAACGCTACCCCGGCCATGGACAACGCTACCCCGCGTTTATTGGCTAATTCGGCAAAAATACGCAAAATACGTCATTTCCAGGGAAGCTCTGTTTCACAGGGGGTCAATGGGAGAGGGCGGGCTCGGACAACTCGCTTCCGTTTCATGATTTGACAAGATACTTGCACCTCTTTGATTGGCATTCTGTCTCTCTCACACTGTTCCTGTTTGGAAGGCTACCGGCTAATAGACAAGCTAAGCAATGTTGAGCCTGTACCAACAACAAATTTACTCTCTGTCTGTGTTATCGTTATTAATAATACTTTGTCCATGCCCATGATTTTATTCTCTATTATTTAGTTCATTGATTGATGTACACACAAACTCACAAGTGACTTTTGATTTTCATCAGTGATTCTTGCCTCTGTCACTACTTAATAGAGCTAGCAAAGATAGCTAATCTTCGTCTGATTAGCCACATTTTCAGGCAAGAGATGTGTAAACAAATGTTGCTATGGTTACTACGTTCTCGTTGGCCAGCTCTGAAATGAGAACGTAGCAGCCACTGACAGCAGCTCATCATGAACGAGACAAGAGAAGGGGACCAAAACAGAAGTGGAGAGATGTATATTTTCAGTCATCATGGTACTTTAGAGATGTGTGTTTTGAGGTCAGACATATATATCAGAAATATTATTTTAACCTCTTGAAAAAGAGAATGGCTCCAATTATAAGGCATGTTTAAAGAAATTATTAGGGAATTATTTCTGTAAATTCATTGCACATAGACTTGGGTAGGGTTTTGCATCTGAATAATTTAAATAGCCTACTTTAAGCATAGCATAGCCTATGTTGTCATTCAAATGCAACTGGATCTCCATTACTACAAATAAAATTATGCATATTTCAATAGAACAAACAAACCTGACAAATGTGACAGCCCATGACATTAAAAACAGAATAAAATAGTTAAAAAAAATAAAATAAATACCGATCGCGCAATCTGAGCTTCCCCCATCTGAAAAACCAGCAGCCGCCACTGATGTATACAATGGCAATGGTACAAACACACACCCTGTAAACACACAATCACTTTTCAAGAGGACTTAAGTTGACTTGTAGCTCATATCGTGACATGAAATGCATCACACTCATCAAGGAACTGGCATACCTAACTGATCAAGCAAATCAGGAACTTAACCGGGAAACTACCTAACTGAACAGTGTGTGTGTGTGTGTGTGTGTGTGTGTGTGTGTGTGTGTGTGTGTGTGTGTGAGATGATATCACAGCACCTTTGGGTCAGGAGTATAATGTGCTATTGTGGTGCTGGAGCATTTATGAACAATGTGAGCACTGTGTGAGTGCTGACACAGCTATGATCAGTATTTGTAGTGGTGAGAAATCTGTGCCTCTAAGAGTCACCATGGCCACCATTCTATCAGCCAAACACTTCCTCCCTCGACCTACCTTTCTCACACTCTCTTTCTGTCCACCATGGTCAACTCTCTCTCTGCTACTCAAGAGCCGATTAAAAATGGTCAGATGGCCCCTTGAGCGCTACACTATCCCCACATCTGTTAGTCATTGTAATAAATAGGTTTTGTCATAGTAAGCCATAGTAGGAATTAAATGGATAGGATGACGAAAAAGATCATCTTTCTTACTACATATTTAATATACTGCCCACTGAATTCTATGCCATGGAATTATGCTTATATGAGCGTAAGGGCCTAACTAATGATGCCCAAAAAGAGCCCTATTTTTAAGTCAAAAATGGCTAGCAGAGACGGGCTGCAGTGCCTAAATGAATTGAATTGAACTTTCCGCTAAGCATGGAAAACATATCATGATGGTATATGCATGCACTTATCAGAATAATATCATTGCCTATACCGTGCCTGATTTATCCATATAGCAAATAAACATCACAACTCTTTAATTTAAGGATAGCAAAATTACTGTGACTGCACTATGTCAGTTTACATGTAAGTAAGGAGGCCAAAGCAATTGTACATTAATCATTATCTCCGAATATAGTCCATATGTAGATGTCCAATATAGGTTTAAAAAAATGAACAAAATGTTTAATGTTGGCTTGTTTGTTGAAACTGAATAAAGTGCTCAGACAGCTACAGACAAAAGTAATCCATTCTGTATTTAAACAGTCCTGTTTGGTTCTGCTGGGTTTCTAGAAATAGCCTACTGTACTGAATGTACCAAATAGAGTCCAGCTTGAAGTTTAAAAAAGAATAGTGTAGAGGATTACATTATAATTCAATTGACATTGAACTACAGTTACCTGAGACAACCCCAAGAAGCTGTTGTGGAAGCTTAAGATCATAACCTAATAAGAAAATATAGCTTTCCATCTGAAAACATCAGATTCACGTTCCAGTGCCTAGCATCAAAGTAGGTTCCATTACAGATTTATATGATTAAATTTATCGCGTATCAGATAACCAGTACACAGTGGGTATGAATATAATGCAAATAAATATACTGTATGTCTAATAATAGGCCTGAGATAGGCTATAGTGATCTTGACAAATACCCATGTCATGGAGTCTGTGAGCAAAACATTTTTTCAGTCGCCAAATGCTACACTTGGTTAGGTTAACAATATATCATACAGATACTGACCATGCTATCGGTCACCTTTAATCAACCATTTGTAAATTAGCCTCACTACACTCTGGCTCTGGTCATACAGTATATTTAATATAATATACTGTATGACCTCACTAATATCAACCTCACTCAAGTCAGATGCTTCATTACACTGCAAGCGCAGCTCCACTACCCTATCTGATATTGAGCCCATTGGAAGGGATTTCAGGACCGAGATGGAATGGAAAGGCCAATCAGGAGACCTTAGGAATCGCCGGGTGGAATTTTTTAGGTACTGTAGCTCAGCTCATCTCTTACAAACTTACAAAACACAACTAACAGTTATATATGAAAGAGACATCTATATTCTGAGACTTAAATAGCTTATTGTGGCAATTATGCCATAGATACTCGAGTTTATGTTTATTCGGAATAGTTGAGAAACTAGAAATCGCGATGCATGATGGGATACAATAACTTTGTTTAGATGTGGATGGTTGAAGTAAGAAGACAAAAAAGTGATTTGACCAATTATATGCAAGGAATTTTGATTACGTCCAGTCATCTGAAGCAAATCTCTTAGGAACGGATATCAGATGAGGTAGTGGAGCTGCGCTTGCAGCGTTAGTCTAATATGGGTTTAAATCTTAATCCATTTGTATGAATCAGCTATACAGCCAACATTTCAATGCAGTGATGTGCCTGCAAGAGTGTTGTTTAAAGATTTTATTTTTGCTGCATGTTAGTTTGCCTTGATACAATGCTAGTTATTTGTTTTCTGTTGATTTATTTGAACTTCTGTATCAAATATAGTATCAATATAATGTAATATAATTGATGTCTTAAGAACTAAATCACCATGAAGGCTCCAATTTACACCCCTACTGTCTAGCATCTATTCTTAAGCACCAGATTGCAAAATGACTTTGGCCCTCCTTTGACACCGTTACAGCAACATACCTGCCTTGCGGTCGAGACCAATGAAGTTCCCAGAGCCGCAGTGAAGATTATGGACACAAACTGTGTACTCTGCATGCTAATTCAGCTGCGTGATTAGCACCTTGTTCCTTTTAATTCTCTATTAGCGCTAGGGACCTCCTGAGTGCTTTGATGCAGCAGGGATCAACATGACCTTATCAGCCAGTGGCACACACTGTAGACGGAGTGTGTTCCAAATACCAGCAGGTGCCTTCCCTCACAAGAAAGAGAATGACTGATAAAGAGCCATAGAGGTGTGAATGCGAGCTACATATAGAATGCATCTTTCAAAGAGAGATAGCCTATATGCTATGCTAAGGTGTATGTGTGTGCGTGTGTGTGTGTGTGTGTGTGTGTGTGTGTGTGTGTTACCTGAGCTCGGTCGTGTCATCTCCACTCTTGGCCGGCCTCGTCCAGTACATAGGTGGGAGGTCAGCGCCCTATAGGTCAACCGGCTTATTATCATCAGGAGTCACGTTTCAGCACTACAACACACACACACACACACACACACACACACACAGAGAGAGACAGAGAGAGAGAGAGAGAGAGAGAGAGAGAGAGAGAGAGAGAGAGAGATACAAGTTGAAAAACTCTCACCTGTGCTGAGAAAGCCCTGGAATGCACAGTCATTTCCTGCACACATTCTTATAGTGCAAAACAGAAGGTGGGGCTTAATGATATCATAAGCTTTGTGCTTTAAAGCTCAACTTTCAAACCAACACACACACAATTCACGTGTGTTCCCAATTCACAAAAAAAGAAGAGGAAGAAGAAGCAACATTCAATGGAGGGAGGATTATGTATGGGAGAACATGTCTCACACACATACACACACAAAAATCTATAATTAAACTATAAGAAGTATAAGAATCGATATTTTCATCATGATTAAGGGAAGAATAGCAGCCAAGAGCATCGCCCAGTTGCAACCCAGGGAAAATTTCAGCAGCCAGTAATCCAGCACATCAGCAGCAGCCCAGCAGTGTGCTGCAGTTTGTGTTCAGCAATGCTTGCATGCATTTGGGATATTAGTCTTGATGAAGCAAAATAAAACCAATAAATGTCAAGCAAATAAGTAGTATAATAGCAAACAACAGTGACACTATCAAAGCATGGTGAGTCCTTTTATTTTGTAGCAAAATTTGAGTTCCTTCCACCTGTCAAATCCCTTTTGCCACTGGGCACAGCCCATGTGAGACCACAAATATAGCCCTGGCCTACCCAGCCAAATGAACCTGCATAACAAACGAGGCTACCTGCGCCCACCACAACACATAGGCCTATGCAAATGGTTATGTTGACAATACAAACAAAACGTTACACTCTCAATGCATGCACGCACAGCTTTAAACCTAATCGCCTACATTTATGAGGCATTTGGTCCATAGCAGAGACAGGCCTGCCTGCATACATAGTGAAGGCCTTTTATTATAGAGGACATTTACAAAAACTTCTCGGGCTCAGTTACAGCACTTTTGGCAGTAAGCCGGTGTCAAAGCTAACTAGGCTACTGCACAGGAAGTGGATCGTGGTCACTAATGGAAGGTAGATCGGGCCTGGGCTACTGTATGTTGTGGATTGTGCACATTTAGACATTTCGGCTTAAATTGACTTACACAGAGACACTTTAAAAATGAACAAATCGAACAAATCAATCAAACGAGGTCCTTTTGTCACTGCTTGTGTCGACAAATCACGTGTCTACTACTCAATTTCTAGACAACTTCAGAAAAGGTCCTCTGATGCCGACCTTGCTGTTGCCCGAAAAAGCGAATGGCCAAGCGATCTGTTCGTAGCTCGGTGGTAGTTTTAAGTTACTGCCTGATGATCCAATGACCCGAGTCCCTGTAACATTCCCTAGTAAGATAAGCCAGGCACAGGTCTGGTCCCTGCTGCTTCGGCCCCTTTGTGTTTACTCGTAGACTACAATTCTTACCGTTTTAACAGCAAATGCACACAACAGCCGCACCCCAATCTGACAGGTTCTACTAATGTTTACAATGGGTCGGAACCATTTGACAACTGTTAGTGGTCACCAAAGTCATATCCTATTGGTCAAATACTCACAGACGTATTTTTTACTGCCAATCACAATCCAGAGTGTACTCGGCGACGAAGAGAGGGGAGTTTTCACGGTCAGAAATCCATCTTCTAAAGAACTAGCGCCATCTGGTGGATTGAGACGTCTGTAATGAGTCAGACAATAATCCTCGGAAAAATCTAAGTAGACGTGTTGGGCCTCACGTTTCAGTCCTCAGATGTTTTGTGGGCAGACACCGAAGAAAATTCCTTTTGTGAATGGTCACCATTTACATATGCTAAGTTGTTAAAATTTGAGAATCAAAGACATGTAGTTCACAACATTTAGATAACGCGCTCATTATCTATCCCCTGAAACAGACTTCACCCAATTTGTTTCTTTGGCATCAAAAGCTACTTCACATTCTGGACTTCGGAAATGAGTCAGACAATTATCCTGGTGGGCAAATGACAGACGTGCCGGACCTCACGTCAGAGATAGCCTATGTGAAAAAAAGATGCTGAGGAGGACTTTTGATAAAGTTACAGTAGGCTAGTCTTTAAACCAACGGAAAGAAAAAGAAAAAAAGAACAAGCCCTATACGTTCATATGCTGGATATGCCTAGACCTATAGACCCATTTAGTAAAATAATGTCTATGCAAACTATTTTCTGTTGAACATTCGTTTGAACACTACACCTACACTTTCAAGGTTTTTCATCATTAGGCCTATTTTAGGCAATATTTTTGTTACCTTTTACTTCGGCTTATCACTGGCAAAGGTTTCATGCATTGTTTTAGAGGCGATGGAGGCATGGGCTAGCCTAATGAAAATATAACATAATTTGAACACATCCCAAATTATAACCATGGCCTCAGCATGAATTCCATTTTTCTGTTTCAAAGAATGGGTAGGTTGGGTGGTTAGTAGGCCTAGTAGTTTCAGGTAGGCCTAGGCCTATTTTGCAGTCAGTTAGGCTACTGTAAAGACATTCAACTTATCATTAAGGCTCATCAAGAACTTTACAGATCATGACTGCCCTCTGTAGGCAGACTACAGGAATTGCCTGGAAAGCCTTACCACATAAATCTGCGCTAGCCTTTGAGTGCCAAAATTTCATCGACAGCTAGGAAACTGACACAGGTTGTCTGACTCTGACCAGTGCCCCACCCTACACCAGCCCAGCACTATTAAGTTTATATTCGACAATAAAGACAAATTACTGCATTCTTAAGATTTAGCATATGATTAATTTAGATTTTAGAGTGGAAAATGCAGGCGAAATCATCCAAAATAGTCCAAATAGCATACAGTATAGCCCTAATAATATTATCGCAACGGATAGCCTAGTTTGAAATCCAGCAGGGACCATGTTTTAAATCCACAAGATCAGCCTATCCACAAAACCAGCCTATTAACTTAAAAAACCTATTAAAACTAGCACCATATGTCAGGTCAGTTTATATGAATATGGCATGTATGGCTTTATCTGGCCAACATGTTTAGGCCAACTGATTAAAAATAGTCGTGCGCTCTTGTTCTAGGATGAGGAAAGAACAAATGTCATGTAAGGTGCCGAAACATAATGACATGACACCAGGCATGCCTATTGGATCAATAATTTCCTGAAAACTACCTATTACAACAATAGTACCCAAACTCCATCTCTCAGATATTTGCACAGGCTGTGCTATGGACAGATTGAGAACGCCTGGAGTCGCACAGTAGGCT
>JAODXP020000022.1:9634964-9669111 GCA_027497455.2 Sardinella longiceps | reverse complement strand
TCTTAAAACAAAAGGGTCTATATAGAACTTTAAAAGGTTCTATAGCTTGGTACATATATGGCACCCTCAAAAGGTTCAATATAGAACCATTTCAGAGGGTTCTATTGAAAGAACCCCTAAATGGTTCCTTATTTCTTAAAAAGGGGTTCTAAATAGCACCTTGGAAAGGTTCATTGTTACCCTTATTATTATTATGCAAAATTATAATATTGTGAAATAAATAATTTAATTAATTATCTGCAGCTTTTAAAAATATATATACTAGTCAATAACTAGGCCAACATTTATTTACAAGTTATACCGGTACTATATGAAAGAAAGAGAGAAGGGGTGGTTTAAAAAATGAACTGTATTGATCATTTAAAAGGTCATATACATTCACATACATTCCCAAGTAAAATAACAATTAAAAATTAGCAAATTCATTTGTAGAGTTTGAGTACAGGGATAGGCAAGACAGATTTTTTTTTTTCCATTTTGCATTTTAAACAGATAATGTTCTAGAAAACTCAATGTGTCCTTTATGTGCTTGGGGTAGTCCACACCACAGATGAAGTATTCAGTACTTCCAGTAGGCATCTGTCCCCACTTGTGCTGGTGGCTTTATCCATCTTTAGATGTTGGGTAGGCAAGAAGGGTCTTCTCAGGGTCTTCTTAACGATGGATGATTGCTTGAAATGGGCTGGGTGGTTCCTACATATGTAAATGAGAAATGTTTAAGGGACTGGACATGATAAACACCAAAGTAAACACCAATAGAGTAAACACCAATAATAGAAATTACATCCACCTCTTTTAAACGACAAAGGAGTCCTCCTTGAAAGGCGCAGATAAGAAAGTTGGCAGCACTCTTCTGAGGTCTGAATGTGAGATGTCCATCTTCCCACTTGGCTTGGTGGTTCCTATGTAAATGAGAAATGTTTAAGGGACTTTTAATGAGTTTATTATTAGCTTCATCAACTATCATCAAAGTTATAAAAACAACAAGGATAAAAACAACACCTACCTTATCTGAACATAAAGACACATTGAGTTCTTCTTGAGATGCCCATCTTCCCTCTTGTTTATAGATGCTTAACTGAAGGAGCGTCTGCGTCATGACAGATAATGGCTGGAAATGGGATTGGTGGTTCCTATGAGAAATAGTGAAATAATTATCACTTTGTGATACTTGATGATTTTAGGAAAAACTTGAGAGAACAAAGTGACAGAAACAACACCTACCCCATCTAAACAATGAAGACACATTGAGTTCCTCTCGAAAAGTGCAGACAGGATAAGGGTGACAGCATTCTTCTGATGGTCTGAAATATATATAAAAAAATGTTTTCACAAACCAAGAGTTTTATAGGGACAATTAAAGAGTGCCAGAGAAAAGGAAAGATGGTAACCTACCATGTGTCTCATTTCAAAACAGGCTTGGCTGCAGCTCCTTCTGACTTCCACTTTGACCTAACAGCCTTGATTGACCTGTTATTTATTACATTAATGTGCTTCCCCAACACCTTCAGGATCCGTAGTAATATGGGAAAGAAAGAAAACTGAGAATGAATGACTGAAATTTAGTGTGTGCGCATAAGCAATAAGCATTAAATGTTCCAACAGAACTTCCAAATTGTATTTTCAATTCTGCACCATTGGCTGTCTGAAATTAGCCATATGGAATTTGTTAAAAGTAGGATTCAGAAAAATAGTGATAGCACAAACTAACTAGCAGACATGTGCAGAGAAAGGACAAAAGTTGGACAAAAGACAATAATGGTATTCACTTACAGTATGTGCTTAAGCATTTAGCTCCATGTGTTTCAGCCTGCACTAAACACTTTGATGGACCTGGGAGAAACTGCTCTAAAATAATAATAGTAATAAAAAATGTTACCTGAGAGGTTTGAAGAATAATTCTGCAGTCTACTTAGTTGAGGAGTCGGTTGTTGGCCAGCAAAGAGCCTGTACAGAAACAAAGAGACACACGCGCTGAAAGCCATTAAACCATTATAGCTATTGCCAATATTTTGCAAGATAAAACTTGCCTAACCAGCTTTTTGGTTATATTCCTTACCTGTGAAGATTTATTTTGCATCAACATGAGGTGGATTGAAACCAGTCGCAGACATCAAGACATCATTAGCAGTCCAGTGCACCGGTCCAGCCTAATCTTAGTCCTTAACACATTTGGGGGTGACTGAAGAAAGAGCAAAAAAATAAATAAAAAATCACTTCATGGGCAATAGGGTGCAAGCGAAAAGGAAATAAGCTACTGTCTGTGTTAGCCTGATTTCAAAACAGGCTTTGAAGCCGCTCCTGACCACACTGACCTGATCAATAGCCTGATATTCATATGTGTGCTTACCCAACACTTCCAAGGAACATCATAATCTAGAAAAGAAAGAAAATAGAGAATGAAGAACTAAAATTGTGTGTGTGGGTATAAGAAACCATAATGTTAAAAGACATACATTTATTTGAGTCATCAGCCAAAATATTGCCAACCTCTTGTATTCAATCCATATTCCCAGAAGGCATCCGAGTTGTAGGCTATTTTCCATTCTAGACCATTTGCAGTCTGAAATTAGCCACATTGAATTTGTCATTTTTTACACAAACAGTGTGGAAATAAGATGGTGACACTGTAGTTGATGCCTTTTTTGAAAGGTGAAGTTTGCCCCACAAGCCAGCCTTTTATATCCTTACCTTGGAGATTTATTCAGCTTCAGTATGGGGTGGATTGAAGTCATCATCACCACCAACATAGCAATGCACTGTCATCTAGCCTAAAATCAAACAGACAAATGCATTTCTTAGCCATAAAACTATTTCTGGGATGATTGAATACTGAACCAAAAAGTTGCATCCTCTCTTCATAGACCAGCTGATGCCAGTGCAGCTTCATAGGCTAATGTAAACATACATGTAGGTAGATAGCTAACGTTATCTGTCTCATGATGGCTGTGACATCCTATTTCAGAAGTAGACACAGATTGAAGCTTTTCAAAACTATAGAACTATAGAAAAAGTAGACGAAACTTTAAGGTAAATAGTGATTGAACTCGTCACACATGGCTGCTTTCTGCATATGAATAACGTTAGCCAATACACCTGGGCTACAACAACTTGTTTGACATATTCACCTCACAACAGTTTGGCATAATAAAAATCGAAACGATGGTTGTTTTCTACCATACATCGAAACTGCCTGCAAATAAAATAGATTAGATCAATGACTGTATGAGGGTTTGATAACGTTCATTTCGGCTAGTAAGCAAGCAACTCCTTCAACTAACGTTAGCAAGTGATGGGCTAGGCTATCTGTTATGAAATCGTCTATTAGCCTACTCCACAACACGCATGGATATTTACAAGCTCAAATATATTGTTTATTTAGTTGACAACCTATCAGGGAAGTACACAAAGCAAACTTACTAATGAATCCAGAAAAGTTGACAAAGATATCGATATCTAGCTGTCGCTAACTTGACAGCTAGCTAATGACGAACTAACTTCAACGGCAATGTCAGCTGATTTAAATTGTTGCTGGCTACGCCCACCAACGTTAGTGCGTGTCTCCTTGGTTTCTCCCCTCATTTACATACAAAACAGGGTTGTATAAAAAGGGAAAAAGAAAACGGAGACAAAAGTTTGTGCCACTTACCATTAAAGCCTGCATGCTGCGACGTCTTCAGAGAGATTCCGTTGAAGTTCAAAAGAAGCATCACGTGCCTGAAATAGCACCTTTTACTGAGCAAAGGTTCAATTTTTCCAATAATGTCTGGATTGGAACCCTTTACAGGCTAAAGGTTCAATTTTCTAGTCATAGAACCCCTATAGTTCTATATAGAACCCCCAAGAACCCTTTTTTTTAAGAGTGTACACACTGGCATACATATCAATCGAAGCACATACACAAGTGCCCTCTCTCGAGCGCGCTCTCTCTCTCTTTTCTTTCAGACCTCGTGTCGGTCTGGTGTCATTACCCGTGGCGCGTGGGTAAGGAGCTATGGGAGGATATTCGCCTCCGTTCTCCGTCTCGATGGCTTAGGTTCATATCACGAGCCCCTCCTCCCGCTGCGTGAATTAACGGCAGTGGCGGCAGTGCAGCGTTTGTGTGTGAGGTCCCACTGAGCGCCCAGAGCTTTGCGGGATTCCAGGTGTTTAAGCGCAAATGGCTGCAGCATCGGAAGACGAGACAGATCGCCGGCCGTTCCGAAGAGCGCGATCCAAGAGCGACACTCCGTACATCACCGAGACCCGACTGTCCCTCAACCTTCAGTCAGGTAGCTTGTCATGTCTCTCTTTCACACACACACTCTTTCTTCCACTCTGCACACACGTGTGCTTGTGGTAGTCGAAGGCTCACCCGCAGGCTATGCGCTGTCGGAGTGTGTTGCCGAACACAGCGCCCAGTCACGTTCTAATACATTAAGTGGCCAAACAGCATGAAAGGCGCTAGCTTCTCGGCTGTCGCAGCCCTTGAGCATGGATAAGATGACTCATATTTGCCAGCTTTTTATGTGCATATGTGGTTCGACGTGCTGTGTCGATACAGCTAATGAATGTTTGACTTCGTCTTGGATGCCCGCTGCGTGTGCGTGTGTTGGGGATATAAATTGCCTTTGTCACAGCACAGTCACGAGGACATTCCCTGGTCCTTTCTGTGGAAATTTGAATGTGCAGACGAGTGTCCTCTCTCTCCCTTTCCCACTATGTGCATGCATGTGTGCGAGAGAGGAATAGGAGGAGAGGGGAGACGAGAGAGTTAAGAGGGGGCGTGCACGTTCTGTGGCAAAAACCGTAGCCACTGGCTTTGGACTACCATAGCTGTGTGGTATTAAAGAGTGAGGCAAGAGCATCCACTGTTGCTATGGTGATTTAATCACTAGCCCAAAGGAGAATGTCGCAGACAGGGGACTATATGCCAGTCTCAACATTTCGCTCAGAGGCTGCACGTGCGGTGCGCATGCCAGTCCTAAAAGAGCTTGGGAAACACTACGCTCTTTCGGGGTCCAACTTGTGCGTACTGTTATGTGACACCTAATTTGGCGTTTCTTTGCGTGAGTGTTTATTTAACCCTCACCCCCGACTTTGTTTTCGCACCCATGTGTGCTATTTTCTATTACTTTATTTGTTTATTTATGTTTGATGTTGACCCCGGGGAAACTCTGGGAGTGGGTGGAAGTTTGTGTGTGTGTGTGTGTGTGTGTGTGTGTGTGTGTGTGTGTGTGTGTGTGTGTGTGTGTGTGTGTGTGATTAAGTCAGTGTGTTTTTGCACGTGGGTGTGACATCTGCAGTGATTTTAGTTAGGATGACTATGCTCTATATGACATCATTGTTGAAGCAACAAGCAGACAGAGAGAAAGAACACACACACACACACACACACACACACACACACACACACAAGCACACACACTCTCACAGGCACATGCATCCCCTAGGCTCTGCGCTGTCCTGCCACATTGTATTAATCGCAGCCACAACTGTGGAGAGAAATAAATAGAGAGACAAGAGACAAGAAAACAAAACAAAACAAAACAAAAAAAAACAAACACAGGGTAATGTGTCAGGCAGAGAGTACTGGGATCCATAGAACTATTGAATATTCTCTCTTTGTCATCCATGGCACAGTTCCCAGAAGACTGCAGCAGTCCAACTCTACTGGGTAATGAAGGGTGGCGAGATAGGCTACTCTACCCGGTCACCCCCATTCAGACTTAATTAAACCACTAAACTATTCACTTTGCTGGAGGACAGTAGAGCAGGATTTGACATCCAAGACACAAAGGCCTCAAGCTGCAACGCACATTTAACATCTTAGAAATGGCCTATGCAGAAACTGTTTCATAGCTTTCATAGTTTTGTTCCACTGTCAAATCATTTTAGACAGCAATATGTTCACTATAGTGTGTACAGTACAGTACACTATGCCCTCTGCTGTAGCACGCTGTACGCCATGACATGTCCAGTTGAGGTTTTGTTTTTATTGTGCAGTTATATTCGATATTCGATATGTCTTTTTTTAGGCGGTTTTTGTTGGTCCACCACTCTGGTGCTGAAATGTATAAAGTCGGTATCCATGGTCCTGAAATGATAATTGCTTTAATCTCCAGTGTGTGTGTGTGTGTGTGTGTGTGTGTGTGTGTGTGTGTGTGTGTGTTTGTGTTTGTGATGCCTATGTGGGTGGGTGGTTGAGTGCACAAGCAAGACAATGGACAGGATTCTTCACCTCTTTCACTGGTCTTCTTTTCGTTACGTAACCATCTAAGCACCCTCTTTGCACACTCATGGAGGTACACGGAACTCTCACGTTCACTCATCTTTCACGGGCGCCTTCCGTTCTTTCTAACGTTTGTATCAAGGAATTGCACTGTGACTCACCCATAAGCTCTCTGATAACATGCCATATGTGGAACACTATCTCAGTATCTCTTATTGACAGATCCCACACACACACACACACACACACACACACACACACACACACACACACACACACAAGGTCACACACATGCTTTCACGTTCAAAGAGACAATATTTAAGTGCCTCTTTCTCTCTTTGTCTCCTTCTTCTCTTACCCTCTTGTCTTCCCACCCACAGCAGTTGTGGGGTGCTGTGCCGTTGTCTTGTGTTGCTGCGTAAAGCGTCTAGGTTTCCAAAACCGTTCGTTTGGCTCGCCCTGTGCCATGCGTTTGCGGCCTGTGTCGCCTTTTCCCTGCGCGCTCAGCCTTTTCTTTGCCGAGCGCGGATGTGCCTCCTTCACTAAACCGACAGAACAGAGGCAAATTTAAAATGAGGTGACGTACGTAGAAAGAAAAAAAATATACGGCGTGGTGTACGAGCGGGCACTGGATCATGGGATCGCATCCTCGCATTCAATGTCCAGGCAGCATACGATTGTTGTTCAGAACAGATCCGGAATGACTGCGGACTCTTGCGCCTCTCCCACAATCCGGTCCGGTATTTCAGCTCCGGGGCGGTGCGTAACATTACACACACCTCAACGTAATTACGGAGATTGGACCGAAGGAGGTAGGCTACAGAAACGCATCTCGTTCTTGCGTTTTTGTAATGCTGGATTTGTTTTCAGTGAAAATATAAAATAAATGGGCGACGCAAGAAATATCACGGATGTATATGGTGATTCAAATGATCGGACGAGAAGGATGGTGATGCGAGGCCAAGCGTGAATAATTACGCTCGCCTGCTGTCAGAGGGCCGACTGTGTGCAGGCTGACTGTGAGCGCAAACAGCCCCAGGTGGTTCGTTCGTGTGTTTGACGTCGGTGGACCGTAACCATCCTCAACAGTTCGGGGTAATTTCTCTCAGGATGGTCGTAAAGGTTCGGATATATAATATTCCGGTGCATGCCATTTCCATCTCCGAGAGGCGAACGTAAAAGAGCGGTCTTGCTTAAACTGAGGCAGCCATGGCGGGACCACCGCACGCCGTGGCTCGGCTCGTCTCCGGGGCCCGGGAGGAGTCGCCATCCTCGGGTAGTTCTGTCGAGAAGCCCCGAAAAAGGAGAGCGTTTTACCTGCTTCGCATGCGTTCACCGAGCGCCGCCGTCAACAACAACAATAACAGCCTCGCCCCGTTAGTGATTCCTGGACAGATTAAACACATCTGTAGCAACTGCAGCCGCGGGCGCGAGCTACGGGACGGTGAGCCAGTGTGTGCATGTGTCTTGGGATAAGGCCTTAGACATTTGCTATTGGCAGTGGGCCGAATGTAAGCTTTAGGACACCCTAAAAGCATAAAAGTGTAATTTCAGTAAAGATGGACATTGCTATTGTTTATTTTGATTTATTTTTTATTTCATGCACTCCATGTTGTAATAAGAAAATCCTTCTTTTTTCATGTGATCTAATATAAAATATTGCACACTACCCCTTCCTCCCTCTCTCTCCCCCATTATGAATAGACATAGAACTTCTTGTTAATGTGTAATATTATATGTTAACTGTGTAGGCTAATGCATATTTGTATATAGAGATAATAGTAAGACATGTAGCCTGTTGCATATTGTAACTGATGGAGGTCATTCTCAGAAAATTGATACTTTTAACCAGTATTTGTTCAGTCAAATATCCAGTTTGATGGAAGGATTTATGGTCAGGGAAGTTGATTGATTTCTTTAGTTGATAATTTTTTTTTTTTTACTTTTACCAATACCTTTGATTGGCTGGTGGAATTAAGTGTTTTCCCTTGTGCAGTGGAAGGGGCGGAACGCCTGGCAGCTCTGCGCTCTGATTCGCTGGTCCCAGGCACACACACCCCACCCATACGAAGGCGAGGCAAGCTGGCCACTCTGGGTCGCCTCTTCAAACCCTGGACCTGGAGAAGGAAGAGAAATGACAAATTCCAGCAGAATTCCGCAGGTACTCTCACCCACATAAAGAAAGAAGCAATGACACATACAAACACACCACCACATATTTATGGATACCTGTGTGTGTGTGTGTGTGTGTGTGTGTGTGTGTGTGTGTGTGTGTGTGTGTGTGTGTGTGTGTGTGTTTCAGCTCTGGAGAGAAAGATGTCCATGCGAGCAAGCAGAGAGGAGTTAATAAGGCGAGGAGTGCTGAAGGAGATCCATGAGAAAGGTGAAAACAGACAAATGCAACACAAACACACACACACACACACACACACACAGACACACACACACACACACACACACACACACACACACACACACACACACACACACACACACACACACACACACACACACACACAGGTATAAACAGTGTGATAGAGAAACCAGAGCATAAATGTACTGTATGTTATAGGCTAATCTAGACAATAGGTTAATCTAGACAAACATAGAATGAACAAATTATTTGTTTTACCTATGAAGTTGATTACAGACTTTGGGAATATCTTCATTGCCTTTAAAAAATTTGGGATATCTTTACCAGCTGAAAAAATCCAAATGGAATGCGCACATCCAGATTTGAACAGGTGCTGGACTATGCAGACTATGCTCACTCTATCTCTCTCTCCCTCCTCCTGTCTGTTCAGAGAGTGTGTTGCCATTGCCTCCCGCCATGAGCCAGGAGGTGTGTGTGCCTGTCTCAAAGGAGTCTGACCTCCCCAAACCCACAAAACCTTCTGCAGACGCTGGCCAAGGTACTATACTCTAATTGTGCTGATATTCTGCTCTTGTGTCCAAGGCTACTGATTGGTCAATATTTTTAAGCGCTTGGCAGTTTCAGGGGTCTAACAATGCCATTTGCCCAAAACCTGTTGGGTTTAGACTGTCTTGTCTTTAGCATCTGTGTGTGTGTGTGTGTGTGTGTGTGTGTGTGTGTGTGTGTGTGTGTGTGTGTGTGTACGTACATATATTGATTAGATTGGACACAGAGTTAGAAGTCAATAAGACTTTTGTTGTTTTAGACATGGTGTTAATACACACTAAAATAAACTTGATCTTTGATACACAAACAAACAAATACACAAATACGCTCTTACACAAGGATGGATGAAGGCAATTTAGCTCATGATGGCAACAGTCAATGAGTTCAGCCAGTGAATCATTTTTCTGCAGTTAGCTACGGTTTACTGATTGCCGCAGTGTTTTGCAGACGTAGTTTTCTTTCATTTGGTGGGTGTGCCAGAAAAGTCACCCTATCCCCATTGAGGTGTATCAAATACCCACCATACCAATGTGCACAGTAGTCACCTCCAGTCAAAAAGTAATCACTTTATACAGTATGTATGAATTTTATCGGTCTTGGATAAAAACACAAAACAAATGCAAGTGACGACACTCTCAGGTGCACTTGCGTGAGTAACTAAACATTCTTCAGCCCACCTCTGTTTCTGTTGAATGTATTGAATTTTGGAACTTTTTATTCGCCTTGAACTCAGCCCAGTATTTTCTCCCCCTTCTCTAATTCTTCAGCATTTCCATTTATTTCTTTCTCTTTGGAGAAAACGAGGTGATTGTTGTGGATTTAAATAATTAATGTTTTCCTGATTGTTTCTTATTTGGTACTTGTTCTGATTTTCAAAAGAATCTTGTTCTGTAATCTACAGTATGATTCCTTGTTGTTACCTCCGCCAAGGAGGTTATGTTTTCGCGGGCTTGTTTGTGTCTGTCTGTGTACAACATAACTCGAAAAGTACTGCATGGATTTGGATGAAATTTTCGGACAACATGTGTATTGGGACGAGTAAGAAATTATTCCATTTTGGTGGAGATGGGTCATCCAGAACACCATCTGTGACCACATTGTCTTGGCGGAGGTCTGCGCTCTCTGAACGCTTTTCTAGTTGTTTATTTATTTTGTCTTTTCTCTTCTTTTCCTCCATCTTCACCTCTTTTCATCTGTTTCTCAGACTCCTCTAGGAAACACTCTCCTCCTCTCCCACCAAAGAAAGTGATGATATGTGAACCAACGCCCCCCTCTCACCCCCCTCCTGCTCACACCGTCACACACACGCACTCACACACACACACGCTCACGCTCACACACACTTTCAGCCACGCGCACACACTACCCTATCCCAGCATGCCCATCTCTCTGCACCCCCCCAGCCGCATCATCGAGGAGCTCAACAAGACACTCGCTCTCACCATGCAGCGATTGGAGAGGTGAGTTGAAGTGTGTGTGTGTGTGTGTGTGTGTGTGTGTGTGTGTGTGTGTGTGTGTGTGTGTGTGTGTGTGTGTGTGTGTGTGTGTGTGTTTGACCCCTCATAGTAAAGAAGCCTGACAGAATGTGTGTGTATTTGTATGTCTGTATGCAGGGATTAAATTGGGATTGGGATTATGTGGGGGGACCCCACTATCAGGGGTCTGGTGGCCACCCAATGCCCACCAGTAGACTTGGCTCAGCCTCTGTGCCTGGGCTGAGCCCTGTCCCAATTGAACCTCTGTCTGCATGAGTCTTACATTGTGTATGGATATGTGTGTGTCATCATACAGTGAGTCAAAAAATATATGCATTGCAGTGTTTAACGTCTTTGTCATCATAGATTGTAGAAAACTATGACACTGTGAGTGTTTGCACACGGAAATGCATTTTCCTGACCCAACTCCTCGATTCTTTAAAGTTCTGTGTTCCATGCGGTTCCCACGGTGATGATTGAGTGTGAGGACAACAAAGAGAATCACCTGCGGCAACCAGACTGCCAGGCCCCGCCCACCAGCTACACCCAGCAGGACAGAGCGGAGGACGATGAGGAAGATGATGAGGAGGATGACGATGATTCACTCTTCACAAGTAAGACTTGCGTTGTCTAACAATGACGCTGTGTGTTTTCTTCTGAAAGAATGAGCCTGTGTGAGCAAACTCATCCTTGTCATTCCACATAGTTGGGGAGAGGAGGTGTGTTGAGAAAGTATTCTGTCGACCTAATAGGATAATTGCCCAAGTCATTTTTCAGTGTATTTGGGAAACAAGAAAAAAATGTGACCATGGTGTGGCTTCAGCCTTCGTCGTACTGTATGTTGGCATCTGCAGGAAGCAGACTGGCTTACTCACTTCACCCCACCCACAGACACACAGACACACAGACACACACACACACTCACACAGAGACACACACACACACACTCACCAAGTGGAGTTTGAGGGTGACTCCCTGTGCCTTCGTAGACGACAATTTTTGGTTAAGGTTAAAGGTTGGTATCCTGACAGCTTCTGCTGAGGCTGTTAGCCATAGTCAAATGAATGTGTGTCTATAGCAGATAGTGTTTTTTGTTGTTTTTCCAAGTGTTGTGATTGGCCAATGAGATAGGGACAAAAGACATAGTGATGCAGAAGTGGTAGGAGAGTACATACATTTATGCAAATATCTCAATTTGGCCAGGAAATGGCAGGCAATTATTATCCTATTGGCCTGTAGTATAAGACTTAAGTAGCTCTTAGTGTCTGCAGAGACAGTTGATGAGTTCTAAAGTATCTTTGGTGTCTGTGACATTGATTTTGTGTGTGTGTGTGTGTGTGTGTGTGTGTGTGTGTGTGTGTGTGTGTGTGTGTGTGTGTGTGTGTGTGTGTGTGTGTCAGGTACTCTGGCTTTGAGGGTGCTCAGGAAAGACTCCCTAGCAGTGAAGATCGGTAACCGGCCATCGCAGTGGGAGCTGGAGGAGAAGAACATCCTTCTGCGACACACGGACCAGGAGAGACTGGAGAGCAGACAGCAGACCTGCACCAAACTCACACGGTATGCACAACTTTGTGCACACACACACACACACACACACACACACACACACACACACACACACACACACACACACACACACACAATTCTCATGATAGTTATTCAGCAGGTGTCTTTAATTTATTCTAGAGGTAATCACAGAATTTTTTTTTTCCACAGGAGGTTAAGCCTGAGGCCAACAGCAGAGGAGCTTGAGCAAAGAAATATTCTGAAACGTGTGTACTTTCTCTCTTCTCACACACACACACACACACACACACACACACACACACACACACACACACACACACACACACACACACAGTTCAGTTGGCAAATATGGTGTGGAAGAGAAAATCTAATATTTTCTTGGTTAATGTCATATTATGTATAATATTTTTCTCTCTACCCATAATTTGCCAGCGCGGAATGAGGAGGAGGAACAGGAAGAAAAGAGAGAAATCAAGAGACGACTAAACAAAAAGGTAAACATTAGAACAAGTACAGAAAGAGTCAAAGGGACAGAGATGGAGAAGCAGTAAAAACAGAAAGAGAATGGATGGACAGACAGCATAAGGCCTATTGCAAAAGGGAATAGCATCCATGTTGTCATAGTAACTAGTGTTACTCATGCAGAAGAGAGCAGCTTCAACTGAAATGACCTGACTGAAAATTCTGTTGGCTAATTTGATGAGCTGTCTCGTGACAGTGTATAAGTGCATTCTTGTAAGTTATCTTTGTTTCTATCCTTGGTGTTGTTCAGCTACGGGAGCGGCCGACGGTGGAGGCGTTGCGTGAGGCTCGGATTCTCAGCTTCAACGACTATGTGGAGGTTGCTGAGGTGCAGGATTATGATCGCCGTGCCGACAAACCCTGGACTCGCCTCACTGCAGCTGACAAGGTAAGGAATGTGTGTGTGTGTGTGTGTGTGTGTGTGTGTGTGTGTGTGTACTGTACTTGGCTCAGTGTGCATTCTGTGAGTTTTTCTGTAATTACAGTATACGGTATACACCCACTAGCATTGTGTAGCAGAGATATGGTACACTATACAAGATGAAATCTAGTTTATCTCCTCTTGTGCTTGTCTTGCAGGCAGCCATACGTAAGGAGCTGAATGACTTCAAAAGCACAGAGATGGAGGTCCATGAGTCCAGTCGTCATCTAACCAGGTACTGTATACAGAGACACACACACAAACACATACACACACACACACATACACACACAAACTAGAAGATAATGTGTTCAGTTTTAGAAACCATCTCCATGCAACATACACTATCCTATAAGCATAGCACCAGCTCATTATAACCCAGAGTCCTGTCATTAGAGGTCCTTGAAACATGTTTTCCTGAACCATCCAAACACACTTACCTCAACTTACCAAGCATACTCAGGCCCCTCTTTTTTCTCTGTCCAGGTTTCACAGGCCCTAACCCCAAAACCAACTGAAGTATCTCAGTGGACGACTGGACTCGTCCTCCTGGGGTTTAGTGCTGTGCTGTGTGGATGGACAGGGCAGGGGGTCTGGGACTAATCTCGCTGTAGGGCCTGGAGCCCCTTCACCCCACCCCAACCCCACCCCACCCCTGCCATCCTGAGACACCTCAAGTGCTGAGATGCTTCGCTCCATCCAGAACCGCATTCACACTGGATCCAGATTGACATCCACATCCAAGCCCAGAAAAACCTCCTTACTTACAGTCTTAATGCCACAGCTTCATCAAAAGTCTCCTGCAGGAGCAGGTTTTACACCAGTTGGGATCAGACCTTCTTCAGCGTCTAGTTTTCTTTTTTTATTATTATTTGACTTTTCACTCTGACTTTTTTGAGGCCGTTATTTTTTTAACTGAACGGGGAACGTTGGAAGAGAACCAGGAATGTTGGAAGAGATTGTGCTGATTTTTTTTTTCTGTGGTAAACAGTGATGAGAATATGGAACATTTGCTGCTTTGGAGGGGTGTGTTTTCCCTCTGATGTTGTTATTTGTGCTTTATTTTGGTATTGTTTTTTTGTATTTGATGGCTATTTATTTTGTATTGTTGTTTTATATTTATGTCTAAAATCTCTTTAGCTCTACTGGGTTGTTCATAAATGTTTTAGACTTTTCATTTATGACACCCAATACCCAGGATGCATGGGTGTATGTTTGAGTGTGTATTTGTGTGTATTTTGCTAGTCCAAAAACACACACACACACACACTCACACATACAGTAAATTCCCTCATCAAGGGATCTTTGAGCAGGTGTTTGTGCGGGCGGGAGGGGTCTGAGCAATAACTTGTTTCACTTGTACAGCACAGTTCACCACTTCTCTGCAAATGTGTGACTAATGTCACTCTGTATGTGTGTGTGTGCGTACATGTGCGTGTCTTATGTCAAGTGCTGAGAACCACTCTCCCACCCCCAGCTGTTGTAAAGACACTGTAAAGAGAAGCCATCTTTAACCACCCCCTCTCTATGACCGCCATCTTTGATGAAAACTCCCTCCGTATTCTCCTGCTATCCTGTAGTGGACTCTTAGTGCAAACTGCTTCACATTGCTCCTGCCTCGTGACCCGACCTCGACCTCAGCCTTGCTCTCTCTCTCTCTCTTTGTCGACTCTAATCTGGGCCCCACTTGTCACTTTGTATTCTTACCTAACACACCCCATCATCTAACACCAATTAATTACTGACTTCTTTTTCTAAAGAGAGAAAAAAAAAAAGATTATAATGATAAACTCATGCTCTGCGATGACTAATTGAAGCCATACTTCTACTACTACTATTACTACCACTACCACACAACTGATGCCCCCATAGACTAGTGCTATCCCCCCTTTTGTCTTTTGACACTAACCCTACCCTGATGTCACCTCCGTCGCTGATGAGCCCTCAGCCTGTGGACAGTACTGTACCACTGAAGGGCCCTTAAGAAGTAGGACACCGGCTAGGAAGCACAGTGCCATACAAGACAGCTTCTTCTTCTACTGATACTTCTTCACTGTTTACCAGGGTACTGTGGTGCCAAACCGATGCCAATTTAAAAAAAAGAAAAGAGAGAAAAAGAAAGAAATAGTTACCCTCTGATGCGGCATTAATGCTTTATGTGTGTTAGCGTTTTACAGGAAACTGCCACTACTACTATGTCATGTAGAGAGAAAAAAAAAATGAACCCGTTTGTGTTAACTCTGAAGATTTTTCGTTTTGTTTTGCATGAATCAGAATTTGAAAAAAAAGGAAGATGAGGAAGAAGAGGGTGGGTGGGTGAGCAGGAGTGCATTGAGCGGAGCTCCGTGTTTCCCGGGGGACTCGTGCTTGAAAAAAAAAAAACCTGCAAGCCAAACTGATGTCTGGATGTGCATGAAGGTTCCGTTTCAATGAGAGCTTGTTGAACTTAACTCCCTTAAATGGTATGCTACCAATACAGTGCCAGACGCCTCAGGGTTTTTTGGGGGGTGGGTGAGCGGGCAGGTAGCACACAGTCCTTCTGTATTAAAGCAGGCAGTAGGATTGGCTGTAGAACAGCATAAAGAGGCTCCTGCCCAATGTGCAACAGCAGAATATATAAATGAAAACAAATATATAGAAATTTCTATAAATATGAATATATATGAATAAATATATGCATTGTGGGGTTGAGGGTTAAAATGTGCACATTCAGACAACAGAGCCACCATCTTTGAGGCAGCTCTACAGTATGTTACAGAGTGAAGGAAAATGAAATAAGTGTTCTATAGGATAAAAAGGGATATGTGTGTGTGTGTGTGTGTGAGTCAATGTGTGTGTGACTGTGTGTGTGTGAGAGAGAGAGTGAGAAATTGACTAAAGGTGGCAGTATGTAAATGGTAGGGAAGTGCATGTGACAGCTCTGTTCTCATTCCCATCTCATAAAGTCTAAAGTCTCTTATAAAATAAAAGAGCTTTTCAAAACACTAAGTATGCTCATGTGTGCACATCTGTGTGTCGGAAAGCAATCTGGAAGGTGGTAGCAGTGTGTATTACAAAGATGACAGGAACACAGATTATACATTTTTCCCCTCTTTACTCATTCAGGAATAAGTTACATGTTAGACAATGGCACAGCAGGTGTGTGTGTGTGTGTGTGTACTGTATTATACTAAGTGCATGGGTGTTCCACAGTACTTGTGCCACAGATCAATGGCTTTGGTCACAATGGCATCTGTGTTCTCCTGAGGCATCTAGAAAGAGAGAGACAGACACTGTCAAACTGACATAGACAGAGTCTGGATACTTGAGTGCTGATGTTGAATGTGTGTGTGTGACCTTACATTACACAGGAAGTTGGCCACGCCTTCAGGCTTCATGCCCATCAGCATAATTTTGTAGGTCAGGAGGATCTCCATGGCAACAAAAACAAGGATCTTGCAGGAACCACTTATAACTTTGTCCCATACTCTGTCAACCAATCAAAAAGGGGGACACGAGAGCAATCACTGACAGCAAAGACGTGCTTTGAGATCAATACAGTAACTATGAAGTGCATTGTGTGTGTGTGTGTGTGTGTGTGTGTGTGTGTGTGTGTGTGTGCTTGCATACCTCTGCAGACTAGTGTCCTGCAGGCAGCCAGCAAAGCAACGCTTGAACCAAAGCGAATACGGCAACGTTGCCAGGCAACCCGAGGTACGCAGCTGAGTCAGCAGAGTATTGTCCTCCTGAGACAGGAAGTGCTCCAGACTCTTTGGCTAAGAGTGAACAAGAATGACAAATGTTCAACAGAAATGGAGAGAGAGAGAGAGAGAGGGGAGTGCAAGATGGACAGTTGCCTAGAGAAAGGAAAACGATAAAAGCAAGTGCTGAAGACATTATGTATGCAGTACACACCGAAAGTGTGTACTTTGTGAGAAAGGTACACACAAGGTACACACAGTAAGTATATACTTAGTGAGAGAGGGAACTAAGGGAGCACTCATGAGAGTGTGCATAGTTACCAGGTGTGGAATGGAATCTCCAAACTTGTGGTGAAACTGGCTGACAAAGTTCTTCACCAACCAGTAGCAGTCCACTGGGTCATCCACCAGCTCCTCCATGGCATGGCCTATAGCCAAGAAGTCCTCATCTACGTCATCCTGACACACACACACACACACACACACACACACACACACACACACACACACACACACACACACACACACACACAATAGATGAAATAAATCCACTGAAATAGACACACGATAAAATTCAAATAAATCCACTGAAATCTCCATCTTGTCATAGCAATTGTTGTGAATGATTTGACTATGCTGAAGAGTATTGGGGGGTCTGCATAGAAACACATTCTTTAAATTGACATTACTTACAAAAAGATAAGCAATCTTTTGGGACTAGCAACCAATATATGTCTGCTGTCAAATGGATCTGCATATTCAGTCCTGGGATAAAATGCTTGGTCTGAATCATTGTTCTGTTTCTAAGCATGTATAAATGTACAGTAACATGCAATTACATTCACACACACACACACACACACACACACACACACACACACACACAATTCACATTTCTTTCTAATGCTCTCACTTTCCCCCTCTATCTAGTTCTCTCTCTTACAGGGCCTAAATCGCTGCACCGAGGCAGCAGCTGGTTCTCCAGTTGGAACATGCGGAGATGAAGCTCTGTTAGAGGTGTGGAGTCGTTGACGAAGCGCATGGTAACCAGAGCCCCGCGCACATCCTCATACTGCTCTGCCCGGTAACGGGTAACCAAGGGGTGAGAGTCACTATGAGGTGGGAGGATACCTAGGAAAACAGACACAAAAACAGCATTATGTCTGCAGGATGGTAGACTACTGTTTTTGCAGTGGCACTAAACTTTTCCCATAAATAAATACCTTTTATCATGGAAATGTTTGTAAATAAAATGTTTATATTTTACCTAGCAGTACTTTCCACACATGGATTCTGTACATTGAGGGTAGAGGAAACCTTTGACAGAAGGTGATCAGCTTCTCTACATCTGAGAGGAGGAATGCAATGGTAACATGGAGGAAGATAGGAGAGGGGTCAAGATCAATTGAAAATCACATTACTTGAATTAATGTATAGTGACAATGTGGTGAAGATGGTGATGAGGGTCTCACCTAGTGGATTGTCTTTCAGTAGAATCTCCAAAGACTTCTTCTCCTCCACCCCTCTGAAGCCCACCTTCTCATAATACGCCGAACGGAAGTTACGCTGCGGGTCATCAGCCATGGCACCACCCCCCTACCCACAAAGGTAAACATTGAACTGTCATGAGGGTTGTGTGTGTCAAGAAAAAGCTAATGTGAACACATTAGCCTACAGCGAACACTGAATAACTGCATGCTTAAAAACGTACTAGTCTTCGTGCCAATTTCCATTAATCTCTACAACAATTTTCGCACAACGAGGCCTTATTCAAATAAAGCTATCGGTGCAATATCAAGAAACACGCCTTCCTTGTTGTTGTACAGCAAAGAAACAATAAAATAACCTCTTCAACGCTAAGTTACCTTACCTTTGCGTCTTTAGAGCAAGCAACTACGCAAGGCCTCAATGCATCCCCGGAGTTTCCTGCTGACTCGTGAGCCTGAAGTGGCTAACTGGCCGGGCGAATCGCCGAGTACTCCTCCCCCGAAAGAATTCAGTCTTCACTTTCGTCCTCAGAACTTCCGTTTATCGAACAAATTTACAAATAAAACCGGTCGTATATTTAATAAAACAGTTATCGATACACCTGAGACATTTTCATGGGACCATTGTGCCCACAGTCCAACATGCTACGCTACTACCCGTTCACACACGCCTTCTGCAAGCTGATCCCATTTGCCATTGTTGATGTATTATCCTCCACGGCCATATAGTGGCGCTCAAATCCCTGTTTTCGTTTTCCTGGTGACTGCGTAAAACCAATGCGTAAAACGGCAGAACTAGCAACCACTTTGCTTATCCGTTATCTAGGCCCAATTTCTATGAACTACGCATACTCCTAGCCGAGGTTATTTACAGGTTCATAGTTTATACTGTCACAGAGACACACGGCCATTGTTGAACATTATATCCAATTTAACCAACTTCCATTAATCCACAAATAGGCTGACACCAGACATTTTCACTGCTTTTCTTACACCAACTATGCATGTGTCAAATACACTTACCAAAATCCTTAAAATATAGGCCTACAGACTATCCTATAGCCCAGTGGTGTGGTCAATTCGTTGAGCATATTTTTGCATAATGTCATAACAGAATACGTTATTATTTTCTTTCTAGTGTAGTGCTACTCTCTCTATGTAGGCTTATAACTGAAAGTCCAAGGGCCTTAATGTGTTGAACACAACGTGCAATGAATTCATGGCAACTAGCCATGGTATCTTAAGTCTCATCAGCGTTACTATAATTTTGTTACATTCACTTGTGTTGTTTGTGTTTGTTTTGTGTTCCAAGCCTGACAGAACCACATAAACATTGTTTTTTCTTTCTTTTTTTTAATATTTATTTTTCACTCTTATTCAACTGAAGGTAGACCATAATGGCATACTGCTATGATCTGCTACATGCTGTTTGTGCCCCAGCACACAGTGCAGCACACACTACTGCTTCCCACAATTAATTAATTAGCTGCAGGTGCTCTACTTGACTGGCTGAGCCCCATACTACTCCCTAGTAAGCAGCATGGTATGCAAGCAGCAGAAAAGGCCTACAACCCATATGACCAGAACCTCATTAATTGATGGTCTACAGGTGCTCTACCTGACCCAAGGTTAAATGAATCCCATACTACTCCTGTGATACTGTGTACTGCACACTAAACACTGCTGAAACAGCAACTGTCTTTTTAGTGTGGGAGGCTACATCAGTGCTGACTGGGTGATTTCTGACACACCCACCAAACACTGTGCTATGTTGTGACCAACAAGTTCAATCAATAAACAATTCTCTCAATTATTTTGTCATCTCCCAGTTTTGTAGCATATTTCATTATGCAAAACATGTGAATTTAGTGCCATTTTTTGGATAGCCTTTAGGCTATGCAGATGCATCCGTTTATTAGGAACAGAAAACTCAATACAAGCTAAATCTCCTAAAAGACATGAAATCACTGTTATTACCTCCGCCAAGGAGGTTATGTTTTCGCCGATGTGTGTGTGTCTGTCTGTGGACAACATGACTCAAAAAGAAATGCACAGATTGGATGAAATTTTCGCACAACATGTGTCTTGGGACAATCAATTTTGATGGCGAACGGTGACCCAGAACAACCTCTGGAATTTATATTGTGTCTGTGACCACATTGCCTTGGTGGAGGTCTGCGCTCTCTGAGCGCTTTTCTAGTTCAATAAAAGACATTGCAACCTGAAAACCAGTTGCTGTGCTCAGTGAATTATGTCCCGTTTTATTTCATCCAGACTTTTTCATTCAGCATTTCAGGAATGGCTCCAGTGTTCACCTCTTTATCTGCATGTGTATGTGCTGTCTGACTTAATCAGTAACCCCTCAAGGAAACACAACCACTGAATGAAGACACTGGGATTTTTTTCATTTTTTTTATTAATGATGAAAAGGTTAAGTGATAAGTAGGCAGAATGACATAGTTAACAGAGCAGTGACACAAGGTTATTGCAGGAATAAGAATCAAAACAGCACCAGGCCTTCTGTGGTGCCAGAGGTATTATACCAGCCTTCACCAATGCATGCATTTCTCCACCATTATCCTCTTTGCCTTAATCTGCATCATTGTTATCGTTGTCACTATCATTGTTAGTCAACAATAAACAGATGATACCTAATTTGTTCCCATGTAAACACCCAATTCACACCTGTTTCTCAAAAATACAATATTGGAAAAGCTGACAGTAGAAATTTATATTGTGGAAAAATGCTGTGTTTATATACTGTAGATATTGAACCACCAAAACCCCAACTCCCATTCACCACAAGCCTAAACTGCTCCAGATAATATACTGATTAACTGCAGGGAGGCGCCCATGTGCAAAAGCTCATTGTCCCTAATATACTGTTGCAAGTGTAGCAGTGCATTTTCAACATTGTGTTAAAGGCTGCTGGGCTTTTCTTTTTTTTTGTTTATTTATTCTTCCCTGCTGAGACACAGACTGACTTGTTAATTGTAGTGTCAAGCTAGCAACTTCAACTGGGTCCAACCTAACCCTAGGGCGTCCAGCATATCTCTCCCCATTACATTACATTGAAACTGCAAATTTCTTTCTTGTAAAGTCTCATGGTTTGTGTGTTTTAGTATGGAACTTTCAGACTTTCAGCCTATGTTTTAAATCATTGAATGCCATATTAAATCTGGATGTGTAGTAATAAGGCACAAGGTGAAGTAAATTCTCATTATATGAGGTATTGCTATAGTATCTGCAGCTGTCAATAACTTTTATGAAGCAAAATCGTGTGTGTGTGTGTGTGTGTGTGTGTGTGTGTGTGTGCGTGTGCTGTGTATGCCTCAAGGGCCGGTCGTATAAGAACTGTAACTGAAGCTTGTGTATATAGATGAACTGGAGGAAGTGAGGTCAGCACTGCCCCTGCGTGACCCAGAGCGTGACCCCGTGCATGACCCTGGCCGTGAGCCCGACCTGGACCCCGGGTTGGAGGAGGGCTGCATGGCGGGAAGCATCATGATGCCGGTGGATTCCTCCAGCAGACATCGTTCCAGCGCCTCGGCGTAGGACAGCTTGAGGCTGGAGCGTGGGCATGTCAGGCAACGGGCGTGTTGCCGCAGGTCACCCAGCTTCTGTGCCGAGCGGGCGTCTACCCAACCCCGGGCCTGCGCCTCCTCCAGGCTCCGACGGCAGCCATCCTGTGGATCCCAAAGCCCACCAGTGGACTGCTGGAACTCCAGGAAGCGCTGTCCGGCCTCGTGTGGAAGCCAGCGCTCCTTTATGGCCTCGGCCACCGAGAGGCGACGCCCGCCCTGGGGTTCGCTGAAACCCACGTAGGCTTTCTGCGCGGGCCGTAGACGGGTGGCCAGATCCTCCTTCACCAGGCCCACACGTTGAGCCTCCTGCAGGGACAGCCGGCGTCCGGATGTGGGGCAGACCAAGCCGCCGGTGCACGCCTGGGCCTCCAGGAGGCGCTGTCCTGTGATGTTATCCACCAAGCCGCGGCTCATGGCCTCAGTGATGCCCACCTTCTCCAGCGTTTCCGTGTCAAAGATGGCACCCACCGGGCTCCGCTCGCCTGTGGTGGCAATGGGCGACGCCAGGTTGACGGACATGCTGGTCATGCGGCTGGGGGAACTGGGGGAGAGAGGGGCCTGCTCTCCAGAGATGGAGCCACTGCTGGTGCTGCTGGCACTGCTACTAATGATAACCGACGACGTGGCCACCGTTTGAGATTTGATGTGTGTCGTGGAGGATTTAGGTGGAGAGGCAGTGGAGGTGGCGGAGGACCCCATGGCTGCAGATGACGTCATGTGGCTGGAGGATGATGACACAGAGGCCGCTGAAGAGGCAGCCTTGGTGCCAGAGGATGCGGTGGAGGAGATGGAGGAAGTCTGTGTGAGAGTCTTCAAACCGCCGCCTGGAAGACGTTTGGCGCCTTCAGAGATGGCGTCCACGAGTTGCGCCAGGGTGATTTTGCCAGCGCGGTACTGATCCAGGTGAGTCTGTCTGATGACGCCCTTCTCCAGCAGCTCGTGCACATCGTACTCTAAGCCCTGGGTCCGGTCCACGATGACCAGCCTCTTGGTACCGTCCGCTGCCGTGATGGTGATCTCCTCCCACTCACACTCCTGCTGCGCAAGCTCCACGTACGTCTCGTAGTCGATGAGCTTCGCCTCGTACGCTTGCTTGACGGTCATCTCGCGTCCACTGTCGGGGTCTACGATCACCACCCTCCTCTTCCGAACCGTGTTCTTCTGACTGGGCACCATGGCGGGCATCAGTAACAGACCGGTCTTGGGGTCTTTCTGGCACTCCTGCAAGAGCTGGGTGTACCTGTGCTTTGTCTTGTTGTTGGTGTCGGTAGGGTCAGTGAAGCCCCAGCTTATGTCGCCTTGCGCTTCGAGCGTCTCACGAAGATCTTGGGCCAGCAGGCCGCGCTGGACAGCTGTGTCCGGGGGGATGCGGACGCTCAGCCACGGGTCAACGATGGCGCCGCTGGCCAGCTGAGCCCCCAACAGACGCAGGCCGTAGTTCCTGTCCACCATCCTGCGCTGCAGGGCCTCTGATAGGCCGAGCACAGGCCCACCTCCTGGCTGACTGTAACCAATCACAGCCTTTTCAGCCTTCAGTAGAGCTTCCTTGTATTCTGCCCCTATGAGCCCCTTCTGATGGGCTTCCTCAACGGTGTAGCCTCGGCCTTCCCGTGGGTCCATGAGGAACCCGCACGCGATCTGGGCCTCCAGTAGCTCCAGTGTGGCCTCTTTGGTCAGCATGCCTGCTTGTTGGGCCTCTTGCAATGTCAGGACGCGACCACTAGACTGTTCCAGCACCCCGGCCACGACGCTGCCACACTCGCGCAGGTAGGCACGCAGACGGAGCTGGATGTCATCCAGGCACAGGCGGCCGTCCAGCAGGTGCTCCAGGTCCTCAGGCTCCAGCAGACCCATGCCGACCAGCTCCCACACAGAGACGTCAACTCGGAGACCCTGTACGGTCAGTGCAGCCTTCGGAGGGGACAGGAGCAAATGGCCAGTGGAGGGGTCAGTGATGCATTTTTCTTGCAGGGTAGTGTAGGTGCATGGGCGCTGGGTCTGGGGATGCAGGTAGCAGGTAGGTCTGGTGTTTAGGGCGGTGTACAACTCCTTGTCCAACAGGTTGCGGTCAGTGGCCAAGTCCCTCGGGAGGAAGACGCTGAGACGGGGGTCCAGCACACCTCCGACTGCTTCCTGGGCTTGCAGCAGCTGCAGGGTCACAGCCTCGTCCCTCAGCCCACGTCTGTGAGCCTGTCCCACTCCCAGAGGTTTGCCTGACGTTGGGTCACGTATGCCCAAGCAGGCAGTCTCAGCCTCCAGCAGACGATCACGTGAGCAGGTTGGCACCAGGCCTGTGGCCTGTCCTTCCTCTACCCGTCTCCGTCGACTGGCGTCCGAAGTGGGGTCTATTAGCCCACCTGTTGCCGCCTGGGCCTCCAGCAGCCGGAGGGCGCTCTCACGAGATAGCAGCTTCTGCTTAAGGGCTTCCGCCAGGGGCATCTTGCCTGTCGGACCCGCCGCCATCCCCGCAATGAACCTCGCACCTCGCAGCGCAGGTTGGAGCTGGGCGTCGACTTCGTCCACACTGCGCTCGCTCTTCCTCAGCTGCTCCAGCGTCGGCTGCTTCAGCAGGCCGCAGTCGTGCAGCTGCTGCGCGCTGACCTTAGCGCACACGCCCTGGAACATCAAGGTGGCAGGGTCGCGGAGAGGTCGAAGGTCATCTGTCTGCGTCTGGATGTGGCAGGTAGTGGGCCTCTCTTCCAGTTTCCTGATGCGCAGCAGAAGCTCACTCCTCTCCGTCTCCAGACGCTTGATGTTTGCCTCGCGGGCGGCCAGATCGCGCTTGAGGGTCTCCATCTGCTGCTGGAGCGTCAGGTGCAGCCGCTTCGTCTCCTCCAGGGAGGCACGCAGGCGTCTCAGCTCGTCCTCCAGCTCTTTCACACGCCTCTCCAGCGTACCCTTCTGGGTACGTAGCTCAGCACACAGCTTCTCAGTCTTCTGCAGCTCTGCTGACATCTGGGAAAGACAGGCAAGAGAAAAATGGAAAGGGCGATAGATATTATTATGAGTGTCAAATAAGACAACACCAATATATTTTTATGACCATCCAATTTGACATACATAGACATTAAAGAATGACCAAGGTTGGCCACTGTGATTCATGTATTGATTCATAACTTCTCGAAGATATAAAATGCAACAATGCAGATGGCCATGTGGTCTGAATTTCCACAGGAGCAAAACCTACATCCATTCATTTCCAGCTTTTTTCATACCATGACATGACGAACAATATTTTCCCCTGGTTAACCCTAACATACTGAATTTTAAGGGGGCATTTAGGATGTGTATAAATAAACAAAAATCCTCTATGACTTCTGACCCCAGCTATCTGCAGCAGTCCCTAGACCTGACTGCCTGCCTGGTGTTACTGTTACTGTGCACTTACATCAGTTTCTCACACATCCATTCTACATTTCACACGCTTGTGTAGTGTGAGCTACGTACTCGGATGGAACATTCTACAGCACCATGTGTCTGTATGCTGGAAAAATAGTGCTGAGCGTGTGTGTGTCGCTATGCATGACACGTCATAGCCCAAAGTGCTAATTAGAGGGCCATCACTCATAGCCCTGAGGCAGGAGAACCCATTGCCCCAGTGGTTGAGACACAGACAGTCAGTGTAGACACACACACACACACACACACTCACACACACACACACAGAGACAGTGGGTTGACAATGACATGTCATGTCCTAGAAAACTCAGAGTTGAGTCAGATCACTTGTTCAGACAAGAGCTAAGAACTTCAGCATTTTCTACAGGGGTGGATCCTGAATAGGACAAGTCAATTATGCTTCTCAATCTGGAACTTTCCATGTATTCCTATCTTCTTTCCATGGATTAATGGAAGTACCTAATCATTCTGGCAAACACTGGATTAGCTAAATTGGACCAAACAACAACTCCAATAATTAGTTTAGTCTGATTTGTCAATCCAGAGGGATTGAAAACTTATTAGAGCAGGGGTGCTCAACCAGTCGATCCCAGTCGAAGTGTAGATTGTTAAGGCAGTGCAGGTAGATTGAGGAACATTCCAAGATTGAAGGTTTTGTAAATGTTTAATTTCTCCACACTGTGGCTTGCAAATAAAGTCGATTGGCACAGACACAGTCTGCAACTGCTGCAAACTACTGCCTAATCAGCGAAAAAAAAAAAAAATAAAAATCATGTGATCTATCTTTTCAAGCCCTGTAATTTGAAAAGTAGGCCTAGCAACCAAGCTGAAAAAGGCCTGGTACCCCTGTAGCAGAGCAAATTTCGTGAAGTGAGATAGAACTGAAAAGAGAGCCATTGCATTACCAAGCTCTCACTAGCATGTGTGTTTCTGGCTGTACAATAAAAACAGAAGCTCATATTAACTTGTATGACTGTGTTCATACATACCGTGCTAACTTGTTTCCGTAGCCTCTCAACCTCCTCTCTCAGTCTGTCTCGCTCCATGGAGGTCTCCTTGAGGAGGCGCTGGAGCTCCTGCCACTTGAGCTGGCTGTTCTGTAGCTGTAGGGTCAGCTCGCTCATCCGCGTCTCCGTCTCGATCTCCCAGCCTTTCTTCATCTCTCCCTGCTGGAGACGCAAGGCCCGCACCTCCTCCTCCAGAAGGAGACGCTCCTTGGTGAGCTTCTCCGTGAGGGCCTGGAGCCTCTGGGTCTCCGCCAGGCTCTCGTTCAGGAGCCGGGTCTTCTCCTCCAGGAGGCGCTGGAGCTCCTCCAGCCGGAGACTGTCGTCTCGGCTCCTAGTCTCCCCTTGGGTGATCTTCAGTCGGAGCACCCTCAACTCCTCTGTCAGGTTGGCCGAGGTGTTGGACATGTTGCCAATCTCCCTTCCTCGGCGGTCTAGTTCCTCCTTATAGGCGCGCGCCTCCTCCCAGGCCTCTTTGAGCTCGGCGGCTGCCTCCTCTTGGCTCTTCCGCAGGGCGGTGAGTGTGACCGTGTACTCCTGCACTGTCAGGGAGCTCTGCTCCAGCTGCGCCTCCACGCGCCGACGCTTGCCCTGCTCCTCCTGGGCGGCTTTCCTCTGCAGCTGCGCCTCCTCCTCAGCTCGCTTGCGCCGCTCCTGTTCCTCGGCCAGAGCCTTCCGCAGCCTGTTGGCCTCGTCTTGCGCTTCCCTGTTCCGCACCTGAAGCTGCTCCTGCTCGCCTTTCTGCTGCTGCAGGAGGAGCACGTTGTTCTGAGTGACGCTGATGCGCGACTCGTAACACTGTCGCACCTCCTTGAGCTCCAAGCTGTGCTGATCCTGCGCCTGCTTCAGCTCCCGCTCTGCCTCCAGGGCCTTCTGCGCCTCCTCTTGAAGCTTGAGCCGCAATCGCTCCGCTTCCCTGTCCCTGTCAGCCATGCTGCTCTCCAGCTCCATCCGGGTCTTGCGCGCCTCCTCCAGCATTCTCTGGCTCCTCTGTTCGTCCTCCTCTCGCTCCTCCTGCAACATTCTATAGCGCTCCTCCGCCTGCCTCCGCTTGCGGAGCTCCTCCTCCAGCTGGAGCTCCAGGGACTTCACCTTAGCCAGCAGATCCTCCAGGCGGTCCTGAGAGGAGCCCAGGTTCAGGGCCTGACTCCTCTGGGCCTCCTCCAGGGAGAGGAGCTGGTTCTGGGAGCGTGCCAGCTCCTCCTTGTGCCTCTTGCTGGCCTCCAGGAGCTGCTGGCTCTCGGAGCTGCAAACCAGCAGCTCTTCCCTCAGTCGGTTCAGCTCATCCTCAAGAAGTTCGATCCGTGTGCCACGAAGCTGTAGAGAAAACGGGAGGAGGAGGGGACACAGGAAAGGTCATGATGGGATTTGGTAAACAATGGTAGTGTTAAACGGTGTGTGTGTGTGTGTGTGTGTGTGTGTGTGTGTTGTACCTTCAACTCCTCCAGGTTCTTCAGCATTTGTCCAAGGTATTTGTAGTAGTCAGATGAGCTGGTTAGCAGCTCTATGTAGCGTGTCTGTAGGGTTGAAACCTGAAAAAGAAGGAAAAGATAAGACTAACATAAAACTAATATAATATCATACATTTATTATACCCTACACATGACAATATAAGTAGATATGCCGTATCTTGTGCAGCACTATCTAGTGTGGATAGAAAAGTGTGAATGTGTGTATGAATATGAATATGAGTATAATTGTGGGTGTCATGTGTTCATGTACCTCCTGTGTGACGGTGAGTGCCGGGGACTGCAGTAGGTTTCTTTTGATGGGGATGTTCAACAGAGTCTCCAGGCCTGCGCTGTATGAGGCCAGCTGCAGCTCATAGTCCTATTGGCATACACACATTGAATTATTTTAGTCTACAATTCAAATTACACACTCATACCACTGCATTTACAAACATTGAGAGACACATGATATTTGAGAAGGAAATAATATGAAAATACTTCATGTGTTGTCGCTATGTCAGGCCAATTCCTGTTGTGTCCTTTACCATGTTGCATTATTTATTAGACTCAATAGACAGCTGTGGGAAGTCCCCGGACAACATCATAAAGAATTTATATGTAGCTATATGCAGTTCTGTACACATTTATAGCAAATGTGATAATTACCTTGATGGCATTCACTAGGTTGTCAGCATCTCTCTGCACACACTCCACAGTTCCTCTCTTGCCCAAAATCTCAGAATTCAGTTCCTTTGGTCACACAAAACACAAAAAAAACATTGATTAAGCACAAACCCCCGGTCACATTCAGAGTCATGAATCCCAATAATCTGAGAGCTTGTTGAGGGAGACTAAGGCACTATGGCTGCTCCACCTTCTGCTTGCCAATGTGCTCTGTCAGGACAGCGATGTCGTCCGTCTTGGTGGCGCGCATGGAGTCCAGCCGCTGTCTGGTGTCACCTATCCAGTCACTGAGGCCAGAGCTGGACTGCAGGTACCGCTGGAGAATCACCAGGTAAGAGTCCAGATCCATCACCCTGGAAGGGAAGAGAGGAAGGACAAATGATGTAACATGATTCAATGACATTGGTAATAGCACCAGAAGACAAATACATAACATGAGTGAAATGATCACATTGATAACAGTGGGCAAAGGAATGGAGACTGATTCTGCAAGACTGACTTGTATAAATGAGAGATAGGATTCTTGGTGGGACTGATTACTGTACGTTCATTAGATTCAGTTCATTTTCAGTTGTTTGTTTCTATGGATGTTTCATTTGTTGTATCTTATATCAGACACAGTAATTCTGTTCTTGCACTGTGACTAGATTTGTCTATAGGTGATAGTTAATGAAATTAAGGGACCACAATGGAAATAAGTCTTAGGGCTTTTTGTGTATATCCCTGTCTATTTATTTCTTTTAATGTATGGTTACTGTGACTATGCAATGTTTTTACATCAAATAGACTAAATAAATTCATTCATTCTTTCATTCAAGGATAAAATAGCAAAATAATAAATTGATGGAGGGGGGGGTCCTAATCATGATAAGTATAAGAAACAGATGTGGGAAGATATTATTTTTCTAGTCATAGATAAAAGGCGGAGCGATGGAGTGTCTTACCTGCTGCTTAACTGGTTCTTGATGCGAAGCCAGCGGTCTGAGAGTTGGCTAACTTGCTCGGCATGCTGGCATAGGTCGACGTCGCATTTGTGGAGTGCGGGGTCGATCAGGTTGTTCAGTTGCTGTGCTTTCTTGAGCTCCTCTTCCAATGCACTCAACACTGGCTCCTTCTCCCGAAGCTCTGCCTGCATGGCCTGAACATCCAGACAAAAGCCTTTAATACCCTTTAATAACCTTTAACTTAACACATTATCAGACATACAAAAATGGCACACCAAAGAAGTGAAAGTAACCAGTTGATGTTCACAGAAAGACTATGAGATCATAATCTAAGCACATGGGTTGGTGTATTAGTACCGTAATTTTCCGACTATTAGCCGCGTCTTATACATTGATTTTGCAAAATTTCTTCCGCTATGAGGTTAAAACAGGGGGGCAGTTAATATGTTTTGTTTTTTTACTTGCATAAAACACTGTCCTGCGGCTTATACACAATGCGGCTTATATGCGGGAAATTACTGAATTTATAAACTGTACAAAACAAAATTTCTAACACTAAAACACAAATTTGTTCACACTAAATGGGATGCCGCTACTGCAGTCTACACATAGTTCAGTATACCTGCAGAGCACTGCTATCCTCCTGAACGATGTCAGGGTCCAGGCTGGTGGTCTCTCTCTCCGTCAGACGAGCCTCGTACACCTTCACTATGTCCTCCACCTCCTGCTCCAGCTGTTGAAGGGAGCACACCGCCCCACACCTGATGTAGGAGAGAGAGAACAAAGGAACGAAGCCATTGAAATGAAAATTGGAAAAAAGAGGGAATATGTAGAAACAGAGGAAGAGTGGTATATCAATAAAGACATTAACACTGAGAGTCAGACTTACAAAGGAAATTTAATTAATTTCTCCTGTGTAATTAGTGTCTCCCATTGATGTACTAAACTCCAATATGGATTACAGTATATAAACTTTTTTAAGGGTGGGAATTTTCACCATCAACAAACGCTTGCATCTCTATGATGGCAGCAGTAAGTTTTGAACATTTTACTGATTTTTATAATGTTCTTCTTCTCATGGGAGCACAAACTATCAAGACATGTAAATACATTCAAGACATTCTGTAACCATCATTCACAAGGTGTGTGTGTCTATATGTTTGGTATGTTTCTATACAGTATATATACCGAGTATGTATACATTGTTTACACATACTGTATGCATAAATATGTGCATTTGAGAGTACAGTGCCTGCTGACCTGTCAAAATAGGCTTTGGAGAAACCCTCCAGCATGCTGATGCGCTGGTTGATGTGGCCCAACTCAGAGCGCAGGAACTGGGCTTTGTCTGTGTCACTGATCCCCTGCAGCTGCTGGAGGATCAACTGCTTCAGACGCTCATAGTCTCCACGCACTCCCTCCACCTCACGCTGCACTCCCTGCACACACACACACACACACACACACACACACACACACACACACACACACACACACACACAACATATACATTCAACAAAACATATATAACATATACATAAAGCACAGGTGTGGACCATGAAAGACAAGCGACTAAATTTGGATATATTGTATTTCTGTGATGGTGTGTGTGAATATAAAGCCCATAATATATGTGTGTGCCTCCTGGGCTCATACTGTGTGTGTGTGTGTGTGTGTGTGTGTGTGAGTGTGTACCTGTAGTTGTGTGAGGTGGGCACTGCAGGTCTTTCCTACTGGAATATGCAAGTACTGGGTGAGCTGGGACTCTGCCCCCTCCAGCCTCAGTCGGAGCGCGCTCAGATCACTCAGAAGAGTTGAGCTGACGGAGGTCACGACCTTTTGCTTCA
Organism: Sardinella longiceps; assembly: GCA_027497455.2. Classification (NCBI taxonomy): domain Eukaryota; kingdom Metazoa; phylum Chordata; class Actinopteri; order Clupeiformes; family Clupeidae; genus Sardinella; species Sardinella longiceps. The sequence goes on along the minus strand of JAODXP020000022.1, from coordinate 9,637,955 downwards.
CAGGTGCTTCCTTTTTCACTTCCTGCTTTACCACCACGACTTCCTGCTTCCTTAAATTCTGCTGCTGTAGCAGCTGTTGCTGCTGCAGGAGCTGCTGCTGCTGTGCACCTATGGGGCAAAACAGTGTTCAATCAACCAATCAATCAATCTATCAATCATTAATTAATTCAAGGAATTATTCGGACTGAATCAACCCGTAGCCCTGTTCTTTCAAATTGCTAAGTCGATAGCTGTGATAATGACCAAATTTCGTACAACGCAAAGCACCGCCGATAGGCGTAAAGTTACCGTAGTACTTTCTTTCTGGGGTTTTCAGGTGCTGTGATGACTTTGTGATGACCTTGTGATGAAAGCGGTGCTTTGCCTGTGCTTTCGCCTGAATATAGTTCCAAGACTTTGTCACTCCTAGGCAAACCCTTTGTGATAATGGCATTGGCATTTGTACTCGGTTTGAATGTACAGGTGAAACAACGAAATTAGGAAAAATCTTGAGTTCATTTATGACTATTTTGAGAACGACTGGCTAAATGGAAACTCCAAATTACGGCGCTCTATGCTAAGCTAAGCTAACGCTGCGCTTCTGGATACGGACAACCACAAGGGTGAATGAAAAACACTTTTGGTCACTTATCCAACACAGGGGAATATAGTAAGAGACTAAATTTCGTTTTGGGGTGGCCTATTCCTTTAAGAGTCAAAGTTCTCAAATAGAAAGTTCTCCAAGTAGTCAGCTGGTATATTTGGATTTAAAGATGTGGAAGAGACTTTAATAAACAAAGCAAGAGGAATTATTCAGTCCATATCAAACACACCTGTTACCTTCACACACATAAACATAAGCATTCATCACACAGTGTGTGTGTGTAGAGGGAGAATGCAGATTTCATCTGAAGAATGCGACTGATTTACAGTCAAAACAGACAAGCTTTGACCCTTAGACTGCCATTCAAAGACAGAACGGCTCCCTGCAGTCAGAGGGCTTGATGGATGTCTGTTTACAGCGTTAGTTTATCCAGCAGGGTCTGAGTAGTGAGTTTTTCTGACAAATTCCATGTATGTTGCTTACCATTATTTTAGACCACATAGTCTACTGAGGCAGTATGCATTGTCTTGTCTCTGTATATGTGTGGTCATGTGAGGTCATGTGACTTTAACACCTGTGTGTGTGTGTGTGTGCGTGTGTGTGTGTGTGTGTGTGTGTGTGTGTGTGTGTGCACTCACTGTAGGCGGGCAGCTGAGTGACCAAGGTATCATAATGCTGCTGGGCGTGGCTATACTGCGTCTCAATGTTCCTCTTGTCCTCGTCAGCAAACATCTCTGAGCCCAGACAGTTCTGGCGGAACTCCTGGTAGTGCCTCTCCAGACCCATGATAATACTCCGGTACTCCTCCGGCTTCATCTGATAGAGCTGCACACACACACACACACACACACACACACACACACACACACACACACACACACACACAAACACATTGAGACTGTCTGTTCTCTCTCTAAATGCTTGTATATCTTAAGTTTATTGATTCAACTTAATTATAGGGTGTGCCCTCTCTATAACAACACATCAACTGTATTTCAGCAAGGATCAAAAAGAATACTGGTGCTTAATCATTTACTATTCCACACTCCCACCACTGTAGTCTTATCTCAAATCAGCAGCTTATCTGTGTGTACCAGGGCCACAGAGCAGCGATAATGCTGCATTAGAATAAGTGTAAACATTCATAAGAGTTGGCATATCTAAGCAGGTCCAATGAAAGTGTAGCATTAAAAGCTGATAAAGTTTTCATATCTAAGCAGTGAATTTTAATGTAATGTCTGACTATTGACTTGAGCCAATATGGAGAAGCATCACAACAGAGTTAGTCATGTAAGTCCATAGGTGATAGGTTACCATGGTGATGGTGAGGCTCCTGATGCGGTTGATGTCCTGGATGCAGTATTGCCAGGAGATGAGACTCTTGATGTTGATGTAGAATTGGTTCCAAAGGGTCTGGATGGCCTCGTAGTACTGCTCATTCCTTCAAAAACAACAAGAACAAAGTGTTCATTAATATGTGTGCGTGTTTGCGTAATAACCTGTGTGTAACAAATCTGTGCACATCTAGATAAGAGAACTTAAGATATGTATTGTTTGAATACTGAGTGAATTTGTATTGTGGAATTTGTATTGTGTATTTTGGCAAATCTAATCAAATATGTGCACATGTACAGTACCTGCCTGTATATAAACCATTTCAACAAAAATAATGAATGAATGTACTGCAGAATGAATGTTCTATTTTGATGTCGAACTACTTCTACACTTTGTTTATGTGTGTATCATATTGCTTATACAGTATATATAGATGTTTGTGTTTATAAAGGAGGAAGGGGCTGGAGGGTCACGGTGTTTAACTAGTAAAACAAGGCGTAGGGGATTTGAAGGTGGTCTTTGGCAAAAAAACGTCAAAAATCCAAGCAAAAGAACAAGCAAGATGCCAAGGCACTCTTCTTACTTCTTAGAATTAAAACCGCTTAAATAAATACGTCTAGTTCATGTTTGAACTTAAAAACAATGCCAACATGTTTTGGCCCCACCGTTGTTTGTGTTTGTCTACGTACACAGACAGGAGAGTTAGTGAATGAGTGTTAGTTCGGGAAGTCTTACTTGCTGGCCAGGCTGATGCTGAGAGGGTTCGGGGGAGGTACCAGCAGACAGACGGAGGGCACTGTCATGTCCAGTCCTCCAGGTCCAGTCACCAACCACTTACTGCGCTGGCTGTTGTCTTTCAGAATGCCCTCGTCACCCTTACAGATCACCTTCTGCATAGTGGACACACACACACACACACACACACATTTAAATATGAACAGACAGTACAAAATACTGATGAGTATACAGTAAGAATGTTTGTGTGTGTGTGTGTGTGTGTGTGTGTGTGTGTGTGTGTGTGTGTGTGTGTGTGTGTGTGTGTGTGTGTGTGTGTGTACAGTACCTGGTCCTGC
>JAODXP020000022.1:9577464-9619964 GCA_027497455.2 Sardinella longiceps | reverse complement strand
TAGTAGCCAAATTCTACATTTTTCATGTTCATGTCCATGTTCATGTGCATTTTTCCATTTACATTTTTTCATTATTAATTTTCAACTTGGACTAATAAAATGAGACTGTTGTGTCAGTGTGTGTTATAGTGACAAATATGTAGAGTATTAAGACACTTGTCAAAGGTATCACTTCAGACAACAAAATTGACTTTCAGTTTAACCTCAAGATTCTGAGAATGTCGAGATAAGATAAAATGACAAATTTGATCAGCTCTGGGACTGATTGGTGTCCAAGAGGATGGCATAAACAACAAAGTCTGTCTGGAGACAAACACAGGAAACAGGTGCGGCTTTGCCCGACCTGCATAATCAAAGGTGATGGCCTCCTCAGTCCTTGGGGATGAGCCTTATAAAGACACACACACACACACACACACACACACACACACACACACACACACACACACACACACACACACACACAGTCTTTGTTATCCCGATGAGCCCAGGGATGCCCTCGCCCAGTGCGCCTCCACCAATCCGCGAGCCGGGTAGGAGGGGCTTGATTCTCTGTGAATCCTCACACGCGCACTGTAGGGCTACCGGCGAAAACAAAGCTCAGAGTAACGGAGACGGTGGGGGATCTGTGCCACCGCCAAGAACTGCAGTGGAAAGTGATGCGGATTAGCAACACCGAATAGATCATAACGACCGACCGTCAGAGGATGGGAACTCAGTGATGACCAGCGCACCTGTGCAAGTGGGGTTCTTGTTTAGGCGTATGGGTGCTGGGCTCGTCGCCGCGCTGAGATTTCGGAGCAGCCGGCGAAGCTTCTGCTCTCCTCCTGCCATGGCGTTTTAAGCAGATGGAACACAAAGACGGTATACCCGCCGCTCCACGCGCACAGCACCGGAGACGACGGGGCGCGCACGAAAACGATTTCTTGGATACCGAGCGTGAGCAAAATCTCTGATTTTCACGCCACTGAATGCTCATTTGGACGGTGTTCTCTCGGCGTTCTCGGTGTGTATGTGCGTTTGCGTGCCCGTGTCTGCCCTATCTCACTCTGAACAAAGACCATCGCGCAGACTGGATGTAGCGACAGATCGAGGCTCAGTCAGGACAGCGCGCGATGGCCGTGGTTCGGATGGACCACCCGCCCGGGAACGGCCTGGTCGGGCCAAGCCCGGAGGCGACGCCCTCGAGGCAGCCACCGCTCGCTCAGGTGGATGGTGTGGTCTTCCCATTCCTCGGAGGGTTCGGGAGATACCAGAAGCGGCTCGTGCTGTTGTCATGGCTCCCGGTGCTACTCGTCTCCTGCAACCAGTTCTCGGATTATATTCATCTCGCTCAACCCAACATAACATGCACTGGAAATATGACCGGTGCTGCAGATACCGTTGCAGTTCCTCCGTTGAACGGCAGCACACGCACACCGTTTATAACCGACGGTGACGAGGACAACGGAATGCAGTGCTCGTGTTCTGACCGGCAGATACAACTTGAGTTTGGCCTGAAACAGAATGTGATTACCGAGGTAAGGATGCGCCACCGCGGGTGCTATCCATGGTCCTCTCGGGGCCCTGTCATAGAGGAGAGTTGTTCTGAATCCAGACCAGTCGGCTTTGCGGCAGGATTACCACAGAGCGGTGGATTTAGCGAGACTAAGTCCGAGCCGAGTATTTCGTACATATACAAACAGGAACCAGATCTGGGGGAAGGATAACAGCTTGACAGGCTAATGAACTTTTAACAGGCCTCTGATCAGATCATTACCTATGCTGAAAGAGTATTGTGTTGTGCTTGTTAAAAGTTTCCTGTGGGAATAGATTGTCTTCAATGAGTGTGTGTGTGTGTGTGTGTGTGTGTGTGTGTGTGTGTGTGTGTGTGTGTGTGTGTGTGTGTGTGAGAGAGAGAGAGAGAGAGAGAGAGAGAGAGAGAGAGAGAGAGAGAGAGAGAATGTGTATGTGCGCATGCAGTTATGACCATTTCCCATCTCTTCTCTGTTAAAGTCATGTAATGTACCAGGCTTGTGAGCTTACTTGGGACAGACTGTCCCATAATGGCAGGTCACCTGCATGTGTTCCAATTCCTGCACTGCTGTCTTCCTTTCTGTGTGTGTGTGTGTGTGTGTGTGTCCTCTTCTGGGAAGTTATTGGGGTATGTGTGTGTTAACCTTGCACTGCTCTGCAGTGCTGGTGATGTGTGTAGGCGTGTGTTCATCTAACCTTGTCTCTCTGCAGTGGTGGTTGGTCTGTGAAGAGGAGTGGCAAGCACACCTAGCTCATCTCTCCTTTCTTTTGGGAACCGCCGTTGGGGCTCTGCTGACAGGAGCTTTGGCTGACTGGTAGGCTGTGTGTGTGTGTGTGTGTGTGTGTGTGTGTGTGTAGAGTGTGTGTGAGAGAGAGAGAGAGAGAGAGAGAGAGAGAGAGAGAGAGAGAGAGAGAGAGAGAGAGAGAGAGAAAGAATACAGACAGACAGGCAAACGGATAGAAGGACGGATGGACAGAGATACCTAGTGTGAGACAGAAAGAGAGAGCTAATTATGGAGTGTGTGTGTGTGTGTATGTGTGTTTTGGTGCATGAGATGTTTCAGTGAGCAAGGGAGGGAGTGACAACTGGTGGTGTGTGTGTGTGTGTGTGATGGAAAAATGCTGATTGATGACCAAAAAAGGTTATTTTACAAATCCGCAATGTTCTCCATGTGTGTTCTCAGGTGGGGCCGCCTGCCGGTGCTGTGTGTGAGTGTGTGTGCGACGTGTGTGTGTGGGATGGCTGTGGCGTTTGCCAGCAGCGTGCTGGCCTTCTCCATGCTGCGCTTCGTCCAGGGATTTGGCCTTGCAGGCATCTCCCTCTCTCTCTACCTCCTGAGTAAGTCTGTCTCACTTCCCTCCTTTTTTTCCCTGGGTGTCTCCCTCTCTCTATCTCCTCAGTGGATTCATCTCACTTTCCTTCTTTAGCTTCTCTCTCTCTTTTGCTCTCTCTCTCTCTCTCTCTCTCTCTCTCTCAATGCAGTGTCCTGACTTTATCACATTCTCTACATCTATGACTCCGTACCTCTGTCTAATTGCCTCTTCTCTTTCGATGTTCTCGTCCCTCCAAGTGTCCTTGGTTTATCACTTTTTCTGCCTCTCATCTTCACCCCTCTGTCTTTCTCCATTTCTCTCTCTCTCTCTCTCTCTCTCTCTCTCTCTCTCTCTCTCTCTCTCTCTCTCTTCCACTCTCTTTTTCTCTTTCTATGTTTCTCGTGAATATATCACTCTTTTTTACATCTCCCTTGCTATCTTTTCATTTCCCCTCTCCGTGTCTCTACTTCCCACAATTGCCTCGTGTCGTTAACAGTATGTGTGTGTATTTTGTTGTGTGTGTGTCTGTCATGTATTGATCAACCTAGAGAGCTGTTCCGTCATGCCCTCAAACTCTCTATCTATTCCACTCTGACATACCCTACAGTTTCTCATCCTCCATCTTTGCTGTGACAATCTCTCACCTTCTCTGTGTCTGTGAAGCTCAGTGGAATTTTCCTAGACACTAGAATAAACAGTTACAAAGGGACAAATATAGAGAGCGGAGGGATGAAAAGGCATCATGGCCACATGCCTTTCTCAAGGAATTTTATCATTAGATTATGATTGCATCTGTTATTTTTTTAACCGGTCAAAGTTTAAAATCTCTCTTGCTCACTTCCCCTCTCTCTCTCTGTCTCACAGGGATAGAGCTGTGTTTACCAGCTTGGCGTTTCTCCATGACGATGGTTGCCAATGTGCTGGCAGTAGGCGGGCAGTTATTACTGCCAGGTTTGGCTGTCCTGTCTATTGATTGGCACGTTCTACAGCTTGTGCTCATCTGCCCATTGGCCCTCATACTGACTTATGCATGGTAAGCCTCGTCCTTGTTTGGGATTCAAAGAAGCAGCACATGCTTCTGGGTAATGGTGTTTTGAAGCCATTGTTAAACTGTAAATGGACGTGTCTCCCTATGCTCTATGTCTCTTTTTTTGTCCTCAGGTTTTTTCCTGAATCATTGCGGTGGCTGCTAGCGACGCAGCGTTATGTGAGGGCCAAGGGTCAAATGTACCAGGTTGCCCAGAGTAACAACATTGACACTGAGACCGATGAAACGGGAATCCTCTCAGGTGAGAGAAAGTTGCTCGTCCTTTACTCTGTGTTATGCATGATTTTGTATTTGTTTAAGAGCTGCATACATTGTCCTAAAAGTGTGTGTGTGTGTGTGTGTGTGTGCGCCCAGCCCTGGAAGCAGAATTGAACCAAACTCCACAGAGCTCCTGCATCCTGGAGATAATCCATACCAGAAACATGTGGAAGAACATCCTGGTGCTGTGCGTCAACTCGTAAGTCTGCGTTTTTGTGGAAAAAAACTGTGGACAGCTTGATGACATGACAAAGATGTTATGGATGTATGTACTGTAGCTTCAGAAGGTAGTTAAATACAGTTTGACTTGTGAATGTGACCCGGAGACAAGAACATACAAAACTTCACCTACCTTCTGTCTTTATACTCACAAGTGTAAGACCTTTGTCTTGGCAGGAACTACTTGAGAATGCAGATTGTTGTAACTAGCTTCTGTTTGCCAGTGTTTTGTCTGAGGGGTCATTCCGTGTGAAATCAACCAGTGACGGACCGGTCACCCTCTCTGAAAAATCTGAAAAAAATTACAGTTGTTTGTATGCTCAACCTATGCTTGAATCTGAAATAGTAAGTCTGTATCACTAATGGTTGCAGAAGTACAGCCATTTGAAATTTCAAGTATTTTTAAGCATTTTGGTGAACAAGCCTTTTGTTCAACTTCCAACATTGCTGGCTCTTTCAGTATTTCACACACAATTGTGAAACCATGTGAATAGAAACACATTTTCCTGTAGAATTCAAAAATCAGCTCAGATCAGATGTATCTGGTTTTATTTTCCCCCTCCAAAGCTTTGAAAATGGCAATAAATTCTATACTTGTTTGGACACCTCCACCTTTCAGGGCTTCTTGTGCAAAAACTAAGTGAGACAAATTTATCGGAGTATTTTTCCTATTCACATATGGATTTTGCAGTCCTGTTTGTGCATTAACTTTTGTTGATATTGTTATCATACTGTCAGAGCATTTTTTAAAAACAGGTATGATTTTTACAAAGGCCATATTCATCCTCTCATTTCACCACGTGGACAGTTAGCAAGATTTTTTTAAATTTTACTATGAGTCATTCAGTATCTGAGGAACACCTATCCAAAATTTGGTGTTGTTGCTGAGTCTCGTTAATTAGATATGATTTTTTGAAAATATTGTCAGTAAATCCACTGAATTAAAGGAGAAATCCTACCCAACAACTTACTTTCATTTCTATTTAATTCTGCCCCATTCACTCTGCATTAGTTTGTTTGTTATTTGGTCTATAATCAATTTTTATGTTCTTTTTCTGAAAGACAGCATTCAGGTAACTGGAACAATGGGCCTATTGGCTTTATGCTGGATTTCTCCTTGCTTATCTGCAGTACCACATTGCGCCATATGTGGTGCACTTTCAATACAATGGAAGTCAATGTAAATCAGTGGAGTTACTGACAATATTTTCAAAAAATCATATCACAATAACGAGACTCAGCAACAACACAACATTTTGGACAGATGTTCCTCAGGTACTGAATGAGTCATGGTAAAATTTAAAAAAATCTTGCAAACTGTCCACATGGTAAAATAAGAGGATGAAAACAGCATTTTCCAAAATTGGAACCATCTTTGAAGAAATGCTCTGACAGTATGATAACATTATCAACAAAAGTTAATGCATAAACAGGACCGCAAAATCCATATTTGAGTGGGAAAAAAACTCGGATAAATTTGTCTTACTTCCTTTTTGAACAAGAAGCCCTGAAAGGTGGTGGTGTGAAATCACACATAGAATTTACAGCCATCTTCAGAGCTCTGGAGAGGGGAAACTACACAAGATACATCTGATCTGAGTAGATTTTTGAACTCTACAGGAAAATGTGTTTCTATGCACATGGTTTCATCATTGTGTGTGAAATACTAAAAGAGCCAGTTATGTTGGAAGTTGGACAAAAGGCTTGTTCACCAAAATGCTTAAAATTACTTGAACTTTCAAATGGCTGTACTTTTGCAACCATTAGTGATACAGACTTACTATTTCAGATTCAAGCATAGGTTGAGTATACAAACAACTGTAATTTTTTTCAGATTTTTCAGAGAGGGTGACCGGTCCGTCACTGGTTGATTTCACACGGAATGACCCTGAGGAATGTGGGCTACAGCCAGTATAGTAGCCTACATAATGACGTTTCTCTATGTGTGTGTGCCATCCAAAGTCCAAGTACACTGTATCAAATGTGGAAACAGTTAAAGAAAACAAATCATGTTAATTGGCACTGTTATTGGGTTATATTAAGTATGTTTGACCGTACCATAATTTCTATTTGACAGGATCATAATTTCTAGCTAAATTGCAAAATTATTTCTTTCTAAATTGGCTATTTTTATTTTCAGTAAGGCTGTGGCAAATATATAGTACTGTGGTATTATAGCACTACATTATACAATATTATAGTGCTGTAGCAAATATATAATACATCCGCAGTTCTCTCCATCTCTCTCCAGAGAGACTTTCTGACACATTCAGTAAACTACTGTAGGTAAACTAACTAACTGCTAAGCAGGGGACCCATCTGCTTCTGACTGTGGCTGGCTGCCCATCTAGCATAAGTCAATCAGTGTCCAATTAGCATTTCAGCACACTTAAGTCCCACAGACATGTTGACCTTGCAAACAAAACAGACAATGGTAAGAAATTACATAGCAAGAGAGACATAACAAACCAAACCATAATAACTAATTAAAAACTTACAGTATTTGATAGGCTATGGTTAAGATTAACATTGTTTGTGTGTATTTGTACACACATTTGTTACTTTGGTCATTATGATAACCGCAGTGCAATGTTTTTTAGACTAAAATAGAACATTTTTTTAAGGCGAATCAAACACAATTATCAGAAATTAACTACCATGCTGTGAGTTATGCTCCTCTTAAATGATCCATAAAATAAAAACCTAATATGTAAAAAAATGATGTGTTTCCAATGCACATCGACAACCCTGTCGGGAACACAGACAAAGCCCTCTAAGGCCATCTACAAAAATAAGGAAATATTAAGTGTATGATGATGTTTTATGAATGAATTAATGTTTTGTATTTGAACTCTTAACAAATGACTATTATTTTTCCCACTTAGTCATATCTATACATCTATATGTACTGTACTTCTATACTGTATGTCCATACATGCTTCTACAGTGCCTCTAGTATACTTAGCCAGAGACTGATCTGAGATGCTGCACAAATACTCAAGGAAAAACAAACAAACAAACAAACAGCGCAAACACTGGACTATGTCCAGGCCAGCCACATTAGCATCTTGAGCAGTGGACTATGCTCTGATCAATACCGCCTTTCCCGTAGGAATGTGGTTGTTGGATCATTAATCCTGACAGTGCACTGGTCCTAATGAACCAACACAATGAAAAAATGTTGTCTGGTTGAAGCAGTTCTCTCGCGGTGTTTGTGTGTTTACGTTTGTGTGTGTGTGTGTGTGTGTGTGTGTGTGTGTGTGTGTGTGTGTGTGAGTGAGAGAGAGAGAGACAGAGAGCTAAAGTCCCCTGTGACCACTGAGATGCCATTGATTAGTCTGAGAGACTTCAAATACCTTGAATAACCCCCAAAAAGGCAAACATCCCAAATAGATGAAGCTCAATTGTTGGAGATCCTCTCCATGATCATTAAAATGTTTGTGTGTGTGATATTTATGTCTTTGTTCCTGAGTGTTCTTTTGAACGCTCTCAGAATTGTGTGTGTGTGTGTGTGTGTGTGTACTGTATGTGTGTGGAGAGTGTGTGTGTGTGTGTGTGTGTGTGTGTGTGTGTGTGTGTGTGTGTGTGTGTGTGTGTGTGTGTGGAGTGACAAGGGGTGGGGGTGCTCTAGGCGCGTGTGGTTCTGCTCATATGGAAATTGCACTGGAGATAAGTGGCCTGGAGAGGTGTGGAAGCGACTGAGAGCCGGTGCTGTTTGCTGCCAAGGGCAGAGCCGGTCACACAGGGCCGAGGGCGAGGAGAGGCTTTGATTGCAGTGACGTGTGTCATGGCCACTTCAGCTAGAACAGGTTACATGCAGAGTGGATGAGCGAGACGCCACTTGAGAGACAGGAAGGGTGACCCATCGTGATGAGATGCCCGTATCCGCCTATAAATGTAACTGACCACTTCAGAGGCAGTGCAGTGCTTCTGCAGTGCTTTTGTTAATGTATGGATAATTATTAGAGCCAGTGCCTCATTTGCTGCCTAAAGTCTTTCTGGATTCTGCAGGTGCTTTGTCTGTCTGCAGCCTGATTGTGCACAGTGGTTGTAGGCTTGCATCATGTTGAATTGGGTCATTCCACGCCAACTCACCTAAGGCCTCCCAGTTCATGTCATGGATTTCATTGAAAAAAATCACATTTATGCTCCTCTCTGAGAAATGTAACCTTGCCAAATATCAAAGCTCTACCCCAAACCGTTTTCCTTCAATAAATTCTTGAAATATACCTTTTAAAGGCAAATGAGCCTATTTGCATCTCTCTATATTAAGCTTCACCAATTAAAGGAATTTCAATGGATAAGCCTGTAATTTTCACCATGCCTAGATATGATCCCAACAATGATTTCTAGTTGAAATTTAGCCTGTTTTATGCAAAACATGGACTGTTATAGAATAACGTAAATGCTTGTCCTCGAGCATCAAATCTTTACATTTCAAAATTCCACATCTCTTTCGGTTTTCAATATTTTGTAGCGAAACTTTCTGAAATTGTAGTTTTACCTTGGTTCTTCAAGTACTGAAAGTAAAAAATGTTTGCAAGCAACGATGAGCAGGTGCCAGAGGCTCAAACATGGCCTCCAAGCTGAAAAGGGTGTTTTTGGCTACTTTGGGACCACTGGAGACCAAAAGGGATTTGTTAGAATGCTTCCATTTTTTTTTCTCAGAAAGACCACCTTTATATCAGGCACATATGAAAATTTCAGAGATGTGTTAGTGTCCAATTTTTTTCCACATTTTTTTGAAAATGTGTTAGATGACACACTACAGGTGAATGGGGTAGGATTTTAAATTAAGACATATCACAATGAAACTTTCCCAATTGCTCACTTACATTAAGGTAAACATTTTTTGTATTGGACGTTTTCTAAAATTGTATGTTTAGCAATGCAAATAAAGCATTATCAACTTAAATGAGCTGTGTGTAGGATTGTGGCCAAAATTGGTACTACAATGAGCTGTGTATTTTGAAAATGATTGTAGTACCAATTTTGGCCACAATCCTACACACAGCTCATTTAAGTTGATAATGCTTTATTTGCATTGCTTAAACATACAATTTTAGAAAACGTCCAATACAAAAAATGTTAACCTTAATGTAAGTGAGCAATTGGGAAAGTTTCATTGTGATATGTCTTAATTTAAAATCCTACCCCATTCACCTGTAGTGTGTCATCTAACACATTTTCAAAAAAATGTGGAAAAAAATTGGACACTAACACATCTCTGAAATTTTCATATGTGCCTGATATAAAGGTGGTCTTTCTGAGAAAAAAAAATGGAAGCATTCTAACAAATCCCTTTTGGTCTCCAGTGGTCCCAAAGTAGCCAAAAAACACCCTTTTCAGCTTGGAGGCCATGTTTGAGCCTCTGGCACCTGCTCATCGTTGCTTGCAAACATTTTTTACTTTCAGTACTTGAAGAACCAAGGTAAAACTACAATTTCAGAAAGTTTCGCAACAAAATATTGAAAACCGAAAGAGATGTGGAATTTCGAAATGTAAAGATTTGATGCTCGAGGACAAGCATTTATGTTATTCTATAACAGTCCATGTTTTGCATAAAACAGGCTAAATTTCAACTAGAATTCATTGTTGGGATCATATCTAGGCATGGTGAAAATTACAGGCTTATCCATTGAAATCCCTTTAATTGGTGAGGCCTAATATAGAGAGATGCATGTAGGCTCATTTGCCTTTAAAAGGTATATTTCAAGAATTTATTGAAGGAAAATGGTTCGGGGTAGAGCTTTGATATTTGGCAAGGTTACATTTCTCAGAGAGGAGTATAAATGTGATTTTTTTCAATGAAATCCATGACATGAACTGGGAAAATTTCTGAAAATTGGGTGAGTTGGCGTGGAATGACCCAATTGTTAATCAGGCTTGGTTTTCCATCTGTAGTTGTGGGAGGTCCCCCAACATTCAATTTTAAATCTTTTCCTGTCTATTATCTAAAATAAGTGCTGCTAGCGTGTAGTGGGTAGAGGCTTCCGTGTGTATGTGTGGGTAGTCTGCCTGAGTGGAAAATGTAAACTCTCTTAGAAAGGGTTTTTTGCTGAAGTTATATTTCATGATGATCCATATTGTGTTGTATGTCATGTGATACAGTTTTCCAAAAATGTTGGAACACTGTGTAACATACAGTATATTTTTGCAAATCACATTAACATTAAGGACATGAATCTATTACATCAGTATGGCACAATACAAAAGACATGCTAGAATTGTCAGTCTGTGGTTTGGACTTAATGGATAGAAAGAATATATACTTGAGTCTGCACACTGTCCAATATGCTAGCAAAAGATCAACAGACCGAAGCCATAGTACATTGGCGCCTGCTTTTTTTTCAAAGAGGTGTGCAAAGAAGTATATCGTCTTAGACATTAATGGATGGAAAAACATGACCAGGATGAGTGTTCAACAGCTAAGACTAAGTTATATTGTCAAGAACTAGCTGCTGTTTTCAACAGCTCCTAAATGTTTAAAGACTGTTGTGATGTAACATTGTGAACATTCACCTGTCGCAACCTTATCTTTTCTGTCTGAAAAGGTTGATACAGTATGTCTGAACAATTTTCAGTTATATATGCTTGGTATACTGTATATGCTTATATGGTTTACATGTTTTGAAACTTTATAACATTTCCACAGTGCCTTGGGACACAGAGTTGTAGGCTACATTTACATGATGTCAACCATCTTGTTTGTATGTACTGTATGTTGCAGGTTGGCCAGCAGTGGAATGGGTCAGTGTTTTGTGCGTGCGGTCACTGGCGGCTCCTTCTCCCCGCTACACTACTTGGTGCTGGTGGGCGTGGCCATGGGGGGCTCAATTGTGTTGGTCACAGTGGTGCTGGTGATGGGCAGGAGAGGGGCACAACTGTCCTTCATGATCATCACCGCCCTGGCTTCCCTGCTTCAGCTGGGGCTGCTCAACTGTGAGTACACAAACACACACATACATGTAATGTACGTACACACACACTCACACACACACACACACACACACACACACACACACACACACACACACAGAGTAAATGTATATTATGCAATATTATGTTAAATCCTTTTAACCACCCTCCGATTAAGAAAAGTTATTGTCTTTTGTGTGCAGTGGAATAAATGTGGGTAACTCAGATTGAGAATAAGACTCCAACTGCAAGATATGCTGCAAAAACATAATAATTGTTACGTGATTGTTGTCTAACTGCTCTTATTGAGTATAAACAGCAGACTTATCTCTTTTCCTCTTCTGTTGTAGTGATTGGGAAGTACAGTCTTCGGCATGATACAGGTAAGGATAAAAGAAACCACACACACACACACACACACACACACACACACACACACACACACATACACACAGTATGTACCTCCATTCTCTCCTTTTATTTGTGGTTCTTCAGTCTTGCCAATGTTCTTCTCTGTGTGTTTGTTTGTGTGTTAGCACTGAGGGACACTCTGAACAGGCGCTTGTCCATGGCTCTCTCCGTGATTGGAATGCTCACAGCCAATGCTGTCAATCACCTTAGCCTGTTCATCTGTGTGGAAATCACTCCCACGGTCATCAGGTGAGCTAAAAGCACACACACCAATAGCTCTTCTACACACACACACACACACACACACACACACACACACACACACACACACACACACACACACACACACACACACACACACACACGCACACACAGACAGAGCGGTATTCTGCTTCACTCTTTGCAAGGCAGTGCTCTGTTTTTCATTTACATTTATTTGGCAGATGCTTCTATCCAAGGTGATTTTCTTTTTTATTTTGAGTGTAGGAGCCATATTATGTAGCTGGACGGATTTCTTTATTCCACTCAACGTTTGTCAATGTGCTATTATGTCCTGTCAGATCTGATACAGTAATCTTTGCTGAGTTTATAGGCTGTGCCTTTTGGTACTTTCTCCCCCATGACGTTGAGCATGTCAGTTAAGTACTGTACTGTACTGTACGCTGTCTTTGCTCAGCACCCATGACTTTGAGCATGTCAGTTAAGTACTGTATGCTGTCTTTGCTCAGCAGCAGTAATGCATCCTCTTGGCAATGCTTCTCAGTAGGGTTAAGCCTGATAGCAGGGATCAGTTGGGTGACCTGTAGCCTACTGTTGGACAAGCAGGAAGAGCTTCATTAGTGTGTTCAACTCTACAGCAAAGTGTGAATGTAGGCTCTCGGCCTTCTTTCTGCCAATACAAGCAAAGGGGACAGACAGAGAGAGAGAGAGAGAGAAAAAGGGACAACATATAGCCGTCAACAATGACAACAGCTAGCGGTGATTCATCTGACTGACTCCATCAGACAGATTAGTCATTAGTCATGTAAGTGCTGCTGATGTCAGCTGAAGGTGGGCTTATCCCTCTGTGTCAAGTAGAGGTGAGATGTGTTTTCAATTTCATGTTAAAGCAACACTGTCTAGTTTTTGCTTTAAAAATAGTGGACTAGTTAACTAAAAGGTCACATTTTCAAGAGGCTTTTTGTTACTGCTAGCAGATGCTAATTGGTGTTTGATGACAATAGTCAGCGATGATAAACTGCAAAGCTTTTTCTCTTATTTTGTGGTGGTTTCCTGCCCTCCACCCAGAAGTGAACACTCATTCAGCAAATACTATATGGCTGATGGGAATAATAGTTGTGTTTATCCACACTACACTTTATGACTTTATGCCATCCAAATCAATTTGGAGAGTTGGTACCAAAATGAAGAGTTTGATCAAAAGGATATCTCAAATGATGGTAAAGAGCAACATAGAGGTGGTTTAAAGTGAAAATGGTGGAGACATAAATGAGATAATAATAAAAATACAGATTTATTAAGCAAAATGTCAGCAAAACCATGGATCAGTGATGTGTTTGGGGTGAGGACCATTATCCCTCATTAAAAGACAGTATCACGACTTTTATGCTCAACACACATTAAGCCCTAACAGATCATCTGATCATGATAGATCATACTGACTACAATTTACTTGAACTAGCCATTTGTACCCTTTAGTTTAGCAAAAAAAAAAAAAACAACACTTTGTGTACTTATCGGATGACGATGGTAACATGTGGTTACATTGTTATCTATTAAATCTTAATTTGGACTTTTAAATTTTATTTAAGGTGCACAACAAATGACTAACATTTTCATTTAAAACAATATCTTCCTCAGAGCGTGGAGAACAATCTTTTCTATCAAAATTTTGCTTTGTGTTTTTTAATGTCTTTCATATTCTTTCATGCTCTCACCTTGAGCTTATTTAAAGGTCATCTATAGGCTCTGTCAATACGGTTTAATTGCATTTTTGTTGCCTTGGTTAAGCTTTTGCATAATGTCCTGTATGACCTGGAAACATGTTTACACTCATGTTTACTGTATTGTTATGCTCTTCTTTTGTAGGGGTGGCGCCCTTGGGTTGCTCATGGCGAACGCGGCAGTAGGCATGTGCATCTCGGCACTGGTGGATCTGCAGAGGATGCGTGGCTTCTTCCTCCTGAGGATCATCCTCACATGCTCCTGTCTCCTGTCAATCATTTGCATCCCACTGCTCCCAGAAACCACTGGCCAACCACTGCCTGAATCAATGGCTGAGGGGGAAGGGCTACTGCGCAGGCCCCTCCCTACAGGCGAGCAACACCACCTCCTAACGAGGGCAGAGGTGGCCGAATACTCGCGCGTGGCAGACACACCTATGCATCGCCAGGGAAACGACACAGCCAATGGCTTAAGGACATCATAAGTCCATAACAAATGTAAAATAGACTTCTTAAAGCACACATTATGGACTCTTAAAGAGGGAACATTCAGTTTCGCAAAGACACTCAATCATGTGTACAGATACACACACACATGCACACACACACACATACATACATGCAAACATATCTGTGTAAATTTGTTGGGTCACGAAATTGCCGCAGAAAAACAAAGGATTTCAACTTGCAGTTTTCATTAACAATTATCAATGCAGTTCTGGAGACAGAAAATGTTCATTATGAACATACAGGCAATACAATATTTTTTGGGTGGATGGATTTTAAAACATTTATTACCATCTTCTACCAGTTAATCAATTCTGTAAAACACACACTATCAAAACAGTTTGAAATAATGCAGAACTACTCAGGATGGATAATGAACATGTGTGTATGTGTGTGTACAGTATGTATGAGCTATTGACCCTTGGTTTGCGTCAGGGTTTTTTATGGAGGTGGTTGAGTGACAGATGTGGCCAAACTCAGCTTGTGCTAAACCTACAAACAGAGTGGTGGGGAGGGGTATTCTGAAGGTTTAGTGACCAACCTGAGTAAGTTAACCCAGAGCAGAGGGTAGCCTAAACCTCCTAAAAAAAGAGCCATGTAGTTTTTATTTGCTGCAGTAAGGCCATCTTATTATGAGATTTACTTCCTACTCCCAAGTTAACTTATCAAAGTTGGTCACTAAGTCATGCATTAGGGTATATTCCCCTTTTTGGACACATTTACCCACAAAAACAAAGCCATAGGATTTGTGTATTAGGTTTACCTCTTCCTGTGAGTTAACTTACAAAGACTTGTCACAAACCACTTTCCTATCACCCCCATGAATAATAGTTCAATAGGCCTAGGGCTGTGCTCAGTGGGAGTCCTCAATGCAAGCCTTGATGGAAACATTCCATGTTTTAATTTTGGAAAGCGATCTAGTCTCTTCACAATATCTGAAGACATTTTTGTCAGTGTTTTATAAATAACAGTGACAGGGTAATCACGTGGACATTTCAAGTGATTATGCCATCGCTGTTTATAAATATATGTTTGTAAACTACAGTTTTTGCACTAATTTCATAAACAATCATGTGAAGTGAGAGTGAGAGGAGAGCTAGAATGTGTGGATGGGTGTTTCAGTGTCACTCTGGCCATTGACGGTGAGACACATATAACCTGAGGCCTCGCTACAATGTACAGACCCTGGATCTCAACTGTCTGTGTATGTGTGTGTCTGAGAGGTTTTCTTTGTCCAAGATGGCGGCAATGATAGGCTGAAAGTCAGCCTGAGGCTACCAAATTGCATTGCTGTGGGAACATGATTTTAAAAACAAACAAACAAAAAAAACATTCTTCAGAACCACTTTTCATTAAAGATTTTTTTCTAGACTGTGTTGATGTTTCTTTACATTGTAAGTGCAAGTGCAAGGACCGTAGACTAACATGACAACAAACACAGCCACATACTTTCTTCTGTCATTTTTAATTAGTATAAAAAAGTTATAGCAGGAAAATACAGGAAGAAGGGAGATATCTAAAACTTTTCAGGGTGAAGCTCCAACTCTTTCTTGATTCTTTCCTCTACCAGAAGTGACAGTTGAGCTGGGCAGCCTGGCAGGTTGAGGCTAACAAACACCTGCTTCTTGGTGCGCTTTGCTGTGGAGACAAAATATGAACAAGGGACTTGTGGAAAAACATCTGATCTTGAAAGAGACTGAGTAAGAACATAGAATAACAGTGTGTGAATAACAGACACAAACACTCCAGTGACAGTCTATGCCCCTGGATGTCCCAAACAAGCGCACGCTCGCGCACACACACACACGCACGCACATAGGCTGGACGTCTGATACTGTCTAGCCAGTCAATGAGCATTTATAGTTCATGTCTGGGCAGTGTGTACAGTTATAACAACGCTAACAGACCTCTCTCAACTAATCTACAGCCAATTAAACATACTGAATCAGCACAAAGCCATTATGAAAAAGGATAGCCACTTTCTGTTTAGCGCACCTACTGTACTTGTTACAGAACAGGGAAAAGAGGCAAGTAGATGAAAAACACAGCCTCTCAACAACACAGACAGAGGCGTTGACTAACTCTTGATTGTTTACAAATGCAGAATGGTGCGTATAAACTTACTCAGTCGTTGCGCCAGTGTGTTAGATGAAGGGTCTGAAGGATCACCCATCACCATAGTAGACAGTGGTGAGGAGTCCTGTTTAAAGAAACAATGGCATTGTAACACAAACCTATCTACAGCCACCTAAAAAATCATTTATCATCTGACACTAGTGCTAGTCAGATAGTACTCTATACTGTAGTTGCACTAGCTGACATTGGCCTACATTTTTCATTTCAAGCAATCACATCATTGGAGGATTACCCAGGCACGAGTAGTTGGATAATGTTCCAAATCAATAGGCTACATAACTTTCGAAATCAATAACCTGTCTACTCACAACAAAAAATGTCAATGGCCATTGGCCCATAGAAATGTCAGTAACACTTTACTGGATGGGTGAGCACATTGTACATTCAGAGCAGCTGTCATAAACGGCATAAATAAAGGTTTCATGCATCTCACTGTTAAAGGAATAGTCAACCTTTTTTTTTTAAATTGGGTTATTCACTGTCTTACCTGGAGTTGGTCTCAGTGTTTGCGTTTTCCTAGTCCGGTAACCCCAATTTTAGCTTTAGCTTAGCATAGGTGCTGGAATGTAATGCTGCCAAAGAATTGCTATCTGGCTACTTTACATTCCAGCGCCTATGCTTAGCTAAAGCTAAAAATTGAGGTTGCCAGACTAGGAAAACGCATGCACTGAGCCCACATATGTAACACCAGGTAAAGAAGTGAATAGCCCAATTTCATAAAAGGGTCGACTTTTAACTCAGATATGTGATTATGACTTTCAAAAATTGTAGCAAATACAGTCATTTGTAGTAGACTGCATATAATGTCGACAAAGACAAGGGACATAATTTGTTTTTGATATTTTACAATCTTTTTCCATGTACAGTCCGTACCTGAACTTCATGATGTTGAGAAATGAGAATGACTACACCCTAGTATTGATCCAGGTAGCTTATCCCCCAGGGATAGACTACTTGCACCTTGTTTTGGCAACCACTGGTGTACTGTAGGCTATTAGTCCTGATGAGTAATATGTCTCTCATGCAATATTGAATGCTTGATTACATTAATCAGACATTTGCCCTCTATAGGTAGCTAATTCCACCATTGGCTTATTATCAAATCAATATGCTAACCTCAATGTGCTAACTTCATGAAGTTTACATGACATTACAGTTACAAAATAGCCTACAGATGTTCACAGCACCGCAACATTGTAACATGTAGTCCTTGAGCCAGAGCTCCTGACTGGCCCTTCTGTTACTACCCAAACGCAGTAAAGTCTCCTGTTTTTTTGTTTTGTTTTGTTTTGGGAACATTGAATATAGGCATAGGCTACATTGTGCCTTTTCTGTAATATTATGTGTACTGTAAACCATTATTTTCTAGAAGTCTACACCCTGATGCTATTGTGCACTGAGACAAGACCCATCCTCTTCCACACTACAATGCATTGTCCTGTATGTTGTATTGGAATGCATTGATTTTCAATATAGACCCATAGGGTAGTAGTGCATCACAAAATTGTCCATGTAAATATTAAATATCATATTCATAAGTCAGACTGTTCAGAAAAAAACTTGGTTGATTAGTAGAGGTGCACTGTAAACCCTCTGAAAAAGTATAGCTAGTAGCCTAATGGAAAAAAAAATCAGAACAGACAGGTTTAAGGGGATATCTAACGTTAATGTTAACGTTAGCTTGTTTTCAAGCTACACCAAAACTAGGCTAATGAAGTCCAAGGTAACTTTCCAAGGTAAATAAGGTAAATAAGGTTTGCTTATAACGTTACCCTTTAGACTATCAAAAATATTAGTTTCTGGAAGTCATGCTACACACAAAATCAACTATAATGACAATGCTACTTTCACTTTAGATCTAACATTAGATGTCGTCACTTTGTTTATTGGAGAAGCGGACACCACACGTTTAGATGGCCTACTCACAAATCTGCTGCACATAGACACTGCGAGGTTGGAGAGGACAGGGGCTGTGCCCACCCAGAGGAAGAAGCCGCCGTCCAATTTCATCACATGGAAGTGCACAAGCTGCTCCATCAGTTTCTCGCTGAAGTTGTGCACCGAGATACTGCCCATAGTTGAGCCAGAGGCACACTCACCGTTTTCGGTGGTACTCATGATTGCATTTTGTATACAGTAAACAAAAAAAGAAGATATTGATGTCAGAGTTAAATGAAACTCATGTCATGTCATGTTACTAAAACACACATCTTCCTCAGAGCATCTCATACATGAGCTTCAGAAAATTCTTCTTCTTTCACCTACTTCCTAATTGTCACTTACGTCTACGTTTACTTCGCGCCATCATGTGGCTAGGAGGAGAAAAAGGCTGGGATAGAATAAATGGGAAAATTATTGAAAAAAAAGATAATCATACGGAACTATATGAGGCCTAGCATATTTCTAGTATACCATAATTAATAATAATCTATGATTTTACAATTAAACTTGACTAAAGTGTGCACCTGTGATTGATTTTTGTTTTAATTGTGGACACCTGCACCTGCACCTGCAGGCAATAAAGCATCACTATTGTAATAAAACCGATCCTGCATGCATGGCCTAGATGGAACATTTACTGCTGTAAGAGGATGCTCTGAATCAAGGACTCAAGAAGTTTATTTGTGACTTGCATAGAAATACTACTGTAACATGCAGTGAAATTGCTTAAAAAAAAAAAAAAAGAAAGAAACAAGTTTCAGGAAAAGAATACAAAGGTTAGTGGAAAACAAAATAATAGCCTAAAAGAAAACAGAATAGTCAATTTCCCATTAGGGTCCATCCAGGAACTTATCCACAGATATGGCCAGCCAGTCTGTGGCCATTTCCGAAATGGCCTACTTGACTACTACATACTGCTCGTATACTGATCTCTGCAGACAGCAGCGTGTAGTATGCAGTACATGACAAATATCACAGGAGTAGTGTGGGGCTCAATTAACCTTGAGTCGGGTAGAGCACCTGTAGTCCATTAATTAATGAGGTTCTGGTCATGTGGCCAGTAGGCCTCTTCTGCTGCTTGCATACATTGCTGCATACTGGGGAGCAGTATATGAGGCTCAGCCAGTCAAATAGAGCACCTGCAGCTAATTAATTAATTGTGGGAAGCAGTAGTGTGTGCTGCACTGTGTGCTTGGGCACAAGCAGCATGTAGCACATGTAGCATATTAGTAGGCCATTTCGGAAATGGCCTGGGTCTGTGAGGGGAAGAGTGCACTGCTCATATGGTTCAGCCAAGGTGCCCATAGAGGCAGCAGCACCAGGCCAGAGAGGCTGGAAGGGGAACAGTTGGCTATTCAAAATGTAACAAGAATATGTAGCTAATAATACAAGAATATCATATGGAATTCAATGCATGAACTCCAGGGGAAATTACTGTTTGTACAGCACACAGTACAGCAAACACTACTCCCAGCAAACGTGCCCTTGCGGGATCCACGCGGAGTCCATGCAGGTTTTCACTGAGTAGTGTGGGGTAGGGCGAGCACCAGTACTGTGCTGTATGTGCACAGAGTCAGGCAGATCATGGTAACTGAAAATTAACATTTTGTGCAAATGTGTCTATTATGTGTCAAACCTCATTGTTGAATTTCTCTTCATTCTACAATGGGTGGTAGATATATCAGCCCACTTAATTCTCAGAGAAATTCCAGAACTACTATGTTGCCACTTACATACTCACCCAAAGTACTTACGCCCAAATGTTTGTATACAACAGCATGTTTTTATTATTCCATCATAAAATATAATGTCATCATTTGGATAATTACAAAAATACTAAATTACAGCAAATACATTTTGTGTACATGAATTTAGTGTATACAACAACACTTAGATTGACCCTTGTGCATCAGCACCTTAGTACTGTTTGGCATCATGCTCTCCTCAGAGGCTTTTGTGCGCTTTGGTGGGAACAGATTTTGTGACCTGGGCGGGTCTTACTCAAGCAGGAAGTCTTCCACCAGTTTGTTGAACTCGGCAGAAAAGCGCAGGTGCAGGTTGTGCTTCCCCTCGGTCATCACATGCAGTCTAGAAGCACAGGCAAATAAAACAGAGGCAACGGTCAGCGATCTCATCAGACACAAAACTGGTAGGGACTAATGTGACCTATACTGAAGGATTAGCCTCATGAATGTTCCTGTATCAGCAGGAGGTGGGCTGGCTTAGCCCTGTGTGTGTGTGTGTGTGTGTGTGTGTGTGTGTGTGTGTGTGTGTGTGTGTGTGTGTGTGTGTGTGTGTGTGTCAGATAAAGGCAGAATATAGCTATTGACCTTTGAAAGTTTTTACATTGAGAAAGATGTGAAATAATTCATGCTTTGACCTCTGGAACAATTCTGGCTGTCTATTTTGTAGTTCATCAACAACCACAAGAGGGCTCTGTTTACCATCAGACCAAATCTGCAATTCTCCACATGACAACCATGTCTTTACTGTTCCAGTGTGGTAGGTTGATGTAATGACAAGTGAACTACACTGTATAGGCTTGGGTTAGAGCTGCTTAGACTGTAGAGTATAGGATGCTGTTTGCCAGCATGTATTCTATGGCTCACCGGGCTTTGGCAATGTGTTGCAACAGAAACTGGGGATGGAAGGAAGGCACCATGGGATCTTTCTGGCCATGGACCACTAATGTGGGACATCTGATCTGAGGTAACAATTCCACACAGATACTGCCTAGAGAAAAAGACAGATTTAAAAAGATTTAATTGTACAATCCTTCATTTTACAGTTACAGCCATTTACGACACTAGGTACAATAACTGGATACACTCACCTTGCGGATTGTGGGTAAACTGGCTTATGCCATCCACCCAAGCACCCCAGGTGTTTTTGAAGTAATCTGCTCCATACATCTCCTCCATTGGCTTCCGCATGCGCTCACTCCAACGGGATACATCTCTTACTGCTGCTCAGAGAGAGAGAGAGAGAGAGAGAGAGAGAGAGAGAGAGAGAGAGAGAGAGAGAGAGAGAGAGAGAGAGAGAGAGAGAGAGAGAGAGAGAGAGAGAGAGAGATCAATCTAAATAAATCCTTGATAGGAATGTATGTTTTTCCATTCCATCCCAAGTTCCTTCTCTCTCTTCCTGACTATCCCTCTTGACTACTTCTCTCACAGTTGTAGATGGCAAGGTCCTCCTGGGAGACGTAGGCATTGGATCCCCAAACCACCAGCTTCCTGATATTAGCTGGGCTTAGAGCTGCAGCAATCAGTGCAGTGATGCCTCCATCACTCCAGCCCAGCAATGAGAAACGGCCAAAGCCCAAGGTCTAAGACAAAAAGAAACAAATAAAAGTGAAAGAAATGCATGAGTTAGGTAAGAGAGTCAAACAAGACCAGACACACATCAACTCACATACAACTCATGCACAAAACAATGACTGAATTCTAATATTCCTAATAATTTGCTCTGAACCCTTATAGACTAAACTTGCATAAATCATCTTGAGGGTTTAGGGCTTATATTTAGGGGTACTGGGATTTACCCAACAACTACTTGTGAAACAGAACATTGGGACAGGAAATGGGACGTTGTATCAGCTCACTTTCTGACCTGCATCAGATGGAGACCATCTTGAGCATCTCTGTGGAAAAAGTCAGAGGGGAAGTCTCTGTTTGGAGGTCGTGATCTGCCGTAACCTCTTGGGTCAAAAGCCACCACTGTGAAACGTTTCTTATCCAAACCCTTCAGCTGTGGCCCAAAGTCTGTCTCTCCACTTCCTGTTCCAAGAAGATATATAACATCATATTGATTGTCAAACCAAAAAGGCCTATTGGTGGGCAATTTTAGAGTACATAATTGTTGTTCATGCCAATTTCTGAATGACAACCTAGACAATGACATCTCATCGTGTTGGGAGATGGATATCAAAAGGAAGGACTATTTAGGACTGACTCTTAAAAGAGCCCAACATTCTCTCTCACCCAAAGCTCCAGGCATGAGCAACAGGGCATGGTCTCCAACCCCAGTCAGCTGGTAGTGCAGCTCCACCCCATTCACAGACTTCTTCCCTGCCTGCACTGCAGTGCTGTGGATGGATACACACAGTTACAAAAGCCTTCAAGAAAGATTGGTTTTATATTTGTGAGGTTGTTTCTTACTCAGTAAAACAAAACAAAACAAAACTAGAACAGCACTCGGAGAGCAAAAATGGCAAAAAGAAGCGACATACAGTACAGTCATGCATACACTAAGCCCAGGTCATTATTTCTGGTGACGGAAGTAGTAAATGCCTGAACAATTGCGCCCCAGTGTGTTCAACAGCAACGCCACAGCTGAATTAGAGCGGGGTGTTTTGGAACAGACGCTGACACATTTGGAGCATGTCACCCGTCATTTCGCGACAACTCAGTTAGACGACGTTCGTGACATGAAAGATTGTATTTTACTCGGTCTAGCTAAAAATGGACGATATCCTAGCGTAGAGGACGAATGCAGAGGCGCAATATATCCCCTGCAAGAAAAAGACCTTTACCCGTAGCATGCGCCTTTAAAACCTCTGTGTGCTGCATTTTGAAGCGTGCGTAGTCCCCGTCTGCAGAAAAACACCACCATTTTTGTGGGTTTAGAGATTGCGAGCTCGTTTTCCAAACCTGGGTTCCGTCGTCTCGTATGTAGACCTAATATGCGCTTGGCGTATGATTTACGAGATAGTGATGAAATATTAACAAACGGGCTGACTCTGACTGCCCAAATTGAATCCCTAGTCAGATGTCTCCAGTTGCGAAAGTGCGGAAGTCAATCGTGCATTGGAATATTGACTCCACTAGGCGCGCAACTCTGAACATAGGTGGGCCGCGGTATCTTGAAGTCTAAATTCAGAAATGTTTAGTTAGTTGCCTAATTATGAAATATATGTTGTGTTTATCGGTATGGATCCAGCTGTTGGCTACGAGAAGGCCCAACACACGGGCGCGCTCGCTATATCGGCTACAGCGAGCACTGGAAATTAATTTATTTACCAGCACACACACACACACACACAGAGGGAGAGAGAGAGAGAGAGACTTTATCTACCATGAAGATAGGGATTTCCCCTACTGTCCCTGTGCTCCAGTCAAATAGGTTGTGCTTGTGGTCACAGAGTACATGCAATGAGCTATACAAATGCGCGCACACACACACACACACACACACACACACTATGACCCTAATGCACTCTCAGGCAATACGTGCACCGCCCATATAGCTGAAGGGTGGGGGTAGTGGGCACAGCAAGCGAGGCACCCTGCTCAACCTTTGGGTCCTCAGATTGAAACTTGTCTGCATACTGTAGGGGTGTGTGTGTGTGAAGGCTATGGAGTGTGTGGATGGGATGGGGGTTATACAATATGCGGACTCTCATAAAATGCTATTGGTCTTTTACATTAGCCTATATATATTTTAATAGGCTAGTGAAATTATTAATTTGTGTTACAGAACTGCCGAGATACAGAGATATATTTCCCTCAAACAAGTAGAAATAAATTCCATATGATGTGATATTCCATGTTTTATATTTTGGACTTAAACTACCTGGCTCAACTGATGATTTCTGCTTAGTAATGTTACATGTCACCTAATGAATTATATTTTTATATATCATTCCAACACATGGAGATAATTCCCTGTCAGACAACGTTTGTAGATAGGCCAATGTTCTAATAAAGATTTATAAAACTACTCATTACATTATCTATTTCTTATCCATTTCTTACACAGACATGGTTTAAAACTATACCAAGAAAAGTTTCCAGAGTCTGTATCAAGACATTTGTCACTAAACATATCTTAAAAAAAACTTACATACACTGCAGCTTCAGACTGAACCTAAAATGACGGAGGATGCAAATGTGTTTTGAGGGTTCGTATACGAATAGTACAGTATGTAACTGCTCGTACGTGTCTGTCTATATGTCTCTTTCTCTTCCCCTTCTCAAATGGGATATGGTAAAACGCTGGACTGCACTCAGTTTCAATAACACTCAGTCGACACAGATCAATACACACACTCGTACGCTCCCCAAAACGTACTTATTCACACACACACACACACACACACACACACACACACACACACACACACACACACACACACACACTTTGTACCCTCTGAGATGAGATGCTTCATACACACACAAACTCTCTGTTTTTCCCTCAATCTTAGAAATAGCTCATCATTTCACCTAAGTAGCATTAGTCATACAAGCGTATAGTATTACACAGAGCTTGCACACGGTCTGGAGACTAAGTCGTTGCACTTTGTCAGCAGTTCAGTTATCTGTAAGAAGTTAAGATCTGCACTGTGAGATCCTAAAAAGCAGTCTGCTTCGTTATTCATACAATGTTTTCAACATTTTAGGTCTACTTTCAAGAATTGTGTCTGCATCATCACTTTTTCCTGGCCAAGAATAGATATTCGTGATGACAAGATTATTTCTTACTTCTTTCTTATTCTTTAAATAGCTTTTATGAGGTTGTGTGGGTGTCTGTTAAACATTTTTCTTCAATCGTATGTAAGCAGAGTGATAACTTGTGCATGGATATATGTAGTGTACGTACATGTGCTGTAACAACATGAGTTTTTTGTTGTTCTCCTTTACATACACATGCATATATGAAAGACTTGTTCATGTCTCTGCATGTAAGCTGTTACTGCCTGTTCGTGCAGGTGTGATGTTGTGCCAAGGGAATACGGCAATGGTCAAATGTGTGCACATACTGTACATCTTCCCATGATTTTGTATAGTAGTGTGTGTGTGTGTGTGTGTGTGTGTGTGTGTGTGTGTGTGTGTGTGTGTGTGTGTGCACGTGGGAGGTTCTTGTGGGGGTTTTGTGGGGGCGTCCCAACGATATGCACATACGGTCTCCCACGGGACTTTGCATGTGTGTGTGTGTGTGTGTGTGTGTGTGTGTGATTGAGTGTACGCCTGTATTTGCACCGGGACAGGGGAATTACTGGGAACACAACCACATGAGAATCGTTTTCTGTGCGTCTCGTCTGTGTGAAATGTTTGAAGCAGACTTGCAGACTACACCTCCCCTCCACATACACTGTATATATACATTATAAAGCACTCTTGATGTCTTTGTGTGTCTGTATGAATGTGTGTCAGACTGCCATGAATCATGAGTGTCAGTGTGTGTGTGTGTGTGTGTGTGTGTGTGTGTGTGTGTGTGTGTGTGTGTGTGTGTGTGTGAGACGACGATGCTTTGTTTATCCTTGAATCTTGAATGTTACATAAGAGGACTGGTATAAGTGTGTAAGCCTAGTAGATCTGTCACCCTGTCATTGACTTTTCCCACAATGTTTGGATCTTGTATCATTAATTTTGCTTGTCTTCTGGGTACAAATAAAAGTAATCATGTGTGTGTGTGGAGTAGTGGGGACTAGTGTGACAAAGAGGGTAAATAGCAGAAAGCACAAGGCCAATTCAACCAGTCTTTAAAAAATGTGTACCCCAGTAATTGTAGTTATTGCTACATTTTCCTTAAATTGAACCATAAAGAGTAGCTATATGGAGTATGGAGTATCTTGGTTCTCCAATATATGGTGTCTAATCATTTGACCTCTACTGACCTCCCTACAGTAACACACCTGAGAGATACAGCTTCTCACATAGACAGATGTCCTCTCAAGCGCACAAAACACACTCACCCACCCACGCACACACACACACACACACACACACAGATATACACACACACAAATATACCCAACCAGACCTTGAGCTTCCTTTTGGAGAGAAGATTTGATTAGGCCTGTTCTGTTTGTGGCCTTGGGGCCGAGAGTTCCAACTCTTTTAGCAACACTGTTCTTCCGGTGCCTCTTTCAGTTAAACAAACCTGCCTGCATCTGCTCAGATGTGTGTGATTTTGTGTGTGTGTGTGTGTGTGTGTGTGTGTGTGTGTGTGTGTGTGTGTGTGTGTGAGATTCTGTTGTTGGGTAGAAAGATCTGCCACCTGTGTCTCATACCCCGGACTGGTGGGCGAAGTAGGTAGGAGACAATTTGATTGGTTTGTGAGATTCTTACAAACACACACACACACACACACACACACACACACACACACACACACCAGCACTTACATGCATATCCACACAACAGACACGAAGCTCATCAACTAACTTGGTCACCAAAGTTACAGTATTTTTTCCCCATAATTTGTTTATTAGGACATATTTTCAGCACATCACAGAAACAGGAATTCAGTCTTTTCCCCAAAAAAGAAACCAGACAACAGACAGACAAACAACAACAAACTACCACTCATAAACCACTCTCATTGGTCTATACACATTATCATACCTACTCAAAGAGTTGGAAGAATGTCAACGGTATTAGTGTGTTCTCGTTCTCTCGGCTTAATGTTTTATAGGCCTAGAATTACAGTGAATTACAAAGAAATACTTGTGTGAGTGTGAGCAGAGCTGGTTCTAGCCTTTTGACTGCCCTAGGCCAGATTTGAGTTTTGCACCCTTTTTTCTTGAAATACTAAGACAACTAAAGACAATAAAGAAACAAATGTATTGTGATGCCCCCCTGATATTTGATGCCCTAGGCGATCACCTAGTTTGTCTATGCCTAGAACTGGCCCCGAGTGTGAGTATGTTTACCTGTCTGCTCCAGTGTGAATCAATCAGTGTTGGGCAAGCTACTCAGTAAATGTAACAAGCTAAGCTACCAGTTACTCCACATCATATGAAGCTTCACTACACCAAAGCTACCGGAAGACAAAATGTAGCAAGCTAAGCTATGAAAAAATGTCAGAAGTAGCTTAACTATTGTGAAGCTACTTTTTAATACACAAAAAGGCCTATAAATAAGTCCAAAAAAGGAGGAAAAAGCAGAGGCACCCTGAGATTTGATGAAGGCCATTATTTTTCTCAAATCTCAGAGTGCCTCTTTCCCCCTTTTTTGGACTCACACTTCACCCCATACAGATGAGCACCTGAGTAACATTGTTTGCACAGCCTCCTGAGCACTCTAAGCTCTTTTGTGTCTTCTCAGGCCTATGAATAAATTCTGTGATCCAACCAATTGTTCAAGTATTAGTGATCAAACTATCAGGCATACAATAGTAACTAACTAATTATATCGAAATGTAGCCTACTTTTATATGGGTAAGATATTTTTTAAATTAAACTTCATCAAATTGACACGATAGACACAATTGATTTTCATTATGGACACTTTTTTGAATTATGGCACCTGTCAGGTAATAAATGCATCACAGTACTGTAAGAACTGATCCTCGGTGCATGGCCTAGATGAAAGATTTGCTGTTGTGAACTGATGCCCTGAAAATGTAGCTTGTGGGAAAGCTACCACACTACATGGCCAAAAAAGTAGCCAAACTACTGAAAAGCTATCCGATTCAGAAAATAGCTACACTACAGCCAAGCTACTCAGAAATGTAGTTAAACTAGTAGCTTCACTACTTGTAGCTAGCTACTGCCCATCACTGGAATCAATAGTATGTGCATGAACAATTAAGTATTGTAATGCCACATGTGTAGGCTAATGGAAGTCCTTATGAACAAATACTGTAGTTCCATCAGTTCTTCACAGGCTTTGTATGACCACATACAGTATGTGATATGAGATTTGTGTGTTTAATATTACTATTCGTAAACATTGGTGTTTTTACAAAACACCCTGGTCAGTTTAGCGTCTGTGCGTGTTGGTTGTTTTATAAAAGGTCCCTTCTGTGTTGTTGTTCTTTTTCAATAGAATAAAAAAGACTGTGAAATATGACATGGTGCTGTTTCAAAGAATTTGAAAAGCGACATTACTGAAAATTGAAAGTTCTCAACTCTCGCCCCAAACAGAAAGCATTGCACAACAATGAAATTGTGTCCAACCTCACACAACAAGAGAAAGTCTCATTTCTGTGTTTCTGAGAGACACTGACCGAGAGTTTGAATAGAAGTGTGTGTTGTGATTCCGGTGGTACACATCTGGGAAGCTTCGTACGTACAGTACATCGCAGGCATGCGATGGAGACTTCATGTGTGCGCTGCGGTGGGCAGGTATCGTACTTGACCAATCTCGTCCACACCTTACTTATTCCCGGCTCGTTCAGTTCAATCCCTTTTTGGTTCTTGTGTTTGTTTGTTTGTTTTTTATGTTCTGTACTTAAAAGATTTTTTTTTACCTTCCTCCGGACAATCAATCATCATGACCAATATGATTGCTATATACCTTATGACTGCATTATATACAGTATGGTGAAATCATATTAATATCAGCAATGATCAGGATATAGAGATAATACAGCAGTATCTGAAAAGCCGTGTGTGTGCACACAAGCAAGCATGCACATGTACACATACACGCACAAATGTTATATTAACGTGTGTGTGTGTGTGTGTGTTGTGCGTGTGTGTGTGTGTGTGTGTGTGTGTGTGTGTGTGTGTGCGTGTGTGTGTATGCGTGCTGATCCATGAACCAATGGCCGATACTTGGGTTAACACCACACCAGATGTCTGTCCTTGGCCTAACTGTAAGCCTAACCATTTCCAGTTAGCCTTGCCCAGTCACATCTGTGCATAGGTTTCAGTTGAAGTTCACTGGTGTGAATGCACTTTAGACCTATCATTAGTGAGTCAGCAATTGCCACCATCCATCCTCTCTCTCTCTCTCTCTCTCTCTGTGTGTGTGTGTGTGTGTGTGTGTGTGTGTGTGTGTGTGTGTGTGTGTGTGTGTGTGTGTGTTTCAATGCTGAGTAATGTTTAGGTCTCCAGGGATTTGTTCAGTCAGAACAGAAGAGCATCATCAGCTGTCAGGTGCAGTGGGGTGTGTAGGTGCATGTTTCGGGAGAGGAAGTTTTTTTTTGCGGATTGCAACTTGAATTAATTGATGAATTATTAATTGAAGAAATATAATGCTCAATCAATTGTAGTATGTTTTATCCAATATTATGAGATATTAGAATTTTATTTGTCCACATACAGATGGTTTTCAATACCCAGAGAAGCAATTTGGAGTTAACCAAAAACTAAACTCTTGGCTGAGCTTCCAGTGACTGCAAAATCTCAGTGGCTCAGCGGAATTCCATGAAGCAACTGGTACACTTCTAGCCTGACAAGCCAGACTATAACTTAAAATACATAGTCTGACCACAATCGATAGACCCTTGGGTACGACGGCTACAGTACACCCAATCAGAGCGACAAAAGCCGATTCAAACGACGCTAAGCCCATCCAATGACTCCCTGTCCACATAGAGTGTTGTGATTGGTTAAATACCAAGATGACTGGCGCTCAATGGTGTTTTTGCCCCCAACAGCACCTTCCAGACAGCACAGCCTAAAAGGCACTACCCTTTACCCTATTCCCACCCTAACTCCCTCAACTCTCATCCTAACCCTAAACTGAGGGAGAAGTGCCTTGAAGGCACCGCTGAGGGCAAAAAATACCAAAGACCACCTAGAGCGTTGTGATTGGCTAGACACCACCGATGTCTGAATACAACCTATGGCTCATAGCTAGACATACTCCCTGAGCAAATCAATTTATCACCACTAAGGAGTTCTGGGCTAGTACATTTCTTGTATTGCAAGCAATGAAAAAGCTCTGATTGATATCTCAGCTATCCCTGAAACCCCATTAGAATGCACAATAAACACCAGTAACAGATTGAGAACATAAAAAAAAAATGCCTTCCTTTCTATGGACTACATGGTTTGGTTTTGAGGAAATATAGGCAACTTTTGACATACTAAAGCTGTCAACATTTCTGGATAACATTTTGGGCAGGGGCAATTATTTCACTAATTTTTTTCATGTGTTACTGAAAGGGACATGGGCATTTTATTAGCAGAGAATTTGTTTTGGTACCATCCTAATTTGGATGACATATGTTCATATGAAGGTTAGATAAATGCGAGGTTTATTCCCGCCAGCTATACAGGATATGTACTGTATCCAGGTGGGGGGTAAACCAGCTCAGAAAACTAAATTACAGCATCATGGCTAATTTATCAGACATCATTGGCATGTTCTAGTAGAATCATAAAGAATCTGAAAAAATGTTCGTATACATTTTATGAAGCTAGTTTTACTGCAAAAACTGCACAATGTCCCTTTAAGGTGACTGAAGAAATCAATTCAAGGTCAAGGTGATATTGTCAATTCTGCCATGTCAAGACAGGCTACATACAGAGAAATTTTAATAAGGGGCTACATATAAGCCTGTGTAGTTGACTAAAACCTGCTAGAACAGGCTTATTTGAACTTTATGTATTTATTACAAATTACCAAATTTCCCATATAACCCTAAATGAACTCCAATATATTTCATACTGTTCAGTGAAAACGAACTCATTTCGTTATAAGCAGCATCCTATTCCACTAAATCATATTCTCTAACAAATGACTCGCCTATAATTTATCCGCCAAGCCTTGGCTATTGCTTGTCTTTAATTTCAGCATTGAGAGTTTAACAAAGGTCGTCCGAACACCAGAGTTAAGGTCTTCATCAGGGATAGAATTATTCTCAGAGCAAGCGCAATAAATGTAGGCTGTACTTGAAACAATATTTTGACTGTTGAAATTCTTAAAACGGGGGTTCGTAGCTGACTGATCATTAAAGCAGATAACATTCTGAATAGCCTATGTTTGAGAAAAGGCTTGGTTATTACAATCTACCCTCTCATGAAGGAATAGTAGGGGATCTGCCCTACTATAATCATCATGGTACATACCAAGCATTTACGACTTGTGCGCCCTTTGTTTTCTTTTTTTATCCACTTGATATTGAACAAGCTTTCCGTTCAACATTTTGTCAACAGCCTGTGCACTAAATCGATTTAAAAGAATGCCCCCCCTTTTCTTATAAATAACAAAACATACTCTCCACTTTCCGCTTGCGAGCGTGGGTCGTGTGACACTTGTTACAGGGCTTCCCCTAGTGTTTACGGGACGCTCGCACTCCGCTGTAGTAGGTGCTCCTCTTCGAAAAGTTTCAGCGTGAGTTCCGGTGACGCCCCGCCCATCCCAGGGAAAGTTATTTAGTCTGACAGAATGAGAGACAAGTTGATTGATAGAGAGAGAGAGATTGACGGCTGAATGAGAAAATAATACAGATTGAGGCTTGGGAGCGAAATAGAGTGGGAGCAAACAAAAGATATCGAAACAGGGAGAGTTTTGTAAGTGATTGATTCCAAAACTCCAGCGGTTGTAGTTTCAGAGGTAAGATATGCCGCGCATCACTACTGCGGTTCTTTTGATTGGGATTAAGCACAATTATTGGTGTGAGATGGATTTTTTAGGTCTACTCCAAATATACCTAAAATGGGCAGTAGTTTGAAAATCTTGCGTTGCCTTGGTGGTACCAGTAATGAAGCAATTTCGTTTAGCCTTACTTGGTTTGCCCACTATGGCCTGCATGTCTGTATACTTAAGCCCTTGCCATGTGTCAGATGAACATAGATGGAGAACGCATGGCGTCCGGTAACGGAAAACTCCGTCAGTGGTTGATCGAACAGGTGGATACCGGCAAATACCCGGGGCTGGTGTGGGAGAATGATGAAAAGAGCATCTTCCGCATCCCTTGGAAACACGCGGGCAAGCAGGACTACAATCGTGAGGAGGATGCGGCTCTCTTTAAGGTAGATGAAAAAGTGACAATACTGATCACATTCCTTAGAACAGTTTGAAGACGTATACTTTACCTGTGCTTCATTCGGTTTGGGTACCACAGGCCTGGGCTGTTTTCAAGGGCAAGTACCGGGAAGGCATTGACAAACCGGACCCACCCACGTGGAAGACGCGCCTGCGATGTGCGCTCAATAAGAGCACGGACTTCGAGGAGATAGTAGAGCGCAGCCAGTTAGACATCTCTGACCCATATAAAGTTTACCGGATTATACCAGAGGATGCAAAAAAAGGCAAGTAGTGTTTCTTGTTTGCTATATTTCCTCGTCATTGAATATATTTGAATGCATTTCTTCTTCTTCTTCTTCTTCTAATTATTATTATTATCACCATTATTAGTAGTAGTGGTAGGCTATTTTTGTTTTCGGTGATGGTGGTGACAATAAGGGGAAAAAATAATATAGGTCTGGAGGTTGATGTACTGTAAATGTCACTTACCTTGGCTCTCTATACTGGCAGGATCCAGACCTCTTGTGGAAACAGCAGGTCACTTAACATCTCCACATTATCCACTGCACCCTACCTACACTCCTCCTCAGAATCAGGTGAATATATGATCATAAAAAAAATAATGTTGACCCACTCTCTGCCTCATAGACATTGACATACTGTACATATGCACAGAAATGCTTGTACAGTGTTCTCATGTAAATGCCCAAAACTGGTAGTGACAGGATCTTGTGCATCTGATGGGTTGCAGGTGTGTAACTACTTGTCGACCCCAGAATACGGCTGGAGGGGCTATCAGTGCGATGAGCCTTCTCATCCAGATTACAGCAACACCCCATATAGCCCTACTACACACATGAGTTGGGAAAATGGTGAGTGAGAGTGTGTGTGTGTGTGTGTGTGTTGTGCATATGACAAGTGTACTACATCCTTCTGTGATTCTGAGTTCTGTGTACAAGAATTAGCTGTTTGTACTAGCAGTACGTTTTAAATTCCGTGTCTGTTAAATTTGAGTTGAAATACTGTATGTTCACAAACACAGTTATGATTGGGTGTTTGCAGGTTACCAGATCAGTGGTTCGTTTTTCAGCTGCACTCCCTCTGAAGTGCCTGCCACACCCTTCGGCTTTCCTCAGCCTGGCTTCAGAACAGCAGAGGCCATATCAGGTATAGACACACACACACACACACACACACACACACACACACACACACACACACACACACACACACACACACACACACTCACACACAGGGTCTTCTGGGTGCTAACTAATCTGTGTAAACGTGTGTGTTACAGACCAGAGACTCTTTGTGTGCGTGTTCTATGGCGGGAGCTTGGTTTCAGAAGTGACTGTACTGAGACCTGAAGGGTGTATCCTAACGCCACACGGACATGCTTTCCAGCCAACCAGCGGCCCAGAGGAGGTGTCTCTTCCACAGAAGGCGGGGCTTGAGGGCAGCGTCCACCTATGGGTGGGGCCTGGTGGGCTCTATGCTCGCCCCTACGGTTCCGGCAAAGTCTTCTGGGAAGGGGGGCACGCTCCTTACCGAGACAAACCAGGCAAACTGGAGAAAGATCAGACCAGCAAACTCATAGACTTACACACCTTACTCACAGGTACACACACTTACAAAAACACGCGATATAAAAACACACAATTAATCCCAATAGACTTTTATTCTATTCTAGTCTGTCATTGACTCATGGTTCTGTGTGATCTTCTCTCTTTCCTGAGAAGTGTCTCTGCCCACTGAATTCTCATTCAACCAATTTGCATAACCACATAAGTGGACTTTCCACAAGAACGAGGGAGTAAGTAAGAAGTAAAAGAGGAGCGAGGGTCAGATAGGGAAACGCGAAAGAGGGAAGTAGAGACTCAGAGCGCAAATAAGAACAATCCTGGGCACTTTCCCCTCTCTAACTAACTCACGTTCCTCCTAGGCAGCTCTCATGCCATTGTTAGTATGTGTTACTTGCTTCTGTGTGTGTGTGTGTGTGTGTGTTTTGTGCTTTGTTCATCTTCTTTTGTGTTATTCAACATGGCTTATAAATATGTTATATATGTGTAATGCAAACACAGCGTCAGTAGAGGATTGTCACGTCTTGAATCAGTGGCATGAAGGAAAGGAAACATGCAGTATTGATATTGAAAAGTCAAGTCATCGGTGAAAAGACAAATAGCACATAGAGTAATTTGATTGAGATTCGATTCGATTCAGATTGATTTGGTAACGAACTATATTCTAATCACTTTCGTCCATCTCTCTCCTTTCCGCAGAGCTCCAGGGTTTCTCTCTGCATTCTCATCCTCTGCCTCGACTTCAAGTTCTCCTGTCCTTCGGAGATGACATAGATGCTGAAGTACAAAGGAGAACCCTCACAGTGCAGGTACACACACACACACACACACACACACACAGCCTAGTAACACCTTCCATTATACAAGTACAGTAAGGGACTGTGTGAAGTGTCGATGTGTCAATGTGAAGTGAAGTGTTTTTTTTTTGTGTGTTTGTATGTGTAAGGGACTGTGTGAAGTGTCATTGAATGTGTGTATGTGTTGTATGTGTGTTTCAGGTGGAGCCGATGTTTGTTAGACAGCTAGTCTGTCTGTTTCAGTCGGGAGGAAACTACATAAGGACCCATGACTTCCACTCACACACACATCCTCACAGCCTGGCACACACACAGAATGAGCAGTCGCCCACCAGTACACAGGACTATGCAAGGATCGTCACACATCCACATGGAAACACCCTAGCAGAGTGACCCCTCCTTGACCCCCATGTCTGCGTATGTGTGTGTTTTATGTGTATTCAAGCTGGAGCTTAATGGTTTTGTATGTGTTTATACGAGAGAGGCATGACAAAGAATGGTACATCTACTTGTAGTGATTTGGGGGTGGGGGTGGAGGGTTGGGATGAAAGCTATAACATAAAGCACTGAATATCCTTGGCAATAATCCTGTGGAGTGGCTCGCTTGTAAAGAAAGCCAGGTATGTGGATCCGTTCAGCTTAAGAATGTTACTGTACCTTCAGACTGAAAAGAATACAGGCAGTAAGAACGACAGAAGTAATTCACTTTGTATGGACACAAGCAACAAAAGCTAAATAACTTAAGTGTCAAAGGTGGTGAGGGATAAACTTGGGCGACTAGAGTGACAAAAACAGTTAAAAACAGCTCAAGTTAATGCAAATTAGCCATGACGCATTTCAGACGTAAATTAAGTGTCAATGGGCAAATCATGAGCGATTAGAGGGATATGTGCGAACACCAATTGCGTCCAGCATTGCGTTTTTGGTTCCTTAGCAACAAAGACTTATTGTTTGCGGTCTGAAGATACAGTTAAGTGTTTTTCGGCCAGTATTAACTACTTGTTTTTAGGTTAACCATAGACTCCACTTAAAAACTATTAACTTACCATAGACAAGAGAAAAAAAATAACATCCAGATTTTGTATAAGCTGAACATTTCTACTTCATACTTAATAGTAGCACAATACTGACACCACTAAGCCTTTATACTGACCGATGGCCCTTCTTCATCTATCAGGACCTAAAGCCATATACTGTATCATAAATAATGTTAGACAGGCACTCCAAAGCAACGCGGCCTTCTTTAAAGGGCCATTCCTGTGCAGTTCACATGTGTAAATTGATTCATGTATGTTTAGGTGTATTTCTGATATGTATATTAAAAACTGAATTGAAATTATATTTGACTTGAATTCACATTGTACTTGATGTGTATTTATTTGTACTTTTGGTGAGTTCAGCCAGTACTGGTGGTTGGTTGATGTAGTTTGTGTATATATCTGTACTGTACCAAACAAGTCAGTGGCTGTACATGTATGTGTTCATGAGCGTGTGCTTATTGACTAGAATGTGACGAGCCGTGTGTGGCGAGTGTGGTTAGATGTTTTGCGAGCAGGAAGTTTGGTTCAAAGACTGCTTGGGGGAGAACATCACAGACACACTAACAAACACACACACACCACATACAGACACCACACACACACACACACACACAAGAATACACATGACATCATTGGGGAAGGAAAACTCCAGTGACAACTAATGTGTCATTCGGCCCACACACATGCACACACACATGAATTACAGTAATTAAAACGAGGAATCCTCAGAAAGATGACTTGATGGCACTTTAATGTGACAAACAGCCTGACATTTAAAGGACAGTGTGGGAACGTTTACGAGT
Organism: Sardinella longiceps; assembly: GCA_027497455.2. Lineage (NCBI taxonomy): Eukaryota > Metazoa > Chordata > Actinopteri > Clupeiformes > Clupeidae > Sardinella > Sardinella longiceps. Next base: position 9,583,885 of record JAODXP020000022.1, on the reverse strand, counting down.
AAGTACATGAACAGAAGTGGTTAATCACTGAGAGGTAACATGATTAACATTTGCTGTGTATTAAAACAGGTGTATTAGGCAGAGCTGCAAAAGGACACCTGTCTGTAGTGTGTGAATGTGTGTGTATATGTGTGTGTGTGTGTTCATCTCTTCACAGGATGAGAGGAGGCCGGCTGGAAACAGCTGAGTTGCAGGTGCATACTGCTTTTGAACTTGTTCAACAACTCCTCTAGCAGTCTGAAAGAGAAAGAGAGAGAGAGAGAGAGAGAGAGAGAGAAATGAAGAAGAAGAAGAAGAAAGGTCTGTGTGAGAGACAAGAAGTCTCTGAATTCAAGCATAAGCATGAATTCATGTATGACTGGCCAACAAACATGCTTCTTGTTTAATGCAGATTTAGACACGCCAGCCCAAACTAGGCATCTTAAAGGGCAACTTCAGTCATTTTCAACAAGAGCTCTATTGCTCAAGCTACTTGAGATTAGCCAATACTGTAGATGCAAGACATTTTCTTCGAACAGAGAATATTCACTTACAATTGGCCCAATGGGGCAGACTTTTGAACTGTATTTTTAACATCTTAACATACTCCAAATGTCACCACAAAAACTATGAAGCATCAACAGACATCCTACAACACAGAACTGTATTGTGTATGACTACAAATGGCTCAAAAATTGTTAAAACTGTGTGCTTATGCAAGCAGCCAAACATTGTTTGTTTACAAAACGGTTTTGTAAACACTGCATAAAAACACTATTTTAACCACTTTGTCAGACATTTGTAGTCATAAACACTACAGTGGTGTGTTGTAATGTGTCTGATGATGTTACATAGCTTTTGGGGTGATATTTGGAGCATGTTTAGATGCTGAAAACACAGTTTAAAAATCTGCCCCATTGGGCTAGTTGTAAATGATTATTCTCTGTTCAAGGAAACCTATATGGTTGGACCAAAATGTCTGGCGTCTTCAGTATAGGCTGATCTCAAGTAGCTTGAGCAATAGAGCCCTTGTTGACTGGTTGCCCTTTAAGAACCTTCTGACATCAAAACTCTAGTAAAACTAAAAAAAACTAAGTAAAAAAAACCCAATAGCTGGCTTTCACCCTACGTCACTAACGTATTTTTCAGCGTTCTTCTGTACGCACGCGAACCTCAACTGGTGGGCTTATGGAGCTGGAGCCATTGAAAGCACTGTATTTTGGCTGCAACTTTTTTGTACCAAAAGCCTCAGTTTTGTGCCGTTTTTGGATGTTAAAAACTGTCTAACCGAGAGAAGGGAAAGGGTTAATATTGAGTACCTAAGGAAATCGCCCGTAAAGGTGAGAAATGGGGAAAAATCTCAGAGAACCATGCCGTAGTTCGTAGTGCCCACAGCCGCGATTGTCGGCAAATCTTTCCGCTCTTGAGAAAATTCTGACATTTTCATCAAGTACGGGTCCCGTCCGATGTATTTCCCTACTAATTCCTTGTATTTTTCCCTACATACCGGCTCCAAACCACTACAATATGCACTTTTCTCCGTGCCGTCCATTGGTGGTGTTATGCTTGCCTCCACATCCTGCCCATCAGTTCGAATTGTTCGCATTCCCGTTATCACGTCACTGGGACCCTGCTATTCCATTGATGTATTTTGATTACATCTAGACCCACATCTCACTATTAATACATGACCATACAGTATGTGTCGACCATGACAGAGAAATGGTGAGGAAAGCCTTTTTTGCGCAAAGTAAAGATGTGTGTGATTGTCTGTGTGTCTACTGCATGTGTGTGTCTGTGTGTGTGTGCAATGACTTACTTTTTGTCAGCTCCACTGTGCAGTTGTGGGAGAGACTCGAGTGCCTGTTTGAAGCTGGCACTTAAAAATATCAGACACACAGTAAAAAATTAACAACACATCAAAAGTCCTCATCTCTCACTAGTTATGTATTAAAGGAACACACACCAATATTTTGGGAAATTAGTGTATTTGCATGGCCTGGTTCTTCTGATCTGATATGCATATCAGTCTGGCCAAGTGGCCTATTTCCTCTTCTTCCTGTTCACCTGAGATGGGGAACCAATCCAAAACCGACTTTTACCCCAACGCCATGGAAACGGACTTCAGAGAATTATCCGGAGTGAATCAACGCGTAGCCCTGCTGTTTCACATTGTGAAGTGTTGCTGTTATAACCACAACAATGACCAAATTTCGTGCGACGCACACCGAGAAGGCAAATCGGCAGATAACGGTAACCGAAGCGGGCATATTAAAATGAAACCAAATCGATTACATTTTGTTTTGATATGCTTGCTTCTGTTACCTGTAGCTGTCGTTTTGCCATCTCGGTGTGTGTTGCACGACATTCAGTCATTGTCAAAGCTTTTGACAGCACTTAGCAATGAGAAACAGCAAGGCTACGTGTTAATTGACTCCGGATAATTCCTTTAACATATGCTTTGTCTCAAACTGTGATGCATCTCTATCAGTGATGCGCGGGTACACGTTTGAACCAACCGCACCCGACCGACGTTCTCAACTAGACCGACCGCAACTCAGACCGCAAAACTTGGATCGCAGAACTCCGGTCCGAAAACCGCTTCCACCCGCTTGTTTAAAAAAAAATATCTATGCTTTTGACTGCCCTTATAGCCTCATTTTGGCAACATAAAATGTATATATGACCCGAGTATGCATAGCCTACAAACGGAGCTCAATGGCATTGTTCAGCATTTCACCTGGTGCATTTGGCCTACATTTAAAAAAAAAATCCACCATTCATGCAGAAGTCAGGCTTATATAGCTTATCATTTAAAATGCATATCGTAAAGAAGGACGTAAAGAAGGATGAAGGGTGCCAAATCGTCTGTTATCACAAGCAAGTAGCCCAGAACATTAACACAACATGAAAGTGCAAGCTGCAAGGTTGGCTACAAGGTGGAAATGGTCAAAATAAACAAGTAGCCCACGGAACATTAACACAAAATATGACAGTGCACGCAGCATAATGCGCAGCATAATTTTGCATTAAATAATAATAAGGTAAATGGCATAGGCTACATTACTTTTTTTTTTTTTTTTTTTTGCTTTACGCGCGCTGTGGAGAAATAAGATTGAATCGACAGTGTCAGGGTGAAGACGATTTCTTATCACTTCTATGACACGGCCTGCAGAGCTGAATGTGCGCTCAATGGCTGCGCTTGAAGCTGGGACGCAGAGAATCCTCCTTGCCAACGCACGGAGCCTTGGGTGGGTGTGGGCCTTACCAGTGGTGCACTTATTGCGGGCCATGTTCGTCGTGCCAGTTTTGTGACTATCAAATTTGTAAATTGAATCACAAGAGGTAGGCTACACATGACAAAGCCAGCACTATTACCATCGTCTTTAGTCACCTCAGCAAAAGTTTCCCACACTTTACTCTCTCTGTTTGTGTGTTTCTGGAGCTTCCACTCTCCAGACTTCAGCTTCTCCCTTACCGCTTCCATCTCTCTCCTCTCCTACACTGAGCTCGCGCTGCATCTTCGCCCCATGCAGTCATTCAATCAAATATGCAATATATTGTTGTTGTTTGAATATAAATTACAAAAATGTAGTCAACTTTTATTTTAGACCCGACCGACCGCGGCCCGCATTTTATATTTTTTTGATGACTCGTGCCCGCGGAAACCCGCGGACGCCCGCAGTCATCCGCTCAGTTTGGATCAACCCGCGCGACACTGATCTCTATCTCTCTCTTTTCTCTGCACTCATTGGTCAGATCAGTTGTAGCCACATCCAATGCCTGCAGAGATATTTTGATCTGTCTGTTAATCCCGCCACTTGGAAACTGAAGGTGACACGAAATTGGCTAGACTGATATGCATAGCGGATGAGTATTTGTGATAACCAGGCCTAAAATCAGATAAGAGACCAGATACAAATGCTTTTACAATTGTGTATGCAATGTCCCAAGAACTAATTTCCTGAAACTAAAAGCATTAACAAATAGACATGCTTGTGTATTATGTTTTTAGACCTACCAACTCTCAGATGTTAGGTAAACGGATATGGCATCACTCAAGGCACAAATTTCCAACCGCGCCTACACAAATGACATGGGGAAAAATAACATTACTACCACACAATAAATGTATGTGGTTTTGAGGTTTCAGACGTGTACTGCATGCGTGCATGCGACTTGAGCATGTGTGCATGTGCATAATGTGTGCATGTGCATGTACATACATGCGCATACACATACTGCGCATACACATACTGTAGTGTATTGTGTGTGCATGTGTTTGTGTACCTGAAGTGCTCCATTTTTGCTAAAGGATGACACACACTGCATGAGGCGGCTCATCTCCTCTGCAACCGATTCAATAATACGCGACAGAATACGGGGGACAAGGTCCTTAGAGATGGAGAACACCTGAGAGAGAGAGAGAGAGAGAGAGAGAGAGAGACTGCTCTTCTCAATATTATCAGCAAGTTTCATCCAGATGAATGTAGATAAAACATAAGCACCAGTATAAATCTTAAACTCCCAAATCTAGAGGATTCACGCAAATTACATATTTTTGTTATGAAAACAGCAAATTTTTGCTGAAAAGTGACTAAGTTGTAGGCACTGTATGTAAAATGTCAGAGATGAACTTTAATGATTGGTGATTCACAAAGGCAAGAAATAACTAGAAGTCAACACACTCAAACATATACCAACATCACCATTCCATTCATGAACTGTATCTCTAAGTCCTGTCTGATTCATTAGCAAAAAATAATCTAAAAAACTTCCATACTGTATCGAACTGCGATTCTATAAGGCTCAAACTATAAAATGCTTCTGTTGAAGAATAACAAACTTGTGCAATGTGCAACTTGTGTTTTGTGTGTGTGTGAGTGAAAGATGTTTCTGACCTCTGCATGAACAGTGATGATGTTCACTAAGGCCTCCTTCAGGTAACTCCTCACACCTAAAAAGGGAAAAGATGAACATAAAGAAAATGAGGGAGATCATGAATGAAGAAAAATAAATGAAACGTTTCTGGTGAATTTTTTTTATTTCATGTGTGCACCAGAAAGCTTCCTCTTTTCTTCCTTTCCCCATATCCCTTTAGAGCAGTGTTTCTCAAACTTTTTCAGACCGAGGACCGCTTTGCCCAAAAAATGTTTTTCAGGGACCACCTGCCCTCGCGCCCCCTCGCCAAATACACCTTACACTTTAACCAAGTCAACATGCATTTCTAATGCATTTATGGGCACTTCAAATCAGACAGTTTGAAGTTGCAAGGTAACTGCCAGCCTACTTAATAGTATACATTCAACCACGCGTCTTGCCTCTTAAAATAATGTCAGTAGAAACAGACTAAATAAACATTTTGGCCTTCAACTCGTGGACCACTTGAGCTTGCTCGCGAATCACCAGTGGTCCCCGGACCACACTTTGAGAACCACTGCTTTAGAGGCTAATAAAGTCAACTGACACAGACACAAAAATGCCTTTCTTTCTTTCTTTCTTTGTCTCTTTTTCTTTTTCTTTCTCTTTCTCACTCTTCCCTCTTGCAGACTCACATTCTCATTCATTTCACACCTGAGGAATGACAAACTGCTGAGCTGGAAGAGCATTCACACCCTTAGATGTGTGAAGAGAAAAAAAAAGTTACTTCATTTTCATCAAGGTGTGATTGTCAGCAGAGTGAGTGCGTGAGTGTGTGAGTGAGTGAAATGCGTGTGTGAGTGAGTGAAACCCAACAAAATAAACAAAAAATAAAACGGACATGGCCAGTTGCAAAGAAGTCACCGAACACATGTGTACAGATGTACAGTAGCAAATATTAATCCCAAAAGAAATCCAGTATCTCCAGAAACATGGCTACAGGCAAACCTGGCTGGCCAGAGAGGAGAGACTGTGCTTTGCACGCCACAAAAACTGGAGTTCACCTTGTAACGGAAAATATGCTGTCAGAAGTCAGACAGCCTTCTGTTCACTAAGTACATTCAATTTCATCCTGACTAAGTTTCGAACCTACACTGATGGAGTGAAATTGGATCGTACGTTCTTGGAAACAACAGGAACTTGGCTACTCTGGCTGCCAAATTTTTGTAGCAGCCTCATGAAAGGGGTGGACCATCCGATCAGACACGTAGACAGACACAGAGAAGGGGTGAGGTTGCGGTGAACGGTTGAAGTAGTTGGACTATCATCATACACATCATGTTGGAAAATGAGTCAGGTTACAGACATAGACTTATTTTAGTTATCCGGAATATCCGCCCAGTGATCTTATTGGTAACCTTATTAGTAACCTACGAATTCACACATCCACACGTCCGTAAGAGCATGATGCCTATCTTAATGTTTTTCAACTCAAATCCCAAACACGTCATTTCGATGCGCACAATTGCCATAGTGTGTCTGCACATACTGTATACACATATACTGTAGGCATGCATAAATA
>JAODXP020000022.1:9542464-9572464 GCA_027497455.2 Sardinella longiceps | reverse complement strand
AAAAAAGTAATAATAAAAAAATAGTTCCTTCATTAGTTTTAAAAAAATATTTACCAATAGATTCTGTATAAAAGAGAATAACTGGGCTAACCAATACCAATGTGTTGAGTAGTTTTGATAAAAGGCACATATTATTCAGATTATCTTGATCTAACAATATTTCAATTTCTCTCTCTCACACACACACACACACCTGATATAGCGCTTCTGGTCGTGAAGAGTGGAAGGCGTCTCCAGCAGTTTCCCCAAAAGTAGACTCCTTAAAGCACCAATCCGTGTCTCCACCTCCGCATACACTGCACATACACACACACACACACACACACACACGCACACACACACAAACACGCACATCAATTACCCCTCTACAACACTATAAAGCCTAGCTGATGCACCACACAGCCTAGCTGATGCACAAACAGCAGCTTTGTATCCGTATACATTTTTGACAAGTTGAGTCTACTGTAAATCAAGGCTTTGCAGTGCAGTGCAATTTAGTACAGTGTTTACTGAGAGTACATCATGTAGTACTCTGTACTATACTTCACATAACAAACCCAAAAACAAGTTTGACTGCACAATGGATGTGTGTGTGCTTTGGGGATTTACCTTTTTTGAACACTGGAACTTCAGTATTTCCGAAGAGAGACTTGGCTTTCTCGTAGTCATTGATAACAACATCATACTCTCCCTTTAAAAAAAAAGAATTCAGACACCAAGGTTTACTGTAATGTAAACAGTACTGCACAATATCACAGTGTCTACTTTATGTGTGACTTTGTGCGAAGAGAAAGAAAATTGTGTGTTTCTTTACTTATGCCCTCTAGACTCTAAATGTGAGCGTAAACACCTGCATACCTTTAGGATGTTGCGCTCGATGTTAAGAGGCAGATTGAAAAGGAACTTGAAGCGTTGAAGAACATTAAGGGCGTTCCGTGTGGAGTCCGCTCGGTCTTTCCGGCCCAACACCTCCTGGAAGAGGGTGTCCGCCGTCTCACTCGCTCCTGTGCAGGGGAAGAGAGAGGAGGAGGAGGAAGAGGAGGAGGAGGAGGAGGAGGAGGGGAAGACCACAAGTCAATCATTATCTAACAAATCATATTCCAGACAACAGAAGGACAGAGCTATGTGAGTTTTACGTGCATTTATGCAAGGCCCTTCTGTGTTACAGTATCGGTGTATTATGTTGTTTCCTACTCTTATTATCCCTTCTCATGAAGAAAAGAAGTTTACATTGATTTTGTTTGTGTACTACTGCCTGCAGGTGACTGTGTGTGTCTCTCTCTCTGTGTACGTGCGTGTGTGTGTGTGTGTCTGTGTTTGTGTCTCACTATTGAGGACGTTTTCCAGGCGCTGGGTCATGGAGCCCTCCACTTTCTCCGTTCCATCCGACTCTAGCTTCTGATGGATTGCTGATGAACAAAGACAAATACATTTTTAGAAAAGTACTCGGTGCTTACTTGAGTTAGCAGTACCTCCACTGTCAGTGCTGTTGGACTGCACAAGCACCGGCAACATGAGAAAGAGAACGGTATGCAGACACTGACCTGACAGGGCATCCTGTGCTTCAAAGAAGGTACTGAGGCCTCCTTTTACATAGGACAGACTGCCCTCATTCTTCTGGGTGGCCTGCTTCTTCAGAGTACCAGCTGCTAGACGCAGCTGCTCAAAACTGCAGGGGGAAGAGAGAGAGAGGGAGAAAGAGAGAGAGACAGTGAGTGTAAGAGAGAAAGGGATACCTATTCAAAGATATTATACTTGCATACATTTATATTATATTACTGGTCTCAATCTGCAGGGTTTCAATGCTCTCATTGTAATATTTAATGTACTGAATAATGGTTTAATGTATTATTTGTATCATACGTCACTTTGGATAAAAGCGTCTGTAAAGAACCAATAAACATAAAAAATAATGAATGTAATTCTAATTGAAAATAGGGGAAGCTTTTCACAACAAGACCACTATAGTATAAATTCTTATATTTTTGTTGGAATACATGATGATACATGATGAACAGGAAAATGCCTGGAAGTAATAATCAAGCTTGTTAGTGCTGATAATAGCCTGACATAGCCCGACCATAATACTGCTGTTCATCCGTACTCATGGCCTGGAGGTTCTTTAACCTGACGCGATTATACTGCGGGGGGGGAGGGCATTCACTTCTGGGTTGAAACAATTGGACAGCTCGTCTAATAAGCGTTGCTTATTGGCCGGTAGACTCTCTACCGATATAAACACGCCCAAGAGGACCGTGCCCAGACCATGATACGTATGAACATTCGTATTATGGGCGGGCTATGTCAGGCTATGCTGATAAGTGTTAATTAAAAAAAAAGTTTTTAAAGTTAAGACCTTGTGGTTGAGTGATTCTCGATCAGGTACCAGGTGGCAGAGAAATTCTCACTGGTGAAGTCTCCACTCATGCCAGGGAACATGCTTTCAATGTCCTTTAGAGGCACCTTCCCTCTGTGGCAAAGCACATCAGTTAAACACACACATACTAGATGCACACACACACACACACACACACTGTCATAGCCAAATATACAGTCTGTTGGGTTTATCGATTTTACAAAGTGATGTCAGATTGTAAATCAGTGTTTGACGGTCTGTGTGAACTGTAAATGTATGTGTGTTGAGTTGCCTTGAATGTGTATGTGTGTATGTGAGTGTGCGTACTTGTCTATGTCTATTCCCAGTGGATTGGCTGGGCGCAGGGAGAGAGGAGAGATGCCTTTGTTACGGTCTGTCCGCATGTCATAATAATTCATCTCATCAACCCACACTGCAGACTGGTCCAGGATACCTGAAATACACACACACACACACACACACACACACACACACACACACACAGACACACACACACACAGACACACACAGACAGAGAGAGAGAGAGAGAGAGAGAGAGAGAGAGAGAGAGAGAGAGAGAGAGAATGAAAAGCTTATCTATCATTATAAAGTGAGGGAGTAGGCCTATGAGAGTAAGAACAACAGCACCTCTTTGGTTAAACAAGCCTTGTGTGTGTGTGTGTGTGTGTGTGTGTGTGTGTGTGTGTGTATTTATAGGCATGTGTTATGTTACTGCACTGCACACGTACCAATCTTGTCCGGCTTGAGCACCTTGAAGCTGACGGTGGAAGTCCCAGGCCCTCCACTTTTAGTGCTGACAATGATCAGGCCCTTGTCATCTTTGGCTGGACCGACGCGGCACACAATCTTACTGGCCGACATCCACTCCGCTGTCAGCAGGCAGTTATGACCACAGATAGACAGGCCTGATGGAGGGGAAACAAACAGAGGCAAATGTCTCACTTAAAGTGAAATTGGCACTGGTACGCTCATTGAAACCCCTTAAAAAACCCAGTTACTGTCATAATTTGAACTAAAGTTTGACTCGTACACATGATCAAAAAGACCTTTAAAAGCTTCAGCGCCTGAGATTCATTTAAACTCAGATTCCAAAATGATAAAATGCATGCATACAGTAATACTGTGCATGATGGTATGTTTGTGTGTACCAAACAAAGTTTTAGAATCAGAGGTCAAGTCTTCCGACTTAAGATATTCATGTGTGAATGTACTAAACATAAGGTCCAAGGGTGAAAGAGTATCAGAACGTAGTTGTGAGAACTGAAGAAGTGAAGACTGAGATTTTGTTGAATAATTTTTACTTGTACTTGTACTTGTGTGTGTGTGTGTGTGTGTGTGTGTGTGTGTGTGTGTGAGTGCCTGTGCATTACCAACGAGGTCCGTAGAGCCAGTCCCAAGGTTCTCCCCCCTGATGGTCACTTTGGTCCAGGGTGCCCCCTCATTGGGGGAAATCCCCGTCACTAGGGGTGGCTGCCTTGCCCGGGACATTATGTATCTGTGACAGGAATTTGTAAGAAAAGTTACCATAAATCATATTATATTTACCCTCTATCAACTCTTTTATAAGGGATTACTATCATATCTTATACTGTATGTCTTCATAGCTAAGTAACTAGTCTTGGTAAAGGAGATAAAAGAAGTAAGCGAGCCAAAGCAAACAATATAAAGTCGGTCAGGTGATTAAAGTGGCCTTGCACTGTCTGAGAAAGGCCTTTGTGACAATGGTGATTTTTTTTTATGATGGCTCAAAGATAGATAGCTGTGTAAGCATTAGAGTGCAGACACACACACATGGACAGGTACTGTAGGCAGGCATCCAAGCATCCACCTACTGTACATACAAGGGACTACTGTTTTTAGTTTTGGCTTGGCCTACTGCGCTCTTTCGAGGTTTCAACTCTTAAGACTGTGACTCCCAAGGTGTGCTAATATGACAAAAGCATTACAAATGCTGAGAGGAACAGAGAAAAACAGACATGGAGAGAGAATGAGAGAGGATTGAAGGAGAGATGGAAAGGGGGATTCTTATGAGAGTGAAGGAAAGATAGACAGAGGAGGTAGAAAGGGAGAGAGAGAGAAAGAGAGTGACAGAGTGGAGAAAAAGGTTCCCAAAGTTTATAAGTCTGTGAGCTTTCACACCGGGGCGCTTTGCAGACTGAATGAAAACCTAAAGAGCTTTAATCTGCTTGGGGGCACACACACACACACACACGCACACGCACACGCACACACACACACGCGGCATGAGACACACAGATTAAATGCATAATGAATGGAGAAGTGAAAGCTCTTAAGAGGCGAGACGCTTTTATTTGCACCCAACAAAAGAGAGCAGAGGTTTAATCTGCATACACACATGCACACACATACACACACACACACACACACAATGTATATAGCATAGCCCATACAGCTCCACAAAAACAAGCCAGTGTTAGAAACAGCCTAATACCCCAGACACACACACTCACACCCAACAAAATTAAAGTGTTCAGGATGAAATACAATTTTTTTTCTTTAGATTACTAGCATTTTAGGCTATAGGCTAGGCTAGATCTAATATATGTAAAGGCTCTTCACGCAAGGGAACCAGGATCTTTAGACACAAGGCACTGCACTGATTTTTAACTTGTTTGCAATATCTATCACTATCATAGTTGCAAGCTCCAAAAGTCAACTTTTTGGCAAGACAGAACTCAGTAGGCCTAGTCTACAGTTAACTGCTAACTGTGAAGAGATAGAAATGCTGTAAAGAAAGAAGACAGAAAGAACATGTTCCTTGGTTTATGCAACTTAAAAAATATAACCTACGGCTACAATATCTGACTGAACTACTGTAGCCTAATGATGTGGTACAACCTAACCCTTAAACAATTAGCATCTGAACTCACTTTCTGTGCATAAAATCACACTGGTGATGCTGTAAACATAGCCTTCAGATAATATTTCTCAGATGAAATATTTTAAAAATGTTAATTGCAAAAGTTGAGAGAGCACAATCAAAAAGAAACTGTTTCCTTCCCTCAGACCTAATAATCACACAAACCAGCAATGCTTGATTAGGCTACACTTTTGCAGACCTATTGACCACAATTTGGCTACGTGCAGGGACAACAGTATTCAGGTTTTAAACAGAATATTGGTGATATTGAGCTTACTCCAGATACCTTATGTGACAATCAGAATGAGGAGTTTAGCATGACTCCTGAGCAAACGGTAGCTCCTTTGTGGCTATAAATATGTGTTCACTCAGTAGGCCTATGGTTGATGGGAATTTCAAAACATTGACCATTCCACAGATGACTGATAGTATCAGTAGGATACATATATTTTAAAAATTATTTCCGTGTCTAATTATTTGCCGGTGATTGAGTTATGAAGATACTAACGTTAGGCTGTCACTGTTGCACTTAAGATCAAGAGCCTCTGAGGCCTAATGATGGATGTTTGTTTGTAATTTGGATGGATGATGGATGTTTGTTTCTAATTGTGAGAAATTCAAATAGGCCTCTTAAAAGGCACGGTCTCCCTATTTTTCTCCAAAATAATGTACACCCACTTTCCCTCATGTTTCCTGCAAAAACATCACGTAGGCCACTTGATCATCATCAGGGGTTACGAGAATCAAATCGCTGGAACATTTGCGACCTCACACACCGTGACGTTGTTTCCAACAGACCCGGAAACGCTCAAAAATACTAAACAAAATCCTCCAAAACAGGGGTTAACCTTTGGTTTAACTCATTTCCAAAATGTATTTTTCCTTATTAATTGCGGGGTCATTTCTGGGCTTGACCGATCTCCCTGTCATGATTTATCAGAGAAGATAACAGTAACGTTATCTCCCAGCTGATCCTTTTCCTAAACATCCTGGCGGCCGTGGTACGTTAATGAAACACCACGGAAAGAGCAGCAAAGTCAAAACCACAAAGACACAGACAGTTTATCAATTTAATTAAATTTAAATTAAATACTCTTTTGACGGCTAAGTTGTTTGATCACTGGTTTTTCGTGATGTGAGCCAGATCCAACGCTGCGGCAGCTACTGCGCTAGCTAACTGGGTGGTGCAGCAGTCGCTCGCTTGTCAGCTAGCTAACGGTGTTTTTGTGGGAGCACTCGTGTTGTATGAGGCACTTATTTCGACACAAGTAAAGAAATATTTTCCCCCCAAATTGTCACGTTTTACATCCACATATATTTTTGTCTTCAATGATGGCACAGACTGGCCGTTCAACTACAAACAAGAAATGTTAACCACCCCAAAGCTAAAAACAGTTAGCTGCCTGGCTTGTTGAGTCCTGAAATTGTTCCAAGTTCTCGTTTTTCCTGCATTTGTGCAACACCAATAGGGCGACTCCAGATGTAGTTTTTCATGTGTATTTTGTACGCATGAAGTCATTTACGTTTTAGCGTGGTAAAATAGACACTGAAACTTACATTTTTGTGAAGCTACAATTCCAGCTTCCTCTTCTTCGAGGACTGTCAATTTATGGGCGGTGCAGAGTTGAATACATTAGCGCCCCCTCATGGATTGACACATGAAGAGAGAGCGGCTCACACATCATGCATTATACATTGTCCAAGCTGACCTTGACATTATGCCTTCTTTTGACTTTGCCTATACACCAACTAAATAGCTTGTTCATAGCCATCTTTTGGTGAAAAGTGTTAGTGATTCAAGGAGTTTATAAACACATTAATATACTATTTATAGGCCTAGGCTACTCACACTTTTCTGCATTAGGCTATGTATAGGCTACATTGTCATTCAAACTGAACTTTTCGAGATCAGACTGCATAAAAATAGGCAAAGCAATAATGGTTTTGTGAGCTGGTCAATTTTACACACAGGCGAAAGAGACCAAATGAAATAGACCTTTTCCCTGTTGGAGGAAATGAAGTAGGGACTGAACTACATTGATTAATGTCTCATTACATTTTTTCATTAGGCCTATTGCATCTCAAGCCAAGTGTTTTTACAAGGATAGACTACAAGGATGGGTGCGATGGGGGATAGAAGGTTTCTTTTCTCTTTAGTATATATTGTTCTACTTCATCAATTGGCCTTAAATTTATTAAGGTACATTGCCCATGAATGAAAGTGTATATGAAACTTTCGTTTGCATTGCATAGTCACGCAGCAAACTTTGAACGAGCAAAGCCATCATCAGCACTGCTGATATGCTCTGATTGGAACTGTTGGGGTTTGCGACAGACAGGAAGTAGTTTTTGAACAATAATTGCTGTATCGGACATTTACCCCAATAAACCTCTAAATATAGCATATGGGAAAGGGCCAAAGGCTATATTCAGAAGTTTATTGGAGATATTCATGGACTATATTTAGAAGGGTTATAGAGGTAGATATTCAGACCTGTGATAACCCACATCTCTTATCTCTGCTCATTCCTAGAAAAAAGTTGTTCTGGTTCATCAGTTGGCCGTAAAATGAATGTAGGTGAAAGGTTGACCTTTATTTACCCATAATTGAATCAAGTAAATCCAACACTTTTGGTTCAATCTTATTTTGTGTCTTCAGGTTACTTCAGTGGCACGATTCTGTACATTTGTGAATTTGTAAATTTATGAACAGGTAAACCTTATGTGTGTGCAAATCAGACCTTTTTCTTCAACAGACAGTCTGGAGTGAAAAGTAGATTGATATTTTGATATTTTAGACATATACATGTAGGTAACAGAATCCAGGAGATTTTTTGCAGGGCACATGGAACGATGGGTAAGCATACTAATTTGATTGAAGTTGAATTACGGGAGAAATGATAAGACGAGTAGGAGATAGAAAAACTGGGAGTGTTGGCAGCTATAGAGGCAACAGCCCCACATACAGTAGCTATATCATCTGTTCTAAATATGAAGTACATGCACAGTTACATTCAAACTTTGATCGAGCAAGGCCATCAACTGATATGCTCTGACTGGAACTATTAGGGTGTGGGACAGACAGGAAGCCGTTTTTTCCTGTGTTGCATAAATCTGAATATCTACCTCAATAAAAATCTAAATATAGCCTATGGATATGGGCCAAAGGCAATATTCAGAGGTTGATTGTAGATATTCTTGGACTTAAGCTATATTTAGAAGGTTATAGGTAGGTTCAGACCTATGACCCACAACTGTTATCCCCGCTCATTAAGACAGAAATAGAATATGCTGATTTATCATAGCAGGCGCGTGCACACACACACACACACACACACACACACACACACACAGAGAGAGAGAGAGAGAGAGAGAGAGAGAGAGAGAGAGAGAGAGAGAGAGAGAGAGAGAGAGAGAGAGAGAATCTCAAGAGATTGAGAGTGCACAAGAGAGAAAGGCAGTATATTCAAAAAGTCGAATTAAAAATCTTGAGTCAGTGAGCTTTTTGCCTTATCAACTAGACACACAACTTCTGCCTGTGTTATATATATTGTGTGTGTGTATCTGTTGTTGTCGCCAAGTGAGCGCACTGGCACTAAGTATGAACTATGTGGTTATGATTTATTACTTCTGTGTGTTCAGGCGAATTATTTCCTGTTGGTTTAAACCATTAATTTTATCTTGGATGTGGTCAAATCAGTGATCAAGTCATTGGGTAATAGGCCAGAGGAAACCTAATAGAACTTCCTTTTCCAGTCATTTGGTTGTTTTTTAGATAAAACTCAAATATTTCTGTTTGGTTTTCCTCTACTAACAAAGCATCATTGCTGCATTGATATAAGACTTCTTTGTAATAACATTTCTCTGCATGCATGTGTGTTCTGTATGAAAATGTGAGATTTTATACTACATAGACGCACAGCTTTCTCCTCTTCATCTCAAATCATTCATAGAAACAAATAACTTTAATGTATCGGAACATAGAAATGGACCTTCACTCACAGCCTCTATGAAATGCTCTAGGCCATTCTGGAAGTCTGTATGTTACAATAACAATCTAACCCAAACTGTGTGTGTGTGTGTGTGTGTGCGTGCGCGTGTGTGTCTGTGTGTGTGTCTTGACGATTTGAGGATATCTGTTTGCAGGTGTACATGATTTTGAGAACTCCATGTCTTATGCAAACATGGCAGACCACGCCTTAGTACAAACAGGACAGAGCCTGACAACCACTTCAGAGAAAGAGAGGAGAAAGGAAGGGAGGGAGTGTGCCGAGTGAGCGCCTGGGCTCATCTGCCTCGGTCAGGCCACCACACAAAGGAGAACAGCGGAGCGAGGGATGATCCACGGAGCGGAGAACGAGCACGTTTGATGTCTGAGTGCGTCTCCACGTGTGTAAGTCGCTCTGAAAGCACGGCGGTGGCAACAATGAGAAAAGGATTCAAAGAACTTTAGAGAAGAGAGCAAGAGCGAGAGAACGAGAGGGAGACAAAGCAAATGATGATCTCTCCTTTTGCTAAATCTAAGCTTTTGTGTCACCACAGCGCTTTGATCCCAAACTTCCACTCTCACATACACAAACACACACACACACACACACACACACACACACACACACACACACACACACACACACACAAACACACACACACAAGCACACAAAAACACAAGTTTGTGTTAAGACATAGATTGGTTTACTTAAAAGCGAGACGGTAAATTCAGGAAAAAAAATATACTATATTCATAAACACAGACAGGCACACAAAACATGCACAGACAAAGGGAATGAGTTGTTGACGAGTAGATTACTGTTTACTTTTATGAATATTGTGTGTATGTGTTGATTGTAGGCAAGTACTAAGTCTTGACATTCAGGCTGGGACTCCTGCATAAATATAGACTAAGTGTCACTGGTGGCTTTATGACTGTTAAAAAACATTATTTAGTCAGAAATATAGAGAAGTATGGAAAGTGGGAAAATGTGCAAGCTCTCTCTCTCTCACACACACACACACACACACACACCGTAACAATTACACAGCTGGGGGTCACAGATCTCCTTAATTTATCATTAAAAACGTGATGGCCACATAACCAACACTCAAAGAAATTCACAGAATACACCACAGGTACATGCTGTCTATGGACCCATATTTACTTTTGCCAAAGCGTATCATCTGTTTGTTCAAGTGTCATAGGGAATGGTCAGACTTCATGTTCACAGGGAGAGACAATACAACTACACGACAACTACGCCTCCCCAAGCAGCACACATGCACGCACAAGTACACACCCATAGACACAGTACATAAAGTGTATAGGCAGATGTTTGTCATGGGAGCAGTGAAGTGTGTATGATTGCAGAACATCCATATTACCCCTCTGCGTGACTTTGAATTACATGCGCACCTGCAAGAGATACACATACACACACACACTTAGGGAATCGCACACACACACTAAGGGAAGAAACTTTGCTAAGACAACATAAATAAACCATTTACAACAGTAGTCTACAATTACAAAAGTAAATATTTTATCCCTGCTGACCCTTTTAATAAGGCTCTTGACTTGCATATATCCACTAATAAGAGAGCAGGTTTTATTATGTCTTTTTTTTCTCATATGTAAACACGCACACACACACACACACACACACACACACACACACACACACACACACACACACACACACACACACACTCATTGTACTAGTTATTTCTTTTTTTTTCTTCCACTGAGGTAGTTTTTGTACACACCTATCCACCCATTCACACACAAAACACAACCGCACACAACCACACACACACACACCCTGCAGGTCTGATAACAGTAATCCCTGAAGTGGGATTTGCAGATGCGTTTGAAGAGCGTAAACACATTCTGAAGAGTCTTCCTCCTCATCTGATCGCTCGGCACTTGTTTGTGAATTTACTTGTTGATGTTTTTGTTTGTTTCCTGTTTGTTTATATTTGTCAGCTTTGTATTTATGTGCTTTGATGCGGTGATAAAAACTGCTGGGGTCTGATTGGCCCTCACACTATGCAATATTATAGAGGGTTAACAACTGATTGGATGAACTATCCCTTAGATGTTTGTTTGTGTGTGTGTGTGTGTGTGTGTGTGTGTGAGAGAGAGAGAGAGAGAGAGAGAGAGAGAGAGAGAGAGTGTGTGTGTGTGTGTGTGTGTGTATTTAAGTCTATGTGTGCATTTGTCAAGCTGATATTTATGATAAAGCATTGCACCTGTTGTTAACTAAAAATCAATATGAAATTACCCTTTAGTCGATACAAGATACAAAGACACGCACACAAAAGCTCAACACAGGTCTACGTAACTCTACTTCCGACCCTTAATGATATACATAAATATGAAGAATAAAAACCAATCAATAATAGATTATAATTACAAACAGCAACATCTGGCAGTGCCGTTTCTGCCTCATTACTTTGCTTTCGTTCCTTCCGAACACACAATTGCCAGCACACTAACCACTAAAAAACCCTATCTTCCTCTCACAGTCATAATCATCATCTTTCTTTGTCACGAAACAAATAAAAAGTGAAACCAGCTACAGTATTTTAGTCATTTATTGTGTTTTGTGGAAAATGTGTGTATGGTACGTTTATTCAGTACGTAAATCTGCAAATAATAATTCAGAACGTTTTGAGGTATTTCATTCACACAGGTATTTCATAAAAAATTACTAGCTGATTGTTGAAATAATTGTTAACTAATTTAATCACGTAAATAATTTATCATGGCAGCACATATTACAAAGTGAAATTCATAACTCATTTATTGCAGAAATTCATACAGTAACCTATATCACAAACAACCAACAGATGAATTGAACCTACGGTAAATTTCTTTTTGAATGTAAGGAGTCTCAGTGTCTATATGACCAAGGTCCATAACAATAAAGAGGAATATTCTCAATATTCTTTCCCAAGAACTTCTCCAAATCTAACTTTAGATTGCAAATATTCTCAAGAAAAGATACTTGAAAGTGGTTCAGTTGCTCCCCACATACTTACTAGCCTACATATTGAATAAAAGCTTTTACGAGTTAAGAAATGACAAAATGTATACCCGATTAATTATTCTGACTGAGTAATATTTGGTTAAGATACCCCATTCCCATTTTTTCCCATGCAGTGAAAAAATAATCCACTGAAGCAATCCTGGTGGAGACCTATATTTATCCTACATCTTCAAATAATATTACTATCTTGAAGCAGATTAGTTGAATGCTATAAGAACATACAGTCAGCATCTGTGATACCAGACATTAATTGAGCACTACGGCCTATCCTTCTATTGGCACTCCTCAGTTTACAATTATGGTTTTCAGAACAAGGACTTTCCTTTATTCTAGATTACTTTCCCACCATGTGATTTCATATTGAGTGTATGTTACAACATCTCTCCGGATGTTCCATCAAGGCACTGCAGACTATTTGGCAACTTTATGATGGTCATAATGCTTTTTATAATTCACTCAAAGGTTAACTTCAAATTTAGCATATTGTATCAACACTTTTGTGTTTATTGATGCAATAAACAATCTTATAGTCTGCTGGACAGTAACATGTAGTAATAGTGACATGACAGAAGACTGCAACGCATTGCTGTAACTTTTAACGACAGCACTCGCTATTCACACATGCAAGGGTGAGGGTCAAGGATATTTGGATGATGTTTTTTTGCAAAAGTTTCTCAATCTCTGTCTTTGAGCTCACTCACACACACACACACACACACACACACACACACACACACACACACACACACGCACGCATGTTCTTCCTTTTCTTCTACAGATGGTGTCTGAAAAGTATTAGTCAAAAATGTCATGCACATGAAATCAAAAACTGGAGCTCTTTGTGGTGTGTTTGAGTAGTTATTTTTTCTCTCTTTTTCATATCTAAACTCTTTACTGTCTAATAAAACATTGTTCAGTTTTCAGTCAGGCCTGTCGAGAAAGCCTAAAAGTGCATTGTAGCCCCTGATTTTATGATTTATATACTGTAGATACATGCCTGCCCACCTCCATAGATGCAGGATGCCATGATGCCATGCCTGTGTACTGATGTATGCAGTAAAGGAAAGGATTGTTGTAAGCACAGTACACAGTATAGAAACACACACACACACACACACACACACACACACACACACACACTTAAATAGTAGCACAGGAAGGTGTATCATTTTCTACGGCACTCAGGTCCTTGGTGCGTTAACTCACTGTAACACATCAGTGCACACTGTTAACTTGTAGTCTGCTGTTAGGAAGTTGAGTGTGACTTTAAGAAAGAAAGAGAATAAAGATGTTGTCTAGTGTCCTTTCATAGGGATAAACTTTTTAGGGATAAGAGCCGAATTGTAATTGGCCTATGTGTCAGGGACTAGAAGTCTACTATAATGATGAGAATAGATAAACTATGGTTAAGGACATAATGAAAACAATCTAAATTAACTTGTTTAATAGGGGAAATTGAAAATTTGACATCAGGATAAAAAATATTTCACGGCACACCTGGACGATCCTCATGCGCACTCTTTTACGCAATTCTGTGCATTCTGTGTTGCGCCGTGTGTGCAAATATGACAGTTCTAAGTACTTTGCTCAACAACATGCGCCTTATTTGATTTCCCTTAAAGTACCACAGTGCGCACACTTTTGTGCCAGGGGGCCGCGTGGATCAAACAATATGGGGCAGAGGCTCTAGTTTCCATCCGTTGGTTTCATCCTCTACTTTGAACGAACATGAATATAGAGTTGCACAGTAAATGATAGATCAGTTGTTGATTAAACTACATTACTCTACATGAGTTGGAACACAACCACATACTCCAGTATTGCTTGACATAATATCGTGGCGATACCATTCGACTGAATGTCAGTGGGTAGTTGAATTTCACAGCTCGTGGAAAGCACCCTGAACACCGGCGGCTCCAACGAATTTTACTTGCATGCATTCCCCTTTCTCATCTCATGTAAGATGGGTGTGTTTAATATGCCATGCGTTTCTTCCTTCTGTTTTCAAGCCCTTGGTGAGAACTCCGCCCTTGTGGGGTGGGCACTTCCGATTATATTAAATGAGTCTCGTTTAAATGAGCGGTCCCTATTTCTTCCAGACCACTCCCGCTTCCAAACTAAACGCAAAGTAAAGACAATTATTTTTATAGTTTAAAAAGAACGATAGAAGTAAACTAAAGGAAGATATAATATATATATATAGAAATATAATTTAAACAAATACGTTTAAGGAGGATGAAACTTCAGGTGTTTTCCGCAAGTCATTCCACGGAACCCCCAGAGGAATTTGGCAGTAAAGGTTCTCACCTGCCTGTTGAAGAGGAGCTAGGTTCGGATGGAGACCTTACTCCAAACAGCCCACCTCATGCACCTGTTGCTGAGCAAGACGCGGCAAAAACGAACAAGCCCTACACACGTCGCCCAAAGCCTCCCTACTCCTACATTGCACTCATCGCCATGGCAATCCGGGACTCGTCCACCGGCCGCCTCACGCTTGCAGAGATCAATGACTATCTGATGAAAAAGTTTCCATTCTTTCGGGGCAGCTACACTGGCTGGCGAAACTCGGTGCGGCACAACCTGTCTCTCAATGACTGTTTCTTGAAGGTTCTGCGTGAACCCGCGCGCCCGTGGGGTAAGGACAACTACTGGATGTTGAATCCACACAGTGAATACACTTTTGCCGACGGGGTGTTCCGTCGAAGGCGAAAACGTATAGTCAATAAGAAAAGAAGTATTGACGACTCTGAGAAACCGGAAAAAGACACTTGTGACCAGGAGCATGAGCGTGCACCGGCGGCAACTACTGTGCGTAATGAGAGGTTCACTGGCCCGTTCGCCATCGACAGCATCCTCAGCACACCTGCCACACAAAATCGACAAGATGAATTCAAAATCAACATGGACTGTAGAGCCAGAATTGCCAACGGCTTTCACTGGTCCCGCGGGCAGCAACACCCACGTGCCATGACTTATTTCGCTCCTTGTGCTGGCCTTAACACGGATCCCCATGTCGGTACTTGCGCAGGCGGCGTTACGTGGTCAGAGATGCCCGAAGTTCCTTATGTCCCATTAGCCTCGCAAACGAGGATCAGTTCTTCTCACATGACGTCAGAGGGATTCCCTCCGTTTGATTCCTGTTTACAGGCGGGCACAGCTCGCACCAACAGTCTACTTTCTTTCAGAATAGACTCGCTTTTGGCCTGAGTTGTTTGAAGTTTAAGTCGGATGGGCATAATAAGTTGTTTCTAAATATTGAACTGAAAAGAACAAAAGTCTGTACCGGGTCAATGTGCAAATAATTGTGGGGTTTGTGAGTGTTTTTGTGCATGTGCTATGCTGCTGTGTTTGTGTTTTTGTTACAGGTTATAAATGTATCAATATGTTCTTGATTGATAGGATTATTAAAATGTATGGTATTAACATGCTACTCAGTATTAATATAAGATGGGTTTCTAACCATCTAACTAAGATGCACTATGTTCCTAGCCTGCAATTACCATCTCTAGAATTAGGCTATACCCAATAGCCAATGATGGAAAATTTTATTCCATTTATATTTTTGACTTAAAAAAAAAAAACGTGTGAAGCAATACTTTGAGACTTTCACATAAATACATTGAAATATAAATTGCTCAAGTGGACTTTTTGTATTGATTCTGAACTAGAGAATACTAGAGTCTTTAGATATGGAGAACCAAGAATTTACCAGACAGATTATTGTATAAATCTAAATGATACAATTTAAATGATATAAAAGTGCACAAAAATGCTGGCGTAGATAAACATATTTTGTTCTCTTGAGGAGTACTCAAATGGAATTGTAATTATGTCACATTAACTTCATATTCAAAGTCAGATATAAGCCTAATTCATATTCAAGGACCTATTTAAATGCTCAGATTTTGCTTACATACATTTTCATTCATGGATGACATACTTGATTCAGTGCATCTTGTTCATATCAAACACTCTTTGAAGTATAAACTGTTTTCAAACCAACTCATGACTCTATACAGTACTTTCAATGTTCTACTAGAAATTAATTTTCACAAAAAGCTGTGTTAGGAGTTCCGACATTCTAATTTATATACAGCATGGTTAGCGTGTACAGCAATTACAAAATATTGCTATTGACAAGCAAAACACTAATTCAGACGCTTACTGTATCTGCTTTGTAAACAGCATAAGGCCAGCTCATGTTAAAGGGCAGCATAGAAAGCACTTTGTGTGTGTGTGTGTGTGTGTGTGTGTGTGTGTGTGTAAAGAGAGGAAGACCAGTCGATTCAAATCCCTCTAAAATTTAATGTAAAAAACCCTCTTTAAATGATTACAGCGGTAGAAATAAATCTCTGTAGGTTTACAATACAGTAACTTCATTTTTTTTGCAACACCTTCATTTCCACAACAATAAAATAAAAATAGACTTTGTTAAATAATAAAAATGCGACTGAATTCATTTTTGGCCATAAAAAACTGGGAAAGACACACACATACTGTACCAAATAGAAAGGCAAAAGGAATGTGCGATAAGAATGTACATGATTTTGGGGTGTAACCCAAAGGAGTGCATGTGCAAAGGCAAAGCAAAACAATAAAAAGTAGGAAACAAGGACATGCCATGATCGATCCATAAAAGAGAAACAAGGAGTGTTTTTCCATCTGTGAAAAGGATAACAAAAACGGAAGAAAAAAAAAAAAGAGATGGATGGATTTTTATGTTTATGTCTGTGTGTGTGTGTGTGTGTGTGTGTGTGTGTGCTTTTTTCAGGCATTTGGGTTAGCTTTCATCAGCTCTACATCAGCATCCACCATCTCCTTGACGAGTTCCTACAGAGGCACACAAAACAAAAGTCATGACTCCAGAACAGGTGTAATTACTGCTGCCAAGCAAACAAGTGTGTTCAATTGTTTTTTTCTCTGTGTGTGTGTGTGTGTGTGTGTGTTTGTTATGAACGACATCTCACCTCAAAAGACACCTTCGGCTTCCATCCCAATATTTTCGCAGCCTTGGAGCAGTCCCCTTGTAGGTAGTCCTAGGGAGAAGACGCACAGGTTGTTAGATACGTACTGTATTTGCCAAACATTTCCCATCATAAGTCAAACACGCAATCATTTTACCACCATACTTCAGTATCTCTACTCTACTGACACGATTTTTTGACGGACTTGACTTCTGTAACGCATTCAGTGTAGCCCTAGCCTTAAACAGGAATAGAAATATTATTTTGAAATATCATTCAATGTCACAGGTCTTTTGCACCTAACCTGTGAGCTACATTGGATGCGTTACTTAAGCGTTCAGTCAAGCTGCTTCACAATACATTTAGAAGACTGGTTTATTCTCTTCTGGAATGCTTACTGTGCTGCCATGTGTGGTGTAGCAAGCTCCACTGATTATAGTGGAAGCTAATTATTACGACAGATGATGTTTTGATTTTGCGCATAGTTAACGTGTGCAGTATATCCACTGTAAGCAACATATTCCCAAACTCATATTTTAAATATTTTATATGTTATAGATTTTATGAGCTGGATATCCTAATTTTGCCCAATTAGGGTATTACAGCATATATTTTCAAAAACAGACGTTAAGAGAAGTGATCAAAAAAAAGCTTTAACTATAATCTAAATACATTATTCATGAAGAACTAATATGAATAAAATGGGATAGTGTCAAATTTTTAATTTCAGCATACCATAGTTTTCTTTCCACTTTAAGTGCATCTACTACTACTTTTCCACTATCAATCTAGATCATAATATCCAGGGCTGAGGACCTGAAAGCCGTTCATCAAGTATCTTTGGCGTAAGTGACATTTTGGTCAAAATTAAGTTATATATATTATATATGATATTATATATCATATGTAGATATCAATTGACAGCTCTTGATGAGCTCTTTCCACTGACAAAAATAAAAGAAGTAAAATGTTAATACATGTAGCGTTATTAAACAAAAAACAAAAGTCTCAACTGTGAACATACAGCAGTTAGAACCAGAAGGGCATGAGTGCATTTGACTAAAAGATAAATTATGTAAGGGATAACGGCTGCCGAGGTGTCCCGATATAAGAATAATAATGGACGAGGCGAAGGCGAAGAACAGCCCAACGGCACAGCCGGAAGGCTGCATTCTAATGAGCATCGATATGGAACGCTCGTTTAAGTTTTTTACCCAACAATGCCTCAGGTGTCCTGTTATCAAGAATTAACGGACACCCTGACAGCCAATCTGAAAACAGCATTCCATTCCACCGGGTGATAACATTCATTAAGTATTGCGTCATCAATCTGTATCAGTAAATATACTTCAAATCAGGTAAAATCAGAACAGAAAAGTAGTAGAAAGTTTTCAGCCCTCAATATGTTTTAATTGGGAGGAGTCCTGACATTTTTAACCTTACCACTTCAGTTGGTCTGTAGTATTTGGGATTCACATTCACATGCACCACACCAGTCTCCACACAGCGTCCAATCTCCTTCTCACCCTCTCCCTCCCACCTTAGGAACACAAAGAAAATCATTCATCTGCATGAGTGGTGCCAAAGAGCATCTTAAACCAGCATTTTCTTTTCTTTAGTTTTGGAGCTCCCACTACAAGCCCCAGTTTAAAAAGAATTGTCAACAACATTGTACATTTTCACCAATCCATGGGAATCCATGGAGTTACTCAATTTCAGTTTCATTCAGTTTACCATAAGATAACACAGGTTTTAACACAACTTAGTGTTATCAAACTGCAAGTGCTTGTAATTTTGCATTGAAGTAACAGAGGTTACCGAAAAAGCCTTCACTCACTAAGTAATTAGCCATTTAACCATGAAGTCCAGCCTGGGAGTTCCCATGCTCCTTTGCCCGCTTATTTCAAAGCAGCATGGTGACCATGGCCATTTTTCTCGCCTGCTTTCGGTATCCAATCGCAGAACAAAAAGGGATTTGTACGGCCCTCGATTGCATTTTACGTCACGTGGTGGCTCTGGTATTGGCTCCGAGGTATGTACAGACGCTATGATAGACATTTGTAGCGCCCAATAAACGGCTATGGACAATTGTAAACGATGCTTCTGCTACGAGAAATGCAATAGGTAGACTAAATATCAGACTAAATATCACTTGTGATTTTAGTTTGGCATTCGCCAGGCTACATGAAGTCACTAATTGGCTTAAAATTGGCCAAATGTTTTCCCCTGGTATCCCTTTAGGTTTAAATGTGTATGAATGTAATGTGTGTGTGCGTGTGTGATGAGCTTACTGGATAGTTTTGCCCACGTGTTTAAAGGCTCGCTCAACAAACTCTCGCACGCTGTGCACTTCTCCTGTTGCTATGACAAAGTCCTCCGGTGTCTCCTGCTGAAGCATCAGCCACATTGCCTGAGAGGGAAAAGCAGACAGATGGAGAAAAATTTACCACAAAACTATCTTTAGTTAACATCAAGTATAGGCCTATAGGACAGAGCCTTTGCCAACCATAAACAAGAGACACTCTGCTGCCCTCTCGTGGCCATTCTATAGCATGAAAGGTCTGTTGTTTTATGGTCAAGGAAATGGAATAAAAAGATGATTTGTGTATTCATAGGTGTGTGAGGGAGGGAAGACATATGATGTGGTGTCAGGGCTGTGGCAAGCCTTTTGAAACTGGTAACATAATGGATCTCAACTTGAATAATTGTCAAAGTGCAAATTCTGAGGTCTTCCTAAAGCGTGTTAGTTAAACATTATGAAGGTCAGAATAGCATGTTATTGTTTATACTATGTTCCAAGGTCTGATATTTCCTGATAATGGACCGCTGACAAAGAAAGCAAAAGTTTAGCCTCCACTTCTTATCCGAATCCTGCATTACTCTGTCAGAGCTTATACTATAATAATGATCACCTCTCTTACAAATTTATACTTCTAGTCTCCTATAAGTTGCTACAGTATTCTGGAAACTATTTATGTGCCACACTTGCTCAGCCTCCTGTTAATGATTAGTCTCTGTGTCAGGTCGGCATGGTTTTAGTGCATCTTGCTACTCTAGCTACTGTATATGCAGTAGTGTCCAATTTTAACTAAATGAATACTGACTGATCAATCCATTCGTAATGGATTACAGTCATGCATAGGCTAAATAAATATTCATGCCACAAACTTCTATGGGCAGGATGAAATGGTTCAGAGGGTTCACATTTCCACCTGAGATCCACCAAGACTCTCACCGGGGTATAGTTTGTATTTGTTAATACCAACAAATGGCACTTTGCCTGCCAGTTAAATTATGGCTTGATTCAACTGAAAAATGTGTTTCAAAAACATAGATGGTTAATAATAAACAACCACTATACCAAGCAGGAAGAAAGGCAATAGATAACTCAATAACTGATAAATGCTTATTGTACCTCATAAAATGACTTGAAGCCCTTGTAGGATTATGTGCTATCGAAGGCCGATTCTGTGATTTGGAGAGTGTAGGGGTGAGGGTGGGGGGAGTAATGTGGAGTAATTTGGAGTAATATGTAAGGGATAACGGCCGCCGAGGTGTCCCGATATAGAGAGATAATGGACGACGCGTATGGCGAAGAACAGCCCGACGGCGAAGCCGAAGGGCTGTTTGCCTACGCGAAGTCCATTATCTCTCTATATCGGGACACCTCGAAGGCCGTTATCCCGCTTATCACCCGGTTGCAACTAAAACGTATAGATGATAAGCAAGTGTTTGAAACATAAAAGAAACATGTGGCTCCGTTTAGAAAGAAGTTATCCTGTTCGGTTGGGGTACTATTTTCTTATGAAAGAAGATCCGCAAGGCTGCATTCTAAAGAGCATTGATAAAGAACGCTGGTTAAACTTTTTTAACCCAACAATGCCTCAGGTGTCCTGTTATCTAGAAATAACGGACACCCTGACAGCCAATCAGAAAACAGTATTCCATTCCACCGGGTGATAAGGAGTAATATAAGACGTGATAATATGGATTCAGCCATATAACTTTAGTAAGGGTATAGCCTGTAAATGTGTGTGTGTGTGTGTGTGTGTGTGTGTGTGTGTGTGTAATTTGAAGTATACCTCTACGTAGTCTCTAGCATGGCCCCAGTCCCTCTTAGAGTCCAGGTTACCCAGGCTGAGGGTTTCAGCCAAACCTACGTGGATCTTGGCCACTGCACGACTGATTTTACGAGTCACAAAATTCGCACCTGCAAGCACAGACACAAACAGAGAGATATGACATTGATTGTATGAGATAAGATCTTTGAAGATGTTTTCATTGGAAAAAGGGGAGTATTACATGTAATCCCAAACAGTGATCTAATACTCCATCAAAATAAAAACTACATATTAAAACTTGTATTTTAAGTTCAGAATTTTAACACCATTGACATGACATTTCATGTTGTTCAATTCATAAATCTATATACAAGATGTCCTAAAAGTTTAATGTGTATGTTTATTTCCTGAATCAGAAAAGTGTGTGTGTGTGTGTGTGTGTGTGTGTGTGTGTGTGTGTAGGTGTGTAGGTGTGCAGGTGTGTGTGTGTGTGTGTGTGTGTGTGTGTGTGTGTGTGTGTCCACAAACTCACCTCTTCGTGGGCTCTCGTGGTTGAAGAGGATTCCATTCACAGCGAACAGGTTATACGCCTCTCTGAAGTTCAC
This sequence comes from Sardinella longiceps, assembly GCA_027497455.2. NCBI lineage: Eukaryota > Metazoa > Chordata > Actinopteri > Clupeiformes > Clupeidae > Sardinella > Sardinella longiceps. The sequence continues at coordinate 9,550,533 of JAODXP020000022.1, read as the reverse complement.
CACTATCCAGTAGGCATAGAGTTTAGCAGCACCTACCACACAGACACAAAAGGGGACAGGAGTGAGCATGTCAGTGCATCATGTAATACAGACCAGGTTTACTTATGTTGTATGTTTGTGTATGTGTGTGACAGTAAAGACATCATATTTGTGTGCAAGCTTTCCAATGTGTGAATTACGCGCGATTCAAGTAATCTTTTCTTCAGTGCCAGTTCTTTGGTTTTGGGTGACACTGCCTAGGATGACATGGAAGTAACTGGCATATATTTAGTTAGCCTCTGAGCCAGACACCCTAACTTAGATCCATTATTACAATTTCCCACAGATGGTACTGACAAACCCTCTGGCTACCAGACCCAAGCTTTTAGTGCAACCTACGTTGAAAGTAAACCATTAACCATTACGTTTTGCATATAGAGTGCATACACCAAGGACACCATAAATGCCTGACATTGCAGACATTGCAACCTTAACCCTGAAAATAATTATCGGCTATGAGAATGGTGTGTGTGTGTGTGTGTGTGTGTGTGTGTGTGTGTGTGTGCATTTCTTTCTAAAATGAATAACTACAAATAGAAGGAAGTTTTTTTCCCTTGCCCTTGTTACTCATGGGTGCTCCTAGTACTGTCTGTATAGTGCTGCGAGGCAAATGTTTTGTATACTTGGTGCTCTCCAAATGAAACTGAATTGAATTGCTTGTACTCAAGTTTACCATAGGGTGATCTGGGGTAGAAGGGTGTGGTCTCTTTCTGGGGGATCTCCTGCACCTTGCCGTAGAGCTCGCTGGTAGAAGCCTGGTAGAAGCGCACAGAGTGTGTGAGTCCGCACGTCTTTACAGCGTCCAACAGGCGCAGGGTGCCCACGCCGTCCACATCAGCAGTGTACTCGGCCAGGTCAAAGGAGATCTGTCCACAAAGACACATACACATAAGCACATACTGTAGGACATGAGAGACAACACAAAAGTAATATGTGCAAACACAATCAAGCACACACACTTTTTTTGTTGCAACATGTAGCTGTATTAGCAAGACTGTAGAATGTCAGCATTGGTGTGGCTGAGAACTAATTCCAATGTCTACAAATAAAGAGGCCTTACAATGGATGAATGGCCGAATGTACTTTCTTCTCTGATGTTAAAATACAATATACCTGTATTAAATTTATACAGTTAATTTGTGATGTGACATCACAGACAGGCTTTGTTTCAAGTTGCTCATTTTTAGCAGCTATTCTTAAAGTCCCCACTGTATATGAAGGAGGGCACAACCATGTCTCACGTTCATGACAGCTCTTTGGGCATGCACAACCTCTCTATGTCCCTTTCAAGCTCTTTTCAGGGAGAACAGTCACCTTCACATGGCTCTGGGCTCCAAGGTTGTAGATTTCTGTTGGTTTCACCTCGTTTATGATTTTTACCAAACACGTGCTGTCTGTCAGATCGCCATAGTGCAATTTCATATCTGCAGGAAAGACAGAGTGCATCAATGGTACATGTGGTATCCATGATTATATAGTAGTTATACACACTGTATGCATGACATACAGTAGCACAATGAGTTAAAGTTTTTTTTTTCTAAAGTAAAGTGATCTACAGTAGGTGTATGCTGAACTTGCAGTACTGTAGATGCAGGATTTGAGTGCATGCCTACAGTACACATGAGTATACACAGGCAAACACATTCATACACAAACACAGTAAGGCATTAAGTAAGTACAGTAAGTATTTGCCAAAGCTAATGGAAGCTAACCTAACTCCAGCATGTGTGTACAATATGCATGGTGGCCTGAATGCACTCACTTCCTTCGGTGTGTGTAGCGGGATTTTTGTAGAGATGCTCAATGCGGCCTGTGTTAAAAGAACTGGATCTGCGCAGAATACCATGGACCTAGACACATACAGAGAGAGAGAGAGAGAGAGAGAGAGAGAGAGAGAGAGAGAGAGAGAGAGAAAGAAAGAGAGAGAATAATCAGAACTTGATGTCATACAGATTGTCATATCTATAGTGCCACTTTCCTTTGTGACTTTAGAAGAGGATTATCAATCCAGATTATTATAATCATTATCAGATTACAAATCCAGATCCAGATTATATTATGTGTTATACTACTTCTTCAGATACCAAAACCCCTAGGAGGAGGGAGGGTTTCGTCTTCCAGCCCACAGTATATGTACAATAACACCAACATTAAAATTGTGATCGATGTAGAACGGGTTGGGTTTCAAATTTCAAAAGGGGTAAAAAGGGTTAATCAGTGTCAGTATCATAACTTGAAGGAGTGGCTGAGAAATATAAAACTGCTGTGTGCTAACGTCACATACCTCATAGCCCTTTTCCAAGAGGAACTCGGCCAAGTAAGAACCATCCTGCAATACACAATTACCAGGAGGGTTAGTCAAATACAATATTAACTACATATTTGTTCTTTATCTCTCAATTGCACCTCTCAATTACACCCATCACTGTTTAAACAGAAACGGACACGGACACATTTCATTTCCTGAACAAGCCATCATAAACCACAGGACAGCATTCTTGGCAAGTCTGGAAAGCAACACCCATGTATTAACCTCAGTTATTCAAATATTACTTATAATAATACTAGTTATGAATCATATCAGATCATGTGGGAATGCAAGCAGAGTACAAGAAATGCATTCCCATGTATAGTTCCCTTCCTTATGTATACAGTAACCTCACAGAAGTTATTTCGCTCAATCAACGCCTGCAAAGCCTTGGTTAATAAACCGGTAATTACAATTTACAGTAAACAAACACACCCTCTTCTTCTCTATTACCCAATGAGACACATTTAGGGAAAACACATTTTATCAATTGATAGTTAACATCTAGCTTGATAAAAACACACTTTACCAAGCTAAAAGTTAACAATCAACTTTCCAACCAAAAGTAGAGGTGCATTTTCTCTCTCTCAATACCCCCGCCACCCCCCCCCCCTCTCTCTCTCTTTTTCACACACACACACACACACACAAACACACAATTTTTTGTGATTATGTGATGCAAGTTATCACGCAACACAGTAGACATATGACACCTCCTATTCATCCCCTGTGTCACTGAGCCACCAAAGAATTTCTCAACTTGTGTAACCACTTTGATAGCCAGAGGCCTCACTAACATCCCTTTCATACTGACTGTATCAGCCCTCCCCTCTTCCCATCCTCTTAGGCCTACTATCTATCTAAAAGATCTTGGCGGACCCAGTCTCAGGTGTAGGCTACATTTTAAGCTCTATATCCGGGTCTGAAGTATGTGAGTTTCCCGTAGACAAATATCCCTTATCAGGAGCATCTGCCCTTGTTTGCTGAGATTCGTAACAGCTGTGAGCTACTTCCTTTGAACTTGATCTGCTGCTCCACATGTTGCCAACTTGCTCTGAAGGGAAGGCTATTGCAAGTTTACTCTGGCCATCATCTGATCGTCTGGCTACAGCCCTGTCTGCCAATCCCACTAGAACTAGCATGCAGGTTTGCCAAATGCCAGTTCATGGATCCAGAACCAAGTAATGCTACAGTAGCCTACGTGTTGTAGCTTAGGTTGTAAGGGTACAATTATCACTTCACTTGCTACCGTCACTACGAGTCAGTGTCACGATGCACCGGTTTTTCCGGTAGGCTCGGAAACAAGCAAGGGTAGCATACTGTGAATTTTTATTCTGATGTTTGATAACGTTAATATGTTATCATATAGTGCACATTCGAGACTGAAGCAGACCCGACTGTAACGTTCTCTCTCTCTCTCTCTCTCTCTCCCACCTCCTCCTCCTCTCCTCCTTCATGCCAATATGCTTTAATGTTGATACACATGCATCAAAAAAGGTTACAACAGTGAAATAAATAGGCTATAGATCCACACTCCATCGCCTTCTTCGTCCCAGAGAGAAGGTCCCGTCTCTGGAAACAAAGACGCTCTTAACGTTACCTGACCAGTGATGCCCGTTATGATGGCTACTCTTCTTGGTTTCGCTCCATTAACGGCGCCAGGCTCTGCACACTGGGCCATTTTTTCCTCTTCTTGGATTATTTACTTTGATTGTGTCTTCCACTGTGATCTCCCTTTGCACTTGCCGCCGGTAAGGTTAATTGAAAAGGACCGCTAGCCCTTATGAGTTTGAATGGTCACATCCGAAACAAGTTCCAAGGAAGGATACTAACCAGGAAGTGGGAGGAGAATATAACAGCCAATGGGAAGATTGCACGACTCTGACGCACAACGACCGACACGCACGCTTATTTCCCTGAGCCTTCCAGACTGCGTGCTCTTTCGTTTTTTTTTTAACTATTCAAACATATCTTAAACTAAAAAAAAAAAAAAAACGTTGTAATTTCTCACATACAGTACATCATTAAATCATTCTATTGGCTACTGTAGTCCATGGCAGGAGTCTCCAACCTTTTTTCCCAGCTATAGCCTACTTTTACCAAAATCAGTGTGACCCAGATCTGCCCTACCTCAGTATATTGCAGACAGAAATGGAAAAGAGTGCTTACATTCTTTACTATCTGACGCCCTTACAGCACTGTGAAAACAAACATCTAAAGTATTATCCAAATTTATGGTAGGCTAACGTTATCATTATTTTGTGTAGTTACAGCCAAATGCCAAACAAAAAAATCACCAAAGAGCATGTAAAGCTGGGCATGATGTTTGGATGTCATACACTCAGGGCCATCGCAACAAGGCAGGCAAACCAGGCAATTGCCTGGGGCCCCAGGCTGAAAGGGGCCCCCGAGATTGACTGTTTAATCATTTTAGTAGCTAAGTTGGTGGTGTTTTTCAACAAAAAATGACTTTAAACTGGAGTTAGACAACTGTACAATACAAATAATTATATTGATGATGTTTGGAAATTATAACAATGTAGTTCATGTAAGTATTTACGGGGAGTGAAGGGCCCCAATGTCCTGTTTACTTGGACATGCAGTACTGTGGATGCAGGATTTGAATGCATGCCTACAGTACGCATGAGTATACACAGGCAAACACATTCATACACAAGTACCAAGTACCTTGAAACGGCCCTGTATACACTTCAACAGGTTTAATAGCTTTTGTGACTAATGTTAGGAAATTTCCTTTGGAGAGCTACTCAGAAGCAGGTCGCGAGCTAGTAATAGCTTTCGAGTTACTGGAAGCAGGTGGTGAGCTAGTGGTAGCTTCCAAGTTACCTGTTGAACCCGGGGTTATGGCATTATAGTCTATGTTCTGGACAAATTCTCTAAGGTGCAAAGGTTTCCAGTCACACCCAGCTATAGGCCCTATACCTTATCATCCTCAGCATCACATCAATAGCCTAGAACAGGGGTGGCCAACCCGAGGCTCGGGAGCCGCATGCGGCTCTTCGCCCGAAGCTATGCGGCTCTTACGTTCATGTCCAAGTTTGTGTTTTAGTGCCATTCTGCCTTATATGTCAGTCGTCATTGGCGCATTTTAAGGCTTCAGAATTTCAGTGTCACTAGCTCACTCCATGCTAACCTCGACCAGGATTTTCCAAAAGGGACTAAACTTTGAATTGAATTTGTGATCTTACTATTGGGGTACATTTCTCTTATCATATGGGGGTGTGACATTTACAATATATCTGTCTGGCAGAGGTTGGTTGTAACAGGTTCATGCTTCCGTGTGCCGATGTGGCTCTTTGCTGTAACATAGTCAGATATGTGGCTCTTTTGGTCTCCCACTGGTTGGCCACCCCTGGCCTAGAACCTCAATAAAAACAGCCATACCTAAGACATCAAATAGAATAAAGGAAACTCCAGCAAATATGAGGCAATACATTTATGATGGCTATTACCAGTAGGCCTACAATAACATTATGTTATTGAAGTAATCAAGCCTACTACATGACTTCATTACAAGCATAATATTAATAATTATTGTCCTCTGAGAACTTCAGTTTAATAGTATGAGGGGCACAATAGAGGGGGGTGGGGGCAGAGAAAATAAGGCAAGTGGGGGCACAGAAAAACATACTACAACTAGCTCACCACCTAAATATTGTGCTTGCACAATCAACGTATCAACACCACTCCCCCACCCACACCTACACACTCACACACACCACCGCTACACAAACATGCTCTTTCTTACAGTACATAAATTGAAAGAAGTTGAATTGGAGGTGCTACATCATTTGCAATCGATTGATCGCTGGGTATAGTACGTACATGTCACACACACACCCTCCTTGTTCAAACTACACCTACATCCCATTAGCACAATGGTAAACACCTTTGATTCCTTTCAGACACAGGAAGATGAAACAGTTAAAATTTATTCAGTCTTCAATCACATCACAATAATTCAACCACAACAATTCAACTGAATGGAAACAGAACCATAAAATGAAACTCAAAAGAAAAAAAGAAACAAAACAAAATACATCTATCTAAGACAACAGGAGACACAATCACTAGTAATTTTGTGAAGGACAGAGTCTAACTTTATGTTCACACGTAGCCTAGTAAAGCCTTTACAGGAATATGTGCCTATAGCAGCATGTTTGTGAGTGTGTGTGTGTGTGTGTGTGTGTGTGTGTGTGTGTGTGTGTGTGTGTGTGTGTGTGTGTGTGTGCGTGTGCGTGTGTGTGTGCGTGTGCGTGCATGTGTGTGTGTAGGGGGGTGGAAGGAAGGGAAAGGCACTAGACGTAACAAACACTAGGCGAGATGGCATGCTTTTTTGTACAGCCTAAATAAGGCATGTGCTTTAACATGCTTAGGACGCCATTACTGAGTTACGTTAAGGGAAAGGGGATCAAGGGTATGGGTCAATGTTATGTTGTGTTTGAGAAAAAGTTACTACTCTCCTTTAAAACAATACACACGAAAAACCACACAATAAATTATAATTGAATCATAGGTAGCGTACTGTTGATTATTCGGCCTTCACGGAAGGTGAGATGATAGCGGAATTGTCCGATAACACAGTAAACATTAACATATGTATGTACAGTATCTGTGTGTGTGTGTGTGTGTGTGTGTGTGTGTGTGTGTGTGTGTGTGTGTGTGTGTGTGTGTGTGTGTGTACACGCAAATGAGCATGTAAGTGACTTTCCATTAATAAAAGCTAGTGTATGATGAGGTATTGGTTTAAATCACGGCCCTTGAAGTACTAGGTCAGGAGATGGTGAAAAAGTATCAAGGAATAAATTATAGACTATTGCGCAATATCAGAATAATGCAATCTACATTAAACCTGCCTGTCTATAGGTTGTCCTGTATTTCTTATCCACTCTTTACATGGTACTTCACAGTCATAATTTCAAGTGTTGCCATGACTTGCTGGTATTTAATACTTCTTCAAGCTTTGTTTTTCAAGGTCACAGTAATCTGCTGTGTGGGGTGTTTACATGTAGTAGATTTCTAATCAGATAATAGAATCTGCATGCCTTCATTTTTTGCAAGTGCATTCAAAAGGGGCAGATCAGAAAAAAAGAAAGAAGTGGGTTTAGAACAATCCATTTTGCTTGTTCTTTTCCCCAAATAAACAAAGAAATGTGCGTCAATATCTGTAAGCATTCAGAAAAGGCAGTAAAGAAAAAAGTAAACACTTCTGTTTTGTTTTGTGAAAAATATGGAAAATCAGGAAGCAGGAGGTACAGTATGAGTGGACAGTAGGAACCCAAGTGTAGAAACCCAAACAGTGTGTGTGTGTGTGTGTGTGTGTGTGTGTGTGTGTGTGTGTGTGTGTGTGTGTGTGTGTGTGTGTAAGAGTAAACGTGAGTGCACGTGTGTGAGACAATGAGCGTGTGGGCATGTGTGTGCAATAATGCATTCTGTGTATGTGATAGCAGGCATCATAGTGATTGGTCCTGGTTTGTGCCATGACCTTAAAGGTCGGTGTTTGATTCTGCAACAGAAAAGCACAACACACACACACACACACACACACACACACACACACACACACACACACACACACACACACACACACAAGAGGAGGGGGGGGGGAGTTAGGGGTAAAGAGAAATATATTTACTTATGACTGTAGCCAACTTAATATCAATGTAAAATCTTTCAGCATGAAGTGTGTGTGTGTGTGTGT
>JAODXP020000022.1:9504964-9537464 GCA_027497455.2 Sardinella longiceps | reverse complement strand
TTCCGATTATATGGATATGTATGAATTGATTGTGTTTGTAAATATCTACACATGGAAATGATAAACAATAAAATGTTATTTGATGAAAACAAATCCCCTTTTACATTTGTTTAGAAAACAAGGACATTTCTAGGTGACCACAAACTGTTCAAGGCCAGGGTGTGAGAGAGAGGTTGGGGAAGAATCTATCTGAGCATGTATGTAATGTAAGTCTACCTTGGGCTATTGTCGGTCAGAGATGCCTGGGGCAGAGGTTGTTCCACTTCTTTGTCCTCTTCTTTTTTAACCTCCTCATCTTTTGCAGCTTCATGTTTCTGCACAGCCACCCCTCCTAAGTCTTCCTCATGCTCCAGTTTTTCAGGGTCTTGTTCAGGCTCTTCATAAGTCTGCTTTTCTGGCAGAAGGTCTGTCTCTGTCACCACTGTCTCTGTTTCTCTCGTCTCTGTCTCTGTGTCTGTCTCCGTCACCTCTGTCTTGGTCTCTGTCACCTCTGTCTCTGTCGTCCCTGTCTCTATCGTCTTTGTCGTCTCTGTCTCTGTCGTTTCTGCCTCAGTTTCTGTTCTCTCTGTCTCTCTCTCTTTTTCTCTTTCTGTCTCTGTCACCTCTATCTCTGTCTTCTCTGTCTCTATCGTTTTTGTCGTCTCTGTCTCTATCGTCTCTGTTGTCTCGGGCTCTGTCGTCTCTGTCTCCGTCCCTTTCTCCTCTAAGACTAGGGCCAGTGGTTCTTTACTCTCCTGCAGCTGGATGTCACTGAGAGGAGTTTCTCTGAGAGACGTTTCAGCATCACTTTGGTTGTCATAGGAATGCTGGAAGTTCTCTTGGTTGAGTTTTTGCACCTCTTCTGAACGCAGAGCTTGAGAAGTGTCTTATATTAAATGGAACAAAAAATGGACACACACACACACACACACACACACACACACACACACACACACACACACACACACACACACACACACACACAGACACAAACAACTATAAACACTGCACAACAATAAGTAATGTATGCTTTGTTATTTTGCATGTACGAACTTTGTTCTAATGACAAGTAAAACTAGGGTAGTAAAAAAAGAGCTTGACACATGTCTCTATTTAACAGACACAGCAGTCTGAGGACAGAGGCTTAGACTGAAAGGAAACGGCTAACAGACTAAAGGGGGATAGAATAGAACAGTAAAATGGGCAACTGACAGTATACAGTAGTAGCTGCTGATAAATATTTGTTCTTTTATTTATGTGTCGGCTGACACTCCTCTGGTGGTTTAAAAACAAGCAGAAGAACTCAAGCCAGAATTTTGGCTGCAGAATTTTGAATAAGCCATTGTCTAATTTGATATGAATACATTAATGAGTTCTACAAGATCATCCAGGAACACAAATTCCCTTAGCTTGGCAATATTTTGGGGGTGGTAGAAGGCTGACTTTCATATATCATTGCTTTCATACCACTGTAAAAGTTTAAATCACTGTCCTGGAGAACATCAAGGTTTGTCTTGTTTTATCCCCACCTGCATCATCTGGAGTCTTCTTTTTCTTCTGTGATTTGAGGTTCTTCAACTGGAACGTCTCATCATCCTTCTGGGCTTTAAACTGAGGAAAGAGATATCAGGGAGAGATATGGACTTGAGAATGAACGTAAATAATTCCATGAGTAATAACAAAAATCGGGTTGTCTTTTCGATCAATACGCTTGCTTGCTTTTCTTTGCAACTGTGGTGTTTTCTTACCCTGTTACTAGCTAGTGTGTGTGCCCATGTGTGTGTCTGTGTGTGTATTCATCACAGGGCATACTGTACATAAATGAGACCTTAGGTCATGTGCATCTGTGTGTGTGTGTGTGTGTGTGTGTGTGTGTGTGTGTGTGTGTGTGTGTGTGCGTGCGCGTATAGGGTGTCCTAGGGCACACATAAATGAGACTTTAGGTCATGTGCACCTATTACACAACTCCTGCGCCATTCTTCATATGTAAATCTCAATAGCCACAACAGCTTAGAGCGAAATTTGTGATGTCATACACAAAATACACAACTAGCTAAACTTTTGTTGCTAAAGAGGGCACCATTTTGCCAAAACAGAGCATTTCAATACCAAGACTAAAAAAGTGCACTTTCATTTGAGCATATTTTTGTTAAAAAGAAGAACAAGGTCAATTCCATTTTCCATTCTCTAACTCTCTAAAATATTTAGAAATGCTTTATGACAATGTATGCACACACTGTTTGAGTACACAAACACACAGCTCCCCCACACACACACACATCACCCACAGAATCCGATCATCTCTCAGAGTGTTGACAGCTCATAAAGTCAGCTGTTCAACCACATGTAGTGACTAACTGCCATTAAACCAGAAAGCATGTACACACACATAAAATACACTAGACATGTAGCACACACACACACACACACACACACACACACACACACACACACACACACACACACACACACACACACACACACACACCTTCTCTCTTTCTTTCTCTCATATTTATACATACACACACAAAGAGAAACATAATAAACGCACCTCTATTTGTGGTACTACTCACATCCACAACTATTTATCAAACATTCTTCCAAATGAAATGAATATCAGAACAAGGCACTAATGTCCCCAAATATCAAGACAATTCTGAATATATGATGTTACATTTAAGACACCTTAAACACAACTAGCTGTTACATTGATTACATAAAGAATGCTTGAATCCATTTATCATGGACTAACAAATATTGGATAACACACATTAAATTTAGGGTATTTTCAGGGCATAATGAGCTTTCTCTACAACAGAAAGGTGTTCTTAACCCCTTGTAAACATCATAAAAAAGAATATGTCAGAAACGTCTTTGACAGCTAACAGCTGAAAGCATGTGAGTGATGTGCTCCCATGCCAGTGTCACATTTAGGGCTAAGAGACATGGAAGCATTTAGAACACTAAATGTCACCTATTGCATTTCTTTGAATTTGCTGAGCAAACAAAAGCCTTGACATTCCTTTCCACTCATTTTGAAGCACATACAGATAGACGGACAGAGAGCACTAGATGTGCACTTAACCTTCTGTAAATCTTAGGACAGGAGCTGTGAATTGTGGGTATTTAAGTAGGGCAGTATAACTGACTACTTAATTTCCTGTTTGCCAAAATGTCACTCAACTTTCACTCTCTGCGAAGTTCTAAGTAACTACTTCTGCGTCACTCTGCGTGTGCACCTGTGTGTGTGTGTGTGTGTGTGTGTGTGTGTGTGTGTGTGTGTGTGTGTGTGTGATATATATGCATCTATGCATGGTATGTGGTGATGGCTTTATGATGACCTGCATTCTCAACCTTAGTTTATCACTTCCTACCATTGATGCAAATGCCTAATTGTTCTACAGAAAATATAAACAAGGTAAGTGACTTCTAGCAGTGGACAAACACACACATACAGTAGATGGACAGACCGACAAACACAACCACACACCACACACACACATACACACACAGAGAGACATTAACTTGGGCCTAGGTGGCAGCTTGGCTTAATGACTTGTGTAAACGACCGCCACCGGAGCTCTGAGAGTGAAAGGCGATGCCCAGTTGCAGCGCCACATTCCGGGGGGGTGGGGGAGGAGTGGCTGGGGTTGTTGAGGGGTAGGTGGCAGAGTCAGGGGGCAAAGAAGGCAGCGAGAGAGAGAGAGAGAGAGAGAGAGAGAGAAGGAGAGACAGCAAGTAGGGAGGGGGGTAATCCTGTCCGTAGCGTAGGAACACACGTGGCCCTAAAGGAGGAACTGTGTTCTGAAATAGAGACTGTCAGAGCACTTAGGGGCCAGAAAGGCCATGTTACCCCCAACCACTAAGGTGCTCATACTCTTTTGCTTGTCAAATCTCACAGCTTTTAAAAACACATAGGTCTACAGCCTAATTTGCCTGGTGGATACAACCTCATGGGTAGTAAATTTAAAGTTAGTTGGATCACGGCCCAACCTGCAAAGTGTCTGTTTTGGGTGGCCAAAAATAATGTTGACGTAGCTCGGACTTCACAAGATTCATTTTATTAGCTATTTAATTGCTCGTGTTACTCTGACGTTAATGTTCTTTTTAATGATCAAAGAGATGTCACTTCTCGGCTGTAATTCACTGACAGGGCAGAGCAGAGAGTGGGGTCTGGAGTATCATTTTGATGGCAGGAGACGTGGACGATGTACTGGACATTGAGTCTTATCCCCCCCCAGAACAGTTCTAAAAACAGTGCAGACATGTATTTCATACACCAGCATAAAACAGCTTCAACTATGGAAAACATAGGGTGGGTGTAAGAAAACCAGCAAGACAACAAGAATCATACACATACGCATAATACCAGCCTCTTTATTAGGAATATTTCATAACCATTTAATTATTTGAGTGTGTTTGTATTCAATTCAATTTTCAATTCAATTTTATTGTAGAGCCAATGGGAGTTAGCCTGGCTATCACGCAAACGAAATAATCACAAGTGATATTTAGTCTGGAGACCCACCTATTGCTTTTCTCGTAGCAGAAGCATCGTTTACGATTGTCCAGAACTGTTTATTGGGCGCTACGAATGTCTATCATAGCTTCTGTACAGTACATAACTCAGAGCCAATACCAGAGCCACCACGTGACGTAAAATGCAATCGAGCGACGTGATAGTCCATTTTCGTTCTGTGATTGAATCCCTAAAGCAGGCGAGAAAATCGGGCAATGGTCACCATGCTGCTTTGCAGAGTGAAATGAAGTGGAGCGCGCACAGGAGTATGGGTACTCCCAGGCTAAATGAGAGTAGGAGCATCCAAGAGAAACAGTGAAAGGAAAAACTAAGACTCCCTTCTATTTGTAATAATTGTTCTTAGGGAGAAACTTTTGTTTTTGGGGAGATCCATGCTCAAGGGCTCAACCTAACTGCCATGAGATACAAGTACAGTATTGTTTAGTGAAAGATAACAAATTGTGCATGGATCAAATTGCGCATGGATCATTGTAGTTGTGCGACAACAGAATATTGTCCGAAAATGTTGTCCATGAGAGAGAAATACATTTCCCAGTATTAATAGTTAATAATCAGGAAAGGCGGCCGCACTATGCATACACCTTTTATTCACACAGACGCGTTTCGGGTTCTGCAGAACGGCAGAAATGTGTTGCATTACTCTGTCGGGAGATATGCCACGATAATGACAAGTTATCCCTTACATATTGCTTTGAAAGAATATGTCTCTGTTTAGTGGTGTTTAGCGTCATATGGGCATTTATTTACGCAGACATGTAACATGTAACATGGTCATTAAATAATTACAAACGGACATTAAATAATTACAACTTTTTTTTCTTTTTTTCTTCTGTCTGTGTTTTTTTTCCGCCCACCCCTTTGGCGGTCCTCAGTTTACCTATACAAAACTTTGAGAACCCCTGATTTACAGGCATAGAAAAAGGTTTAGACACAGTGAGTGTCTTCTTGAGCAACTTCATTGCTTGGCTCCGAATTACTGTAGTATGGACCAACGTTATTTCAGCAATGGAAATGTATTGCATTATCTAACTTCATTCAATGCAATACTTTCATGAATTATCAGCACAGATATTATTAGCCTATATTATTGAGAAATGCACTTATTACATGTTTTCATAAAGTTACATTACACTTGTTTCATAAAGTTATGAAGATAAATAATGTTGTACAGTATGTTTGAAGTTTATTATTGGGTTCTACAACCCCATTTGAGAAAAGAAGTGATACATTTAGCTATAAAATATTGATCATTTATCATAAAAAGGTAAATGTAGGTCAGATGGTTGAAGTGGTTCAATGATTTCTGTTAATAGCACAGATAATTTTGCAGGTTGATAATGTGTCACTATTCAAATGTCCTACTCACTAAAAAGGCATAAGTTAGTTACGTCACAATCATATTAACCCAAATTTACTCCCCTGTCGACGTGCTGCCACAAATGTTTTGGCTTTCACAGTCGTTTACTCTTACCTTACCCAACGTGATAACTGCACATCATCTTCTATTTGTAAACTATGGATTGTATTTCCCTCCGGCCCTGTTGCTAACATTCCAAAGCATGCTGATACAACAGTTCAAAGAGTCTCCCAGTGTAAGGTCTCCTATTCCTCATACATCCATGACATCTAAAGCATCTAAAGCAAGGAGGATTGAGGTGGAGCAAAAGGCACCAATGTTTGTTTATTTATTTATTTTTTTGGATAAAAAAGTTTATGTTTTGATTTAATGTGATTCCCACTTAAGCAGATCGGAGCTGTTAGTCCCATAGTTCTGTCTTAGTTAGTAATCATGCCTTAGGCCTTGTACAGTAGCAGCCAATAATGTAACAATGGCCAATAATTTCATAATTGGCAATAATGAAATCATTTTGCCAATATGTGTACAGTGTCCAAGACAAGTTATTAATTTATTACTTTATTGAAAATTTTTGACTTTACAAATAAAAACTATAAATTGACACACATCTTTTGCTTCTGATGTTACAACTGCCTCTTTCAAACACTGTAGCTGCTTAAAGCCCTAGGCACATACACACAAACACACCTACACTCCCACCATGGCTATCTCTTACGTATTATCACTCATTCAAATTCATAGATATGGAGACAGGATGAGAATGGCAGACAAGTGGAGACACACAGGTCAAAAATGACAGAGTACAGACAGACAGTGATAATGATAAATGACAGACAAGACAGGATAAGACACACAGAAAACAGAAATATCAAACAGAGCAGCAGAAAGGTAAGCTGACATCTGAGCATTTATTTTGGATTTTTTTTTTATTATTTTTATGTTATGTATGGTGGAAGTGAATGAGTTGATGAAAGACAAGAAAAGAGAGAGACAAACAAAAGAGGGAGAAAGGCAGTCTAGCAGAGAGATAAAAAAAGAGGGCAGACAGATGGGTAGGCATGCATTCTGGTCAGACATATACACCGTTTCTCAAAGTCGAGGAAGCATGCTTGGAAGGCTGCTTTTTCTAGCATTCCACGTCATTGTCAGGCGCCAAGTACTGTTCCAAAGTCAAGCATCCTTCAAAATTCTAGCGAGGACAGAGGCCTTTGTTCATAGATTTTTCAAGGATGCACTGATGGATCCTCGTTTTTGAAGTGTACGGCTTCCAAGGCTAGTGTGCTACCAAGGAAGCATTCTCGACTTTGAGAAACGCTGATACAGTATATCAGTGGTCCCCAAATGGAGACCTGTGGGTCAGATCAGGCCCGCAAGAACCTGATGAGTGTCCCGCCACACCATCTGACTAATAACATGCAGAGAAGAATAAACATGTGCCTATCATCTTTGCATCAATATTCCGTTTGTGTGCACTCTGCGAGACAAATTCATCATCTATATTCTGGGAGGTAGATGACAACTATAACTTCATGAAGTAGATTTAACAACTTTGCAAACACTATGTAATTCACATAGTTATTCATATTCATAGTTATTGAGTGTTTGCAGGTTTGGCCCTCGGCTTTTGGGGACCACTGCAGAATATGCTCAGACCATGGAGACAGACTAGTTGGCATGCAGACAAGCAAGCAACTATGTAAAGGAGGACAGTATAGAGGCAGAGAGACACACATGTCAGTCCACTGGTGCAGCCATACAACTGGACACTCATACAAACCATAACAGAAAGACAGACAAATATGCAAACAGGCAAACATAAAGTAGCCTATAGTCAGACAAAACAAGCACATCAACATTCACGCAAGGCAACACAAAGATGCAAGAACATACAAAGAACATAAAGGCAGGTTAGATCTGTAGCCAGGTAGGCAGATTGCAGAGGGACTGAGAGACACCAAACACAAGGGTGACACAAAGACAAAAGTAGGAAAAAGAAAACATACAAAAAAAAACATCCAGTGACATATCTATCATCCAGTCATCCATCCATCTACCTGTCCACATAACTGTCTACTAATGTAATGCTTTTAAAAGGACATGTAATAAGATCATGAAGGAAATCAGCTGATAAGTAACCAGATATGGATTTCACTTAGTGATCAATCACACACACACACACACACACACACACACACACACACACACACACACACACACACACACACACACACACACACAATCACATCCACATGTTAACAACGACAGTAACACTTACGATTATATGGTTTTGAATATGCATGACTACATCTATACCTGTACATCTGCAGAGGGGTCTCCTTTCCTCTTGTAGCTGAATAAATTCCATAACCGTCTCCAAACAAAGGAAGCGATCAAACACACGCTCCCAAGGATCCATACATCCCGATCGGCAAAGAAATTCTCCATAATGATCATGCATTCGCGCAAACAAACACGCACTCTCACTTGCAAACACACATACACACTCTCACAGGTATCCTAAGTTTCTTCTTCCTCGCGTCTTTCCTTCCCCTCTCTTTCACTCTCCTCCTCCCTTTCTTATTCTCAGTTGAGAACTGCTATCCTCCTGTTGTTGACACCGGCTTTGCAACATTCAGTTTGCTGACGATTAGGCGAGAGAGAGAGAGAGAGAGAGAGAGAGAGAGGGAGGGAGAGACCACTCACCCTAAAAGGAGTGTGTGTGGCATGTCTGGAGACGAGCGCGGGACAGGTGGAAGTTAGGCACCACAGCAACACAGCTTCAGTTTCACACACACACACACACACACACACCCCTCACTCTCTCTCTCTCTCTCTCTCTCTCTCTCTCTCTCTCTCTCACACACACACACACACACACACACACACACACACACACACACACACACACACACACATACACAGTCAGTCTGTGGGTGGTAATGTATGCGTTAATACAGCAAACGTGTGCATGTACAAATGTACAAGTGTCAATGTGTGTTAATTTATTACCAGGCTGAAATTAATAGAGATTTTAATACAGATATTTAAATGAGACTAGGCCTACAGAAGTATCATTACGGCAGTGTCATCAACACTGAGGGTAACCAGGCATACCAGGCAAGCCTGTAATTTTTAACATCCAGAGCCCCCTTCACTTTTATTCTTGACATGTAATAGAGCTCAACAGTAACAAAACCTCACACACACTGCTGGTGGTGCTTTTTGCCCCCAACGGCAAGGTCTTTGGTATTTTTTGCCCTCAACGGTGCCTTCCAAGCAGCGCTGCCTTCAAGGCACTACTCCACTCAGTTTAGGGTTAGGATGAGGGTTGAGGGGGTTAGGGTTAGGAATAGGGCAAGGGTAGTGCCTTTTAGGCTGTGCTGCCTGGAAGGTGCCGTTGGGGGCAAAAAACACCATTGAGCCAAAGGCAACTTCCAGGCAGCACAGCCTAATGCACTACTTTTACCCTAACCCTTACATCTTCATCCTAGGGTTAGGGTTAGGGTTAGGGGTGTAGAGGGGTAATGCCTTGGAGGCAGCGCTGAGGGCAAAAAGGACCAATACAACATCAGCTCAACATTAGATTCCATCACATCAACACAGCTCAATGTCCAGCATACCTTGAGTATAATTTGACATAATAGCACATACATTCCAAGCCATTCAAATTATTTGAGCTAGTTACCTAATTATATACTGTATGATGCTATCAGAAGCTTTTCCTTAACTCTTTCCTCATGACCTGAGCCAGCCTTGGCATGTTTACTGCTAATCAATGACCCCAACTTCATAAAGCAAAACCTTTATGTAGCTTGAAAATCAATACTATAAATACATTGGTAATGGCAGTAAAGAGAGAAAGAGAGAGAGAGAGAGAGAGAGAGAGAGAGAGAGAGAGAGAGAGAGAGAGAGAGAGAGAGATGCTACTGAGTGAGAGAGAGCATGACAGGATTTTCCTCAACAGTTCCCAATGGTGATTTTAAGGTGATGTCGCCCTCTGCTGGTTGGATACATTTCAACTCACAGAGAATGTGCAGACATGTCATGTTACACAGTGTGTGTGTGTTTGTGTGTGTGTGTGTGTGTGTGTGTGTGTGTGTGTGTGTGTGTGTACCTGTTGTTCTCTCTGCTCCCAGTAACAGCGCATCGTCTCCACTCGCTCCAGGTGGCGGAAGAACATCAGGCGCCCTGAGGCGTCTACACCCGGGGCACATAAAGAGCTCTTTCCTCGGCCCAGACCCTCAGGGACCCCCTTACACACACCCAGCTTCCTGTCTGACCTGCAGAGAGAGACAGAGAGGGAGAGAGAGGGTAAGATACTGCTTTCATCCTCTTATGACTAAGAGTTCAGAGGCAAAAGCCTTTGAGAGTTCATTTGCAATGAATTTAGAGACATACAGTATCTTGACGTTCTGACGTTCCGTGTTGTGCAAGCTCACACTTCACACGATCAAATTAAAAGTTGAGTTCATACAAACAAATAAAAAAATAAATTCACATACATACAGTACTTTACCATTTAAATTGCAGACTATTCGCATTTAGCTAATTTTAACCTTTTAAAAAAGATGAAGAGGGAATATATCAGTGCTTAAATTTTCAAATAAACCCTCCCTATAATTACCTGCCCCTACTCTACTCACAAAAATCTGTAAATATGTTGAAGGGAAGAATGCTTGTGCACGACTAAAGAGCTATCACATAAGGCATGATTGTCCCCTGCTTATGAATAGACAGAAATAGCAACTTAAATATGGACAAATCAAAATGAAGCCTACATGTCATGACAAACAGTCGAAACAGTGGAAATGACCATTTCAATAAAAACATTTCAAAAAAATATAAGGCTTTAACTGGGCTTGAAAAATTGCACTTGAACTTATTTTTGATACATTAAAGTTGAATTGAATGTATTCAATTTTAACATCAGACAACAAGGTACAGGTACATACTGTATACTTCCATGTGCCCTTTAAGGCAAGTTCATAGTTTATAGAAAAAATGTACTTGTATAGAATTCAGAAAGATGAAGGCCTCTGTGTATGTCTCAAAGCAGCAGAAAGTCTTTTTAGCACTCTTCCACACTTCTCCTAACTAACTCATAATGAGCTCTTAGACAAGGTCTATACAACGATAAGGGGGTACCATTGTTTCTACTTCTTCAGTTTTTGTCACAAAATCATCCCATATTTTTAAGAAATCTACACTCTACCTAGCGCAACCCTCTTATAGCCACAGAAAGCCATGACAGCCATAAAAAAGTAAAGAAGTAAAGTCTGGCTATAACTGACAGACCAGCCTCTGTCCAAGGGTTAGTATCAGCAGTTGTCAGTTCAAACTGCTTGCACACAGTAGGTAGCCTGATAAGCGACTGCAAGGGCCAAGGGAGCTAGACTCTCATCAAGGATACAATGATTTGATTGGTCCAACCAAAGCCAGCCAATGAGATCTTATCATTCGTGTCAAGACATACTGTACCTGCATAACAAAACCATTTGGGTACATCTAGATTTCTAGGCTATCCCTTTTCCGAATTAATTTATAAGCCTATAGCCAAATAAGGGCTTAAAGTAAATAAATTAAGCTATTAAACTTGTCAGATATTCAGATGACATGGCAATATGATTCTTTCATACAAATGATGACACAAATGATGTTGAATATGTCTCCAAGCTAGAACAGGGGTGCAAGTCCAGCTCTTTGTTAATCAATGCTCATAAAACAAAAGAACTTATCATTAATTTACTGTAGATAGGCCATCACCTCTGTTACTGGGCAATAAAGCTGTAAAAATTGTGACTTGCTTTAAATACTTGGGGACATATATAGGCTAGATGAGAATTTTACCGACAATGTTGACTGTACTGTATATGCAAGAAAGCTAACATAGATCGTTTTTAATTAGGAGATTGAAAGGATGTGGTGTTAGTCGTGGTATGAGAAAGTATACACTAGAGCATTTTGGTCTAGAACACATCTGTCTGGTATGGATACATGACCTTATGCAACAGGAACAGGAAGTTGACTAGAATTAGTATAACAGCGGGGAAGATTATAAGCAAACAATAACAATAACCTCTATAATACAGCAGTGTACAGGAAAGCAATGAGCATTTTAGATGAAGAGACCCAGCCTCTGTACCCTGAGTTTGAGCTAGTCTACTTCCCTCAGGCTGGCGTTGTAGAGTAGACATAGCAAAAAAGCTGATCTTTAAGGTTCCTTCATCCCTACTGCACTGTCTGAGGAATCACAAGAGGCAGTTTGACAGCCTCGAAATATAGACGAAATAAAATTTAGGCTTACTTCCTAGGACAGGAATGGGCAATTATTTTGGCCGAGGGGCCACATTGGCGTTTAGATTTTGACGAACAGGCCGGGTGTTAGCAGTCAACCACTTGATGCCAATAAATTGGCAAGTCTCAAACTAGTAGGCCCATTCAGAGGACATGTTAAAAAAATAGCTGTTAAATAGCTCAACGGGCCGCATGTGGCCCCAGGGCCTAGTTTGCCCAGGCCTGGCCTAGGATATCTCGCGACTCTCGATTTGGCTAGCAGCTGGATCCCTCAAAACTAGCTGAGCCAATCATTGTGAAGTTCACAGTCAGAGAACGGGCTTAAATGCTTAGAGAAACACAAAGATAGGTCAGTAGAGAACAACATGGCTCTATGAAACTGAAATGAACTTTATAGTCTAAGTTGACAATTTAGCAGCTAGCAACATTTTAACTTGTGAATAAGATTGGCTTTTAGTCTGTTTTAGCTCTCAAAATGTGTAAATAGTTTGCAAACCATGGAGTGCAGACGTGGCAAGTAAGCTGCATTCATTAGCCTTGGTGAGTACTGCTTTTATCGCAATGGAAAGGCTTCCCGCATCCAATTGCATGTCTAGGGATTTGAAAGACAATCACCCCAATGGAGCTTCCCCAGACACAACATCTTGATGTGGGCCTGTGTGTGGCCAGGCTAGTTGTTTGGGTCATCAAGCAATGAATTGTGTTTCCCTAGTGTAGCACACACACACACACACACAAACAAACACACACACACACACACACACACACACACACACACACACACACACAGGGCCTTTTCTAGGAGTAGACAAACTGCGCAATCGCCTTGGGCACCACATATCAGGGGGACATCACAATACATTTATCACGTTATTTTCTTTAGTTTTTCACTTGTACAGTATTTCTAGAAAAAAGGGGCAAAAATCTTGCCTAGGTCAGAAAAAAAGACTACAACCGGGCCTGCCTGCACACACACACACACACACACACACACACACACACACACTTACGCACATATATCCTAAGTATACAAGGTGTAGCCTACTGTACACAAATGCATACAGTACATGAGCTTTGGCCTATGTTTAGACATGCTGATCTGGGTCAAATAGCCCATAAGACACCAGGTAGGGGGGACACAAGGTCTTTTCATTTGCATCAGCAATCTGTTGCCCTGCGCTTGCTTGAGTGGAGGGATAGGAGGCGTGTGTGTGTGTGTGTGTGTGTGTGTGTGTGTGTGTGTGTGTGTGTGTGTGTGTGTGTGTGTGTGTGTGTGTGTGTGTGTGCGTGCGTGCGTGCGTGCGTGCGTGTGTGTGTGTGTGTGTGTCCATGTGAGACGGAGTAAGGTCCATGATTGACAGCGGCAGAATGTTGCCAAGGTATTTATATCCAAGGTGCAAATGCAGAATTCATGTTTTAATTCTCCAGGGGGAGCTGGTGTCTCCGGGTAAGGGTGTATGTGAGGGCGGGGGAGCAATGGCATGCCTCTGGGCTGATTAGCTCTTTGGGTCTTTGGACTTATGCAGAGCCCCAGAGGGAGCAGTGCTGATCCGGTTCAGATGTCCGGCCCTACGGACTGGACGGTCTGGTCTAATGTGCAGACACACATCACCATCTCTCATTTGAGAATGGTACGCACGGA
Source organism: Sardinella longiceps (assembly GCA_027497455.2). Classification (NCBI taxonomy): domain Eukaryota; kingdom Metazoa; phylum Chordata; class Actinopteri; order Clupeiformes; family Clupeidae; genus Sardinella; species Sardinella longiceps. The sequence goes on along the minus strand of JAODXP020000022.1, from coordinate 9,523,652 downwards.
CACACATACATAACACACACACACACACACACACACACACACACACACACACACACACACACACACACACACACACACACACACACACACACACACACACACACACACACACACACACACTAACACACACTAACACACACATTCATATAATCACAAGAGCAACTAAATAAATAGTGATGCTGGAAGTGATGCTCTTTAGTATCAAAGGGATTCTTTCTCTAACACTGTTCCAACTTGTTCATGGGGTGAATGCAAATTAGTGCAGTGCAGTTTCAGTGCAGAGATTTTACATGGAATTGGTCAAACATATCCTAGTAGACTAATTTCTAAACCAAGTTGTGATTTATTGCTAATACTTCAGTCTGAGTTCCTAAGTGGAATTCTGAACATTGTTATAATAAACTGTGGTATTTGGGATATGATTTCTATGATAGGCAGGGGGGAAACAACTAAAATATCCAATTTCCTCCTTGTCATACTATCTTTTCATCTTTTTCACAACGGAAAATAGTCTACCATGCGAGTATAAATTTACCCCGTCACGAAATGGGATCACAGCCCCAGTGAGAGAGGGGGAAAAAATGAGCGGGGGAGCGAGCGGCAGACACCTGCCACTACAGTGACCAGAAAAAGGATGTTTATGGGCCTGTCTGAGCAGGTGGTGTGTTTGTGGTGTGGTTTTCTGGGGCAGTGAGGCTAACCCCAGGGCAGAGGGTCAAGGGGCTAACAGATGGATGCTGCCGTGTGGCAGTGCATAAATCTGAGCCAATCAAAAGGGCAGTGGTTATTCTACTGAGGAAGTAAGAGTTTAACTGTTGTCAAGCAGACGGCGCAAAGACTATGGAAGTCAATTTCTGCCACTTAGAAAAAAAATATATATATATATATCGTGTATCTCACATTTCTGAATGGGCTCCCATAAATGACAAATTACAGGCTTAAAAAAAATCTAAATGGTAATTAGTTGGCATGATGAAGAAAAAAAATCAGGTTTTGTCTCTCTCTCTCAAAAAAAAATTCCCCTGATAATAATAATATTCCTAGCATAAACTTGCTCTTTAGTATTCTTTTTGCCCTCAACGGTGCCTTCCAGGCAGCGCTGCCTTCAAGGCACACCCCCTAAAGTCTAAGGTTAGGGTGGGGGTTAATGGGGTTAAGGTAGTGCCTTTCAGACAGTACTGCCTTGAAGATCCATAAACCTTCAATTGAATCTTTTTTTTTTTGCTCATACGTCAAACCCACACAGATTTAGCTATGAAAGACCAACACAAGCTAAATGCTACCATCTCCATATATAGACATCTGATAAAATTACAACTACAGTAGGTTTGTCATTACACTATGTTTATCGATGACATACTGTACATTCCTAAACCGTTCTTCGTTGTCAGACGTTTGCCAACAGAAAGCTTAAATCCCATTTAGATTGTTAGACCTTGTTGTATTTAGGCTACATCTTACTACATTTTGCCCAAATTTCTTAACCCGTTCCTAAAATCATTACCCTAAATTAATTTGTTGCACAACCAATGTCCGATAGGATTCATCTTTTAAAATGAGTGAGGGAAAATTGTCAGCATAACACAATATTATCTTTTTTCCCCTATTCCTCAAAGCAAACACAATATCACAATCAACCAATATGTTCATACACAATACATTTTCATGATTGCAGAATTTTAAACATCACTCAACATGTCAAACATGAGCATGAATTCATGACATAAGGAACACCTCAACAAAGGGGTTAGAAATACCTCCACTGAGATGTTTACTTAATTGACACACATTACTAACTAACTACTAAACGAACACTCATTCCGATAACAGATAAATGTCCGACACAAGTACAGAACACTGTGCTGCTGTTTCCATTAGTAACCTAGCAACAGCCCAGTAATTTGTGGGACGGCATTTCAAGGAGAAGACGCAGCCATGAATAAATACCAACTTATTGTATTACTGTTACGGTATGCAACCACAAACACGCACGCACACACACGCAAACACACACACAGAGACAGACACACATACACACAGTGCTCATTTAATCCTGCTTCAGCCTTCCTGATCTCAGCATCGTCACCGTCACTGTAACAGCTGTTTGAATAAGAGAGGGGTATGATTACACACACACACACATGCACGCACACACACACACTGTCTTTATGTGTTTTCCACACAAATACAAAATAAAATAAAACAATCAACTCTCACATTATCTTATACACGTTGATGAAGTTGATAGGGCAAATTAACATATGAAAATAAAGAAATAGAAACACAAACAAACAGAGGGATAAATGAACAACACATATATGAGTGTGAACAAAATATCACTTTATAGGCTAGTCTTTTGTCTCAGTGTCCTTATAAGAACTAAAGGTAACACTTTCTATGAAGCCAGTATTCATAAAGCATTATAAACACATTCATAAAAGCTTATAACTACTGACATTAGAATTCATAACTGATTATATGTCCTCATGACTGTACTCATAAGGCATTATAGTGTCATAATATAAACCTTTACAACTTAATGTATCACTAAGCACTATAACCTTTGAATTTTTGACAGTAGGGGAACATGCCACTTTACTTAGTATCTGTTATGTGCCTTATTCATTTTCATGAATTTCAATTATGCAGCATGAACAAATTGACATATAAAAGGACAAATAGCAAATTGAGGCATTATAATGCTTTATGATAATTCAAGTTTTAAAGGTTTATAAGATAACATTATAATGCTTTATGAGTATAGACATGAGAATGTATAAACAGTTATGAACAATAATGTCATTAGTTATAAGACTTCATGAATGTGTTATGATCCTTTATGAATGCATTTATAATGCTCTATGAATACTGGGTTCATAGAAAGTGTTACCGAACTAACATCTCAAAGGACAGGCTTTTGGGGTCAGTTAAAATATCACTGTAAGGCTGTGAGTACTGTAGCTTGTTTTTCAGAGAGCCATAGTCACAGGTCAAGTCACTCACCCATAGCTGGTGATGTTTAAAATCATTTTCTCCTTTCCTCCCATCTTTTGTGAATGAGTCTGTTTTCAGTCTCTTCTGCTTCTCTCATTTGAGTTAGTCCTCTCTGACTTGTGTCTCCGTCACCGTCTCCTCTCTGTCTCCTAGGCCAACCCTGTCTTTACTTTCTGTCCTTCTGCACCCCACCTCTCTCTCTCTCTCTCTCTTTCTCTCTCTCTCTCTCTCCCTCTGCTCTCTTCTCTCTCTCCTCTCTCTCTCTCTCTCTCTCTCTCTCCCTCTCTCTCTCTCTCTCTCTCTCTCTCCCTCTGTCTCTCTCTCTCTGTCCCCTCCTGGGCTCCCCACTGGACTGTTAATCAGTAAGGCTTCCCCTGGATTATGTGTGACTCTCAAGGGTATATTCATCTTTCTGTGTGTACTACATGTACTGTATGTGTGTGTGTGTGTGTGTGTGTGTGTGTGTGTGTGTGTGTGTGTGTGTGTGTGTGTGTGTGTGTGTGTGTGTGTGTGTGTGTGTTGAAGTTTATGTTCCTGGGCAGGGAACACAGTAGAGCTAGATAAGCTTAGTGGGGGTTTAGGTGACCATTTGTTCGTCTCTATCTCTCTCTATGTGTGTGTGTGTGTGTGTGTGTGTGTGTGTGTGTGTGTGTGTGTGGCAGCATACTGTAACAGTAATAGTAGCTTGCCTACAAACATATAGAAAAAGATGCACACGACAACCACATTAAAACTGCAAATGCAAAAAGAATCTCTCTTTCTCTCTCTCTCTCACACACACATACTCTCTCTCTCTCTCTCTCTCTCTCTCTCTCTCTCTCTCTCTCTCTCTCTCTCTCTCTCTCTCTCGCTCACTTCAAAGAGTTTTGTAGGCTACATTCCTGTCATGGCCATGAGTTCATTCTGGATATGAAGGGGGGCGTGAGCTGTCAACACGAAAATTACAATGGAAACCTCACTTACTCTGTCTTTTGAACAGCACAGTGCTAACCACCAGGGTGTGCTAAGCTACTTACTATCTCATCAAAACTACATTGCTGGGTTTGTATTGTTGGTCAAACTGATATCCATTAGAGTAAACTTTCCAGCTTTCAAGTCAGACATTGAAATTCCTTTGTGCATGAACTACACTATATAAAATCGGCTTGCCTTGCCTATTTTGATATTGTTCACAAAACCATGCATAATGAAAAATGAGATTTTCTGTTCTCGCCAAACAGAAAACAGCCATTGAGTATGCTCTGCTTCTCTTTTAAGGCACAAGGCAGGCACAATGTCACATTAATCAGCCTAAATAAATCAGCCTCACTAGTTTATATGTGAAGCGCACACACACACACACACACACACACACACACACACACACACACACACACACACACACACACACACACACACAAACTGCAAATTGAAATTAATAAAACACATGTATCACCCAGTCCATCACACGATAGAAGTATTAGCGTCTCAGATTTGATTCAAAGTAAGAGTATCATATTTAATCTCCATCACCTCCTTCCCACACACACACACACACGCACACACACACACACACACACACACACACACACACACGGCTCAGTGTATGGCGTGCTGCTGAGTGTGGTGATGATTTGAGGATATGAGACTCTCATTTTGGCTCAACTGTCATCTGTTAATGCTGCTGTCAAGATGTAATATAAGAGTAAGTGTGAGTGTATTTCAAGTGTGATATGAGATGGGATGTATGTGTGTGTGTGTGTGTGTGTGTGTGTGTGTGTGTGTGTGTGTGTGTGTGTACTGTATGTGTGTGTGTGTGTGTGTGTGTGTGTGTGTGTGTGTGTGTGTGTGTGTGTGTGTGTATGCCTGTGTGTATGAAAATGTTTATTCGCTGTGTGTGTCTGTGTGTGAGTGTGTGAGTGAAAGCAGATGGGGAAATGTGGTATGTGTAACTCAAGCAATAAAGTCCAAAGTTCAACTTATTGGGGCACACTTGCACACACAGACAGACAGATAAAGATACAGATAGACAGACAGAACACACACACACACACACACACACACACACACACACACACACACAGATGGTCTTTCATACTTCATTGTGAAAGAGTGATACTACTGTACCACTGACCACACCTAAGGCAAACACCACATCCTACACTGTCTCATAGACACAGAGACAGACACATTTTATTACCTTCACACGCACACACACACACACACACACACACACACACACACACACACACACACACACACACACACCTTGGGGGAGTGTTCATATTCACTCAGTGGGTGTGACGACACTAAAAGCAGGAAGAGCAAATTCCACTGCGAGTGAAGTGAAGAGGAAGGGAAGCATCTGTGTGTGAAGTTCGATTCAATCTTCTACAGTGAGTAGAGAAACCAAAACCATCTTTTGCTTTAAAATATTAGCACTGCAAACAGAAGTTTCAATATCAGTAATGCCTGTTTGTATATAAACTGGAGTGTGAACTGTGTATATGTGGGCTTGCTTCCACGCAGAGCTGTAAATTGTCTTGTTACAAATAGTGCGTCTATTTCATACTGACTCATCTGTATGTTTATGTGCTCTGTATAATGTACTGTACATGTTTACATTAGGCCTACGCTTTTTGAAAACCTGTCATCCCAAATATTTTTTAGTGACTGAAAACATAAAACATCTGCTCCGGTTGTTCAGGACTCCCTTATGGGGTTTTATCATCAGGATCAGCCATGTTTGACTTTTACCGTCTTAACCTTACTGACCACTACTGGCACTAGGTCACGTTCACACACACACACACACACACACACACACACACACACACACACACACACATCTGACTACTTGACTTGTCTGCAGCAGCTGTCGCCATGGAGACCCTGAGTCATGCTAACGGGGCGTTTGCGCTGGAGCTGTACCATGCCCTGTGCAAGGACTCCCCCGGGAGCAACCTAATCATCAGCCCCCTCAGCATCAGCACAGCGCTGGCTATGGTCTACCTGGGGGCCCGTGCAGGCACAAAGGCCGAGATGGGCAAGGTATGGAAAAGTATTACAACCGGAGGTTGATTCAAATTCCTTTACCAACTTGTAAGGGGGTGAGGGGCGAGAGGGGAGAAGGCCTATGGCACTTGAGGTTTCTTGTGGAATGTGGCTTCCTGGATTCCCTAGAGCCAACATTGGAGAGACTGAAAGAGGTGTGTGTGAGTTAGACAGCTACTGATAGAGATGCTTACACAGACACAGTGTACAGCTATACCAGCCCATAGGTGTGTGCACTTACATACAAGCTATACAACAGTATAGATAATGTTCAAAGGTCACTGGTTGCTAGGTGTGTGGTTTGGCTCTCTATATATGTTTGTGTGTGTGTGTGTGTGTGTGTGTGTGTGTGTAAGCCTGATCATCTGGGTCATTTGCCTGATCATCTGGGTCATTTTTGGACATTTTACCCTTTGCTTGACAACAGTTAAATTCTTACTTCTTAGTAGAAACTATCATACATCAATCAAATGCAAGATATACTTATTTTCTGAAGAATTATATCTATAGTTATGATATATGATTTATGATCTTTCAAACAATTGTATTGCATCTGTGTGCAGGTGTTGCGATTTGACCAGGTGTCTGATGTCCACTCTCATCTTCACACTCTTATGGGAAACATCACTGCACCCAGCTCCTCCCATGTTCTCAACCTGGCCAATCGGCTCTTTGGAGAGAAGACCTTCAGCTTCTCACCAGTAAGGCCTGATCTCAGTTCAAGTGTGCTGTAATTGCCACCTCACTCACAGCCCAGTACAACCAGAGTGGCCTGTTGGTGTTCATATGTGAACAAAATGTGTCATAATGTATGCATGTGGACTGTGAATTGGGGTGGTATCCTGTTGTGGTTTGTGAATCGTGGTAATATTGAATGTGGCTCTACATTGAATGTCTGACTACTGTATATAATACAGTAGGCTTATTCAGTGAGGTTTGGGTAGGCTATGTGGATATAACTTTTACTAGGCTGTATAACTACAACTAGTGTGTGTGTGTGTGTGTGTGTGTGTGTGTGTGTGTGTGTGTGTGTGTGTGTGTGTAGGAGTTTTTGGGAGATATACAGAAGCAATACCTGGCTGATCTTCAGGCCATGGACTTTGTACAAGCTACTGAGGAGGCCAGACTCACAATCAACCAGTGGGTGAAGGAGAAGACTGAGGGTAAGGAGTATAGACACATAGACACACGCACACACACACACACACACACACACACACACACACACACACACACACAAATACATATACACAAACATAATGCTACATATGCACATACACACACACATACAAACACACACACACACACATACAAACATGATGTCACAATTGTGTGTGTGTGTGTGTGTGTGTGTTTACCTGTGCTTGGTCTGTGCCATTTCAGATAAAATTCCAGAACTTCTGAAGTCAGGTGTGTTGTCAACGATGACTCGCCTGGTTCTGGTGAACGCTGTTTACTTCAAGGGCAGCTGGATGCATCGCTTCCGTAAGGAGGAGACAAAAGAAATGCCCTTCAAAATCAGCAAGGTCTCTCATACTTCATTGTTAGAGTGATACTACTGTACCACTGACCACACCTAAAAGGCAAACCCCACTGTCTCATAGATACAGAGACAAACATATTTTATTACCTTCACACACACACACACACACACACACACACACACACACACACACACACACACACACACACACACACACACACATTACTTGATTAATCCTCATTATGTGCAAAACAGTAATTACATTTCTAAAAACAGTTCATACAAAATGCTAAATCCCATGGATTACCTGCAAAACAAGTGTCTCGCTCATTATCCTTTGTTCATCTCTCAGAAGTAAATATCTGTGTCAGTTTGTCATTACCATCAGAATAGTAAGTCTTTGTGTCAATAATAGAGTCAAATTGGCATTTCACTATACCTCTAGCTCACACCTCTAGCTGGTGTGCGGTGAGCGTTCTGGCGCATAATGGCTGCCGTGCATCACCCAGGTGGGTGCTACACATTGGTGGTGGTCAGTGAGGCCCCCCTTCCACTGTAAGCACTTTGAGTACCTAAGGGTAGAAAAGCTCTATATTAATGTAACTACTTACTTACTTAGGGGTACCCAAGAGGGTTGTTCTGGTGTAAACTATGGCAGACTTGACAATTACTGTGTTTTGCCTTGGTATTCTATTGTAGTTACTGCAAATTTGACATTACCTCACTCACGTCAGATGCAGCACTAAGGCTCGAGCATCTGATGTTGAACCATAACAAAGTTATTTCAGGAGCCAGAAATCCTTGAATCTAACTGGACAAACGGCTTGTCCATCAATTTAATTGACGTGCCACTTCAGCCAATCACATCGAAACCAACCGGTGACGCTGGTTATGTTTGTTGGATTCAAAACAGTCGCTTCTCCGCTACGTCACATCCTCTACAGCAGCCGCTACACAGCCAGCAGTCCTGACTGGTATGGTTATAGAATCTCAGGCTTGAAATCCCTCCCAATGGCTTCAACATCAGATCGTTGCGCGGGAGTGTCTTAAAGCTACGTAGCGCATCATCTGACGTGAGTGAGGTAAAATTGTCTCTCCAAAATGGAGCATAATTGGGCTGGGATATCTTATCACAAGACAGAGCAGATGTCACAATGGCCATTTTTTGTTTTACTTTTGTAAGGCAGATTTGCAACTTGTTCAAGGAAATGAGACTAGTTAATTTAAAGAATTTCAATTCTGGTCTGAGACATGTACCAAAGCAGATGAGAAAAACTATAAATACTCTGCACGAGATTAACCTTACTGTAATCCTACAAACAAAACAATAAGGAAGTTAACTGATGAGGATATGTTGTTGAGTGAGAATATGTATGTGTTACGTATATATTACGTACTGTATGTGTCATTGTGTGCACCTGTGTGTGTGTGTGTGTGTGTGTGTGTGTGTGTGTGCGTGTGTGTTTAGACGGAGACTCGGCCGGTGCAGATGATGAATCAGATGAAGAAGCTTCCTTACGGATGGGTTGATGGCCTGCAGCTTCAAGTGTTGGAGCTGCCTTACACAGAGAGAGAGCTCAGTATGTTCATCCTGCTGCCACCGGAGACATTAACACTGACCAAGGTGTGTGTGTGTGTGTGTGTGTGTGTGTGTGTGTGTATGCAGGTGTGTTACGGGGAAGTAGAGGGCAGGGCCGGTTGTAGGCATAGACAAACGTGGCGGTCGCCTAGGGCACCAAATATCATGGAGGCATCACAATACATTTCTTACTTGCTTTCTTCAATTTTTAGAACGGGGGTTGGGCAAAACTCAAATCTGGCCTAGGGCACCAAAAAGGCTAGAACCGGCCCTGATAGAGGGAAATAGAGAGAAAGTCATTCACCCATAGAATGTACTTCTACTGTGTGTACAGAAATCCACGCAAGTAGAAAACTGCATGTTTTAGTTACAGTAGGCAGTAAAAGATGCACACAGCTGCATACAATAACATAAAAGCAGCACAGCCTTCCAAAGTGGATTGTTTCCTTAAATATATTTAGTTTCTGTTTTACCTTTTTCTTCATGAAGCTGGAGAGTAAACTCACCATAGCGAAGCTTCTCGAGTGGACAGACCCAGCGAACATGGATGACGGCAGCGACGTGATCCTGCAACTGCCCCGCTTCAAGCTGGAGACCTCTGCCTCCCTAGGTGACACGCTCTCTGGACTCGGCATGGGGTCGCTGTTCAACGAAGCCACCGCCGACTTGTCCGGCATGAGTCCCAACGGTGGGCTCTCGATATCTGCTTTGGCGCACAGCGCTGTTTGTGATGTCAACGAGGAGGGCACGGAGGCGGCAGCAGCCACCGCAGCCATAGCAACCTTCTGCATGCTCCGTGAGGAGCACTTCATTGCTGACCACCCCTTCCTCTTCCTCATCATGCACAACCGCACACGCAGCATCCTCTTCCTCGGACGCTACTGCGGGCCACAGTGAGGGATGAATGATGACTGGGCACCTAACCATTTCTATCTGACCATGACTATACAACAACAACAACAACAACAAAGTAGTAATCTTAATCTCAAAGTAGTACTCTTAATCTCAATGGTTTGCCCAAACTGAATGGTGGAACTCTAATCTATCAGAACAGAATCAGTTACCATTTCAGATATATGACTGTAATAGAATTTCCCCCCAAAAAGTAGGCCCTCCCAGTTGTCAACAGCCTCCTAATTTACCTAAACCCTCAATTTACCCTAATATTGATTACACTTATTGCACTGACATGTAAGTAACTCCTGCTTGTTTATGTCTGTCACGTGAAATGCCTCTGAGTTTAATTCAAATAAAGTTTTGTAAAGACCACATATAAATGGTATGATATACAAATTGCATCATAATTCAACACTTGTACTGATAGATAGATAGATAGATAGATAGATAGATAGATAGATAGACAGACAGATAGACAGATAGATTATATAGATAGATATTTTTTTTAGTGTTCTATTACTGCCCACTGCTGGATACAAAGAGCCATGCATGTGAGAGACGCACTGATGGAACCACGCAAGATCTGATATCACCAAGTAATTAAGAGTCCAGGATCAATGTCAAACTTGTTTGCCCTGGATCAATGTATTCTAACCCTAACCCTAAGCCTAACCCTAACCTATCCTTTTTCTTAATCCTAACCCTAAAACTAACCCATTGATCCAGGGCAACAAGTTTGTGCACAATGCGCACAATATCTCTGAGAAATACAGAAAAAGTCAAATTTCTCTCAAACCCCTCATCACACCAAGTAGTAAATAACACCAATGGAAAGCTCAATTTACTGTCAAATGTGCATATCTGACGAATAACTGTGAATTTGGGGGGCAAAGAGATGTCTCGCGCCCCACCTGTCATGTGTCTGCGCCCCACTAGTGGGGCCGGCCCCACAGTTTGAGAAACACTGATTTAGATGGAGAGGTAAGTTATTAGGCCAGTCAGCTCTGAGTCTGGCAGTGTGTTCCACCCCAGTTACCCATGCAGTTAGTGACACATTAAGTTAGACACAATACTAGACATAGAGAACAGGCACATGACTTTAACAATACCATGCATGATATACCGTAACAGCAGTCATGCAGCACCAGTACAAACCAAACAGACCTGCTTAGGGGGTGATTGGATGCTTCAAAGCTGAATGTGGTTGTTCAGTCAGATGTTAAACCTCCCCCATTCTTCTGAGGTGACCACACTGACACATGCACTGTCCATGAAGGGGAAGATTTGATGCAGATCCATATTGCAGAGTTACCTGCGCAGACATAAAGTGCAGTACTGCTGAGATGTTTGATGCAATACCAAGCAGACTGATGGCGAAAACAAGGGACATTGTGAGGGTTTTTTTTTGTTTTTTACTGCGTAGCAGCCCAAATATTGAGTCCTTTAGCCATCCTGCAGCTTTTTGACATATCCCCCTCCACTGTAAAGCGCTTTGGGTGTCTAGAAAGGCGCTATAGAAATCGAATGTGTTGTTGTTGTGTAGAGTACTGGGTGCGATTAAACAAGGCCATTGATGTTGCTGATGACACACCTTAGGGGGAGTGTTCATATTCACTCAGTGGGTGTGACGCCACTAAAAGCAGGAAGAGCAAGTTCCACTGCGAGTAAGTAAGTGAAGAGGAAGGGAAGCATCTGTGTGTGACATTCGATTCAATCTTCTACAGTGAGTAGAGAAACCAAAACCTTTTACTTTAAAATATTAGCACTGCAAACAGAAGTTTCAATATCAGTAATGCCTGTTTGTATATAAACTGGAGTGTGGACTGTGTATATGTGGGCTTGCTTCCACGCAGAGCTGTAAATTGTCTTTTTACAAATAGTGCGTCTATTTCATACTGACTCATCTGTATGTTTATGTGCTCTGTATAATGTACTGTACATGTTTACATTAGGCTTACGCTTTTTGAAAACCTGTCATCCCAAATATTTTTTAGTGACTGAAAACATAAAACATCTGCTCCGCTTGTTTAGGACTCCCTTATGGGGTTTTATCATCAGGATCAGCCATGTTTGACTTTTACCGTCTTAACCTTACTGACCACTACTGGCACTAGGTCACGTTCACACACACACACACACACACACACACACACACACACACACACACACACACACCTGACTACTTGACTTGTCTGCAGCAGCTGTTGCCATGGAGACCCTGAGTCATGCTAACGGGGCGTTTGCGCTGGAGCTGTACCATGCCCTGTGCAAGGACTCCCCCGGGAGCAACCTAATCATCAGCCCCCTCAGCATCAGCACAGCGCTGGCTATGGTCTACCTGGGAGCCCGTGCAGGCACAAAGGCCGAGATGGGCAAGGTATGGGAAAGTATTACAACCGGAGGTTGATTCAAATTCCTTTACCAAATTGTAAGGGGGTGAGGGGGGAGAGGGGAGAAGGCCTGTGGCACTTGAGGTTTCTTGTGGAATGTGGTTTCTAGAGTTTCCTGGTTTCCTTAGAGCCAACATTGGAGAGACTGAAAGAGGTGTGTGTGAGTTAGACAGCTACAGATAGAGATACTTACACAGACACACAGTACAGCCATAGGTGTGTGCACTTACAGTACATACAAGCTATACAACAGTATAGATAATGTTGAAAGGTCACTGGTTGCTAGGTGTGTGGTTTGGCTCTCTATATATGTTTGTGTGTGTGTGTGTGTGTGTGTGTGTGTGTGTGTGTGTGTGTGTGTGTGGGGTCATTTGCAAGATATACTTATTTTCTGAAGAATTATATCTATAGTTATGATATACCTTTCAAACAATTGCATCTGTGTGCAGGTGTTGCGGTTTGACCAGGTGTCTGATGTCCACCCTCATCTTCACACTCTTATGGGAAACATCACTGCACCCAGCTCCTCCCATGTTCTCAACCTGGCCAATCGGCTCTTTGGAGAGAAGACCTTCAGCTTCTCACCAGTAAGGCCTGATCTCAGTTTAAGTGTGCTGTAATTGCCACCTCACTCGCAGCCCAGTACAACCAGAGTGGCCTGTTGGTGTTCATATGTGAACAAAATGTGTCATAATGTATGCGTGTGGACTGTGAATTGGGGTGGTATCCTGTTGTGGTTTGTGAATCGTGGTAATATTGAATGTGGCTCTACATTGAATGTCTGACTACTGTATATAATTGTGTCTTAGGCTTATTCAGTGAAGTTTGGGTAGGCTATGTGGATATGACTTTTACTAGGCTGTATAACAACTAGTGTGTGTGTGTGTGTGTGTGTGTGTGTGTGTGTGTGTGTGTGTGTGTGTGTGTGTGTGTAGGAGTTTTTGGGAGACATACAGAAGCAATACCTGGCAGATCTTCAGGCCATGGACTTTGTACAAGCTACTGAGGAGGCAAGACTTACAATCAACCAGTGGGTGAAGGAGAAGACTGAGAGTAAGGAGTGCACACACACACACACACACACACACACACACACACACACACACACACACACACACACACACACACACATACATACACACAAACATGATGTCACAATTGTGTGTGTGTGTGTGTGTGTGTGTGTGTGTGTGTGTGTGTGTGTGTGTTTACCTGTGCTTGGTCTGTGCCATTTCAGATAAAATTCCGGAACTTCTGAAGTCAGGTGTGTTGTCAACGATGACTCGCCTGGTTCTGGTGAACGCTGTTTACTTCAAGGGCAGCTGGATGCATCGCTTCCGTAAGGAGAACACAAAAGAAACGCCCTTCAAGATCAGCAAGGTCTCTCATACTTCATTGTTAGAGTGATACAACTGTACCACTGACCACACCTAAAAGGCAAACCCCACTGTCTCATAGAAACAGAGACAAACATATTTTATTAACTTCACACACAAACAGCCACACACAGCCACACACACACACATTACTTGATTCATCCTCATGATGTGCAAAACAGTAATTACATTTCTAAAAACAGTTCATACAAAAAGCTAAATCCCATGGATTACCTGCAAAACCAGTGTCTCACTCATTATCCTTTGTTTATCTCTCAGAAGTAAATATCTGTGTCAGTTTGTCATTACCATCAGAATAGTAAGTCTTTGTGGCATTGTGTACGAATAATAGAATCAAATTGCTTAGTCATTTAAATATACCTCTAGCTCACACCTCTAGCTGGTGTGTGGTGAGCGTTCTGGCGCATAATGGCTGCCGTGCATCACCCAGGTGGGTGCTACACATTGGTGGTGGTTAGTGAGGTCCCCCTTCCACTGTAAGCGCTTTGAGTACCTAAGGGTAGAAAATCTCTATATTAATGTAACTACTTACTTACCTACTTAGGGGTACCCAAGAGGGTTGTTCTGATGTAAACTATGGCAGACTTGACAATTACTGTGTTTTGCCTTGGTATTCATTTGGTTATTAGCCTGGGAATTCCCATGCTCCTTTGCACGCTTATTTCATTTCACTCTGCAGAGGAGCATGGTGACCATGGCCGTTTTTCTCGCCTGCTTTCGGTATCCAATCGCAGAACAAAAGGGATTTGTACGGCCCTCGATTGCATTTTACGTCACGTGGTGGCTCTGGTATTGGCTCCGAGGTATGTACAGACGCTATGATAGACATTCGTAGCGCCCAATAAACGGCTATGGACAATTGTAAACGATGCGTCCGCTACGGGAAATGCAATAGGTAGGTCCCCAGACTAAATATCACTTGTGATTTTAGTTTGGCATTCGCCAGGCTATTTGGTTATTGTAGTTACTGCAAATTTGACACCCTGTCTCTCCAAAATGGAGCATAATTGGGCTGGGATATTTTATCACAAGACAGAGCAGATGTCACAATGGCCATTTTTTGTTTTACTTTTGTAAGTCAGATTTGCAACTTGTTCAAGGAAATGAGACTAGTTAATTTTCAAGAATTTGAATGCTGGAGACATGTACCAAAGCAGATGAGAAAAACAATAAATACTCTGCACAAGATTAACCCTACAAACAAAACATATGCATATTTACTGTAGCAAAATAAGGAAGTTAACTGATGAGGATATGTTGTTGAGTGAGAATGTGTATGTGTTAGTGTGTATTACGTACTGTATGTGTCATTGTGTGTACCTGTGTGTGTGTGTGTGTGTGTGTGTGTGTGTGTGTGTGTGTGTGTGTGTGTGTGTGTGTTTAGACGGAGACTCGGCCGGTGCAGATGATGAATCAGATGAAGAAGCTTCCTTACGGATGGGTTGATGACCTGCAGCTTCAAGTGTTGGAGCTGCCTTACACAGAGAGAGAGCTCAGTATGTTCATCCTGCTGCCACCGGAGACATTAACACTGACCAAGGTGTGTGTATGTGTGTGTGTGTGTGTGTGTGTGTGTGTGTGTGTGTGTATGAAGGTGTGTTACGGGGAAATAGAGGGAAATAGAGAGAAAGTCATTCACCCATAGAATGTACTTCTACTGTGTGTACAGAAATCCTCGAAAGTAGAAAACTGCATGTTTTAGTTACAGTAGGCAGTAAAAGATGCACACAGCTGCATACAATTACTGTACATAAAAGCAGCACAGCCTTCCGGAGTGGATTGTTTCCTTAAATATATTTAGTTTCTGTTTTACGTTTTTCTTCATGAAGCTGGAGAGTAAACTCACCATAGGGAAGCTTCTCGAGTGGACAGACCCAGCGAACATGGATGACGGCAGCGACGTGATCCTGCAACTGCCCCGCTTCAAGCTGGAGACCTCTGCCTCCCTTGGTGACACGCTCTCCGGACTCGGCATGGGGTCGCTGTTCAGTGAAGCCACCGCCGACTTGTCCGGCATGAGTCCCAATGGTGGGCTCTCGTTATCTGCTCTGGCGCACAGCGCTGTTTGTGATGTCAACGAGGAGGGCACGGAGGCGGCGGCAGCCACCGCAGGCATGGTATCCCTCACCATGTTCCGCGAGGAGCACTTCATTGCCGACCACCCCTTCCTCTTCCTCATCATGCACAACCGCACACGCAGCATCCTCTTCCTCGGACGCTACTGCGGGCCACAGTGAGGGATGAATGATGACTGGGCACCTAACCTTTTCTATCTGACCATGACTATACAACAACAACAACAACAACAACAACAACAACAACAAAGTAGTAATCTTAATCTCAAAGTAGTACTCTTAATCTCAATGGTTTGCCCAAACTGAATGGTGGAACTCTAATCTATCAGAACAGAATCAGTTACCATTTCAGACATATGACTGTAAATTTCCCCCCAAAAAGTAGGCCCTCCCAGTTATCAGCCTCCTAATTTACCTAAACCCTCAATTTACCCTAATATTGATTACACTTATTGCACTGACATGTAA
This sequence comes from Sardinella longiceps, assembly GCA_027497455.2. NCBI lineage: Eukaryota > Metazoa > Chordata > Actinopteri > Clupeiformes > Clupeidae > Sardinella > Sardinella longiceps. The sequence goes on along the minus strand of JAODXP020000022.1, from coordinate 9,507,336 downwards.
GTAACTCCTGCTTGTTTATGTCTGTCACGTGAAATGCCTCTGAGTTTAATTCAAATAAAGTTTTGTAAAGACCACATATAAATGGTATGATATACAAATTGCATCATAATTCAACACTTGTACTGATAGATAGATAGATAGATAGATAGATAGATAGATAGATAGATAGATAGATAGATAGATAGATAGCACTAAAAATATTTTTTTCAGTGTTCTATTACTGCCCACTGCTGGATACAAAGAGCCATGCATGTGAGAGACGCACTGATGGAACCACACACATCCCCACGTACCATTTTCACAAAATGTGCCAGTGAATCCTGCTGGATATCTGCAGCGATTGACTCCCACACATACTGTATACCACCATTTTGGCAAGCTTTAAAGCACAGAACTCGCTTTGGGAAAAAGCACACGTACACACACATACACACACACACACACACACACACACACACACAAGTTGCTCTGTGGGGCTTCAGAAAGTCAGCAACTCTTTCCTTTTTATCCTAGCCATGCAACTGTCACTCAGTCAACTCTGTTCAACAACTCCCATGTGCAGTCAGAGGCAACAAGTCATCCTTTCCTTCACCAGCCACTGTGACACTCACTGTGCATTGTAGACTGTAGAGGAAGAGGCTATAAAAATTATACCGAACAAGCAAAAATATCACAGCTAGTTACACTGTAGCTACTAGTATTACCAGCTGGAATCCACTGTGGGGCTAGTCCCCTACATGTGGTGAGACTGAACTACATAAACATTAAGCTACTTTTAGAAAAGTCCTCCCACAAAAACAATGTCTAGAATCGGTAGATAAAATACAAGCAATTAAACGTATATATGGCATGGCTAATTCAAATATTAGGCTGTTTTATCAGATTGATAATACGCAACCTTCCTCAGGTTATCCATAGAGATATCAAAACAGGAAGGAGGAAGAAGGGATAAGGAAGGCAAGGGAGAAGAGGAAGGGCTGGCTCTCATACCATACATGAGAACTATATTACAAACTATTGCAATGATACAGTTAAACATACAGTGAGTCACATTCCAACCTGTTACAGTAGCAACCTAAGCAAAGAATGACTCGCTACACTTTGTTTACTTTTCTCTCTCGCCCCATTCTTCATCGTTGCGGAAGACTTCGTGTTCCTGCTTTAGCCTACTGTAATTGAAGACGCATGGGTTGGCAGGAATCCTGACCTACACCACTACAGTACCCTACATTACGACCCTACACTACTGCTGGTTGCCTACGGCTCGGGGCCCGGTGTGCGAACCAGCCAAACTGTTCCAAAGTGGTGACGGTAAGTGTGATGTGAGTGTCGCATTGGTGCTAGCGTAAAAAAGTTAAACATTGTATCCTATTGCTCAACGAATATTGCAACACGACAACTGAGAATTGGGCTTTAGACTGCTCTGCTGCCTGTTAACACATTCTACGTGTGTTTTGCGGTGGAAATACGGGCGGCTTCTCTCGTTCGTGCATGTTGTGTGAGCGTGCGATAGATGCTGATGCTGCAGCCGCGTCAGCTGTGTAGGCTAGGCTATGTGAGAGACTGTTGTAACTGAACGTGTGGGCTACTGCTAAAGCTGCTCAATGCGAGAAGGAGAGGGTGAATGGTGCACACTTTTTATTAGAGATTTGCTGTTGGGGTAGTTCTGCTCTGTTGCTCCCTACATCCTTTTTTTTTTTTGCAAGAGTAGGTAGGATTTAGCAATGAAAGATGCAGACAAGTTAAATGCTACTGTTATCATAGACTTTTTTTTTCTTAACCTGTGGTCATTTCATGGAATCTGTGTGTGCCAGACTGCAGACTGTGCATATCTGTAGGCTAGCCTACATCTTACCTCCCAAGTAAATTAATTTCCCTCACAATTAATATCGAATAGGATTTGTACTGTCATTTAAAATGATTGAAATATTCAGGGAATGCTGTCGTTAAGGTCCCTAAATCTAGGGGTGAGGGTTAAGGCCTGTCTAAGGGTGAGGGTTAAGGCCTGCCATTGAGGCAGTGCTTCCTGGAAGATGTCATTGAGGGCAAGAAATATCATTGAGCGGTAAATTGACTCTCCATTGACCTTCCATTTCACACTTATTTTTTTACTCCTCCACAAAGAATACATCATCATGACAGACATCCCAAGTCGCTCAGATGCTCCGGGAGCCTCCCGTATAATAGGCACCTCCCTGAAATGAGTTTCTCCAGGTTGGGATGTCTGTCATGATTGCCGAATTTTAAACAACACTCAACATGTCAAACATTAAAGGGCAACTTAACAAGAGCTCTATTGCTCAAGCTACTTGAGATTAGCCAATACTGAAGACGCCAGACATTTTGGTCCAACCATATAGGTTTCCTTGGAC
>JAODXP020000022.1:9485472-9504864 GCA_027497455.2 Sardinella longiceps | reverse complement strand
TGTCAACAAAAACAATGCACCAACGTTCCATGGCCCTAACTTTATTTCCGGTGGACTTCCGCAAACAATCAAAATCAACGGAATTCTGATCAATGGTCATACATAATGAATAAAAAGTAGGCTACATTTCATAAGCTACTTCTTTAAATTATGATTAATTGGTGATGTACGGAATATGATTCAAGGAAAAAGCAGTGGTTTCACTACATTTGCTCAAAATGCAACGTTAATCGCGGTTCATTCAGTGTTTGGTTAATCCTGCACACTGTGACAGTGCTATTCAAAGCTGTGCTGTAATTTAACGTACTGAACTGACGGTCGGACTTCTGATAAGATATCAAGACACGGAGAATGACCGCATACGTTAAGGTTTTTCAGTAAACCAAGCCAACAAGATCCGTTTGTAAGACACGGTAAGGAATTTGTTGTCAACAACCAAGGAGTGAGGATGCTGTGTTAGTGAGTTCAGCAATATCATGCTGCCTGCTACAACCTCCTTGTTATCGATACATGCGCCATAATAATTCCTCATATCGCCCCCAAAAAATCATTCCTGCATAGATCGCTACTTTATGACATTGGCTAATTTCGTTTCATCACTACATTAGCGTTTTTACCCATCTCTAATTCTAGGCTACTTTTGACAACTTAGCTGACTGATGTTAGCTATAGCCTAAACGTGGCTAGCGGCGGAATGCTCTTTCATGACAGCAGACATTATCCTTCATAACATTCATATAATTATGTTATACACTGTACCCTTCGTCAGGTCAAACACAGCTGATTTAAAACAGGTAGAAACTATCTTACCGTTCTCGTCCTATAAATCCATTCACGCATGAAAACCTTGATTTGTGTAGGCAAGGGCTAGGTCAGCATTTCAGTTTGTCAGATGAATTGCTAGTCACGTCAACTGTAGCTTCTAATAAAATAACTTTCCGTGGTTTCTTCCTGGACTGAAAACACTTGTTAACGTTACATTGCGAAGGCGATTTAAAGCACGTCCTGAAACCTCTGTTTACAAAGCGTTGAAATGCTTGGCTAGGTTGCAACTGTACTGACCACAAATAGGCTAAATACAGCATGTTTGCGTGCAATGTGTATTCCTGTGCATCAAGGATAATTTTTATTTTAAGTAACAAAACGAAATGTCAGTGTCGTGGTTTTATTTCAACCTATATTTCAAGCATTCAGACCTGTGCTCATCCTGGTTAAAATGAACTATTTCCATTCACCAATATTTAAATACTTTCAGTAACTCGGTTTTTGAATTATTATTTTATTTTATTTATTTGTACCCCACAGCACAGCACTCCACCCTGACGTTAGCTTGCCTGAAAACTATTTTTTTACTACGTTTGAGGTCGCTATAATTAATGCAGAAGCCCATTGTATTTCAACAGAACGGAAGTTACTTTAGGGCCAGAGGCAGAACGTTCGGATCACGCGCGCATTCCATGAAACCGTCTATATGAGGCCTAGCATATTTCTAGTATACCATAATTAATAATAATCTATGATTTTACAATTAAACTTGACTAAAGTGTGCACCTGTGATTGATTTTTGTTTTAATTGTGGACACCTGCACCTGCACCTGCAGGCAATAAAGCATCACTATTGTAATAAAACCGATCCTGCATGCATGGCCTAGATGGAACATTTACTGCTGTAAGAGGATGCTCTGAATCAAAGACTCAAGAAGTTTATTTGTGACTTGCATAGAAATACTACTGTAACATGCAGTGAAATTGCTCAAAAAAAAAAAAAAGAAACAAACAAGTTTCAGGAAAAGAATACAAAGGTTAGTGGAAAACAAAATAATAGCCTAAAAGAAAACAGAATAGTCAATTTGCCATTAGGGTCCATCCAGGAACTTATCCACAGATATGGCCAGCCAGTCTGTGGCCATTTCCGAAATGGCCTACTTGACTACTACATACTGCTCGTATACTGATCTCTGCAGACAGCAGCGTGTAGTATGCAGTACATGACAAATATCACAGGAGTAGTGTGGGGCTCAATTAACCTTGAGTCGGGTAGAGCACCTGTAGTCCATTAATTAATGAGGTTCTGGTCATGTGGCCAGTAGGCCTCTTCTGCTGCTTGCATACATTGCTGCATACTGGGGAGCAGTATATGAGGCTCAGCCAGTCAAATAGAGCACCTGCAGCTAATTAATTAATTGTGGGAAGCAGTAGTGTGTGCTGCACTGTGTGCTTGGGCACAAGCAGCATGTAGCACATGTAGCATATAGTAGTAGGCCATTTCGGAAATGGCCTGGGTCTGTGAGGGGAAGAGTGCACTGCTCATATGGTTCAGCCAAGGTGCCCATAGAGGCAGCAGCACCAGGCCAGAGAGGCTGGAAGGGGAACAGTTGGCTATTCAAAATGTAACAAGAATATGTAGCTAATAATACAAGAATATCATATGGAATTCAATGCATGAACTCCAGGGGAAATTACTGTTTGTACAGCACACAGTACAGCAAACACTACTCCCAGCAAACGTGCCCTTGCGGGATCCACGCGGAGTCCATGCAGGTTTTCACTGAGTAGTGTGGGGTATGGCGAGCACCAGTACTGTGCTGTATGTGCACAGAGTCAGGCAGATCATGGTAACTGAAAATTAACATTTTGTGCAAATGTGTCTATTATGTGTCAAACCTCATTGTTGAATTTCTCTTCATTCTACAATGGGTGGTAGATATATCAGCCCACTTAATTCTCAGAGAAATTCCAGAACTACTATGTTGCCACTTACATACTCACCCAAAGTACTTACGCCCAAATGTTTGTTATACAACAGCATGTTTTTATTATTCCATCATAAAATATAATGTCATCATTTGGATAATTACAAAAATACTAAATTACAGCAAATACATTTTGTGTACATGAATTTAGTGTATACAACAACACTTAGATTGACCCTTGTGCATCAGCACCTTAGTACTGTTTGGCATCATGCTCTCCTCAGAGGCTTTTGTGCGCTTTGGTGGGAACAGATTTTGTGACCTGGGGGGTCTTACTCAAGCAGGAAGTCTTCCACCAGTTTGTTGAACTCGGCAGAAAAGCGCAGGTGCAGGTTGTGCTTCCCCTCGGTCATCACATGCAGTCTAGAAGCACAGGCAAATAAAACAGAGGCAACGGTCAGCGATCTCATCAGACACAAAACTGGTAGGGACTAATGTGACCTATACTGAAGGATTAGCCTCATGAATGTTCTTGTATCAGCAGGAGGTGGGCTGGCTTAGCCCTGTGTGTGTGTGTGTGTGTGTGTGTGTCTCAGATAAAGGCAGAATATAGCTATTGACCTTTGAAAGTTTTTACATTGAGAAAGATGTGAAATAATTCATGCTTTGACCTCTGGAACAATTCTGGCTGTCTATTTTGTAGTTCATCAACAACCACAAGAGGGCTCTGTTTACCATCAGACCAAATCTGCAATTCTCCACATGACAACCAGGTCTTTACTGTTCCAGTGTGGTAGGTTAATGTAATGACAAGTGAACTACACTGTATAGGCTTGGGTTAGAGCTGCTTAGACTGTAGAGTATAGGATGCTGTTTGCCAGCATGTATTCTATGGCTCACCGGGCTTTGGCAATGTGTTGCAACAGAAACTGGGGATGGAAGGAAGGCACCATGGGATCTTTCTGGCCATGGACCACTAATGTGGGACATCTGATCTGAGGTAACAATTCCACACAGATACTGCCTAGAGAAAAAGACCGATTTAAAAAGATTTAATTGTACAATCCTTCATTTTACAGTTACAGCCTTTTACAACACAAGGTACAATAACTGGATACACTCACCTTGCGGATTGTGGGTAAACTGGCTGATGCCATCCACCCAAGCACCCCAGGTGTTTTTGAAGTAATCTGCTCCATACATCTCCTCCATTGGCTTCCGCATGCGCTCACTCCAACGGGATACATCTCTTACTGCTGCTCAGAGAGAGAGAGAGAGAGAGAGAGAAACAAGACAGAGAGATCAATCTAAATAAATCCTTGATAGGAATGTATGTTTTTCCATTCCATCCCAAGTTCCTTCTCTCTCTTCCTGACTATCCCTCTTGACTACTTCTCTCACAGTTGTAGATGGCAAGGTCCTCCTGGGAGACGTAGGCATTGGATCCCCAAACCACCAGCTTCCTGATATTAGCTGGGCTTAGAGATGCAGCAATCAGTGCAGTAATGCCTCCATCACTCCAGCCCAGCAACGAGAAACGGCCAAAGCCCAAAGTCTAAGACAAAAAGAAACAAATAAAAGTGAAAGAAATGCATGATGTACAGTAGGTAAGAGAGTCAAACAAGACCAGACACACATCAACTCACATACAACTCATGCACAAAACAATGACTGAATTCTAATATTCCTAATAATTTGCTCTGAACCCTTATAGACTAAACTTGCATAAATCATCTTGAGGGTTTAGGGCTTATATTTAGGGGGTACTGGGATTTACCCAACAACTACTTGTGAAACAGAACATTGGGACAGGAAATGGGACGTTGTATCAGCTCACTTTCTGACCTGCATCAGATGGAGACCATCTTGAGCATCTCTGTGGAAAAAGTCAGAGGGGAAGTCTCTGTTTGGAGGTCGTGATCTGCCGTAACCTCTTGGGTCAAAAGCCACCACTGTGAAACGTTTCTTATCCAAACCCTTCAGCTGTGGCCCAAAGTCTGTCTCTCCACTTCCTGTTCCAAGAAGATATACATATTACATCATATTGATTGTCAAACCAAAAAGGCCTACTGGTGGGCAATTTTTTAGAGTACATAATTGTTGTTCATGCCAATTTCTGAATGACAACCTAGACAATGACATCTCATTGTGTTGGGAGATGAATATCAAAAGGAAGGACTATTTAGGACTGACTCTTAAAAGAGCCCAACATTCTCTCTCTCACCCAAAGCTCCAGGCATGAGCAACAGGGCATGGTCCCCAACCCCAGTCAGCTGGTAGTGCAGCTCCACCCCATTCACAGACTTCTTCCCTGCCTGCACTGCAGTGCTGTGGATGGATACACACAGTTACAAAAGCCTTCAAGAAAGATTGGTTTTACATTTGTGAGGTTGTTTCTTACTCAGTAAAACAAAACAAAACAAAACTAGAACAGCACTCGGAGAGCAAAAATGGCAAAAAAAAAAAACTTGTCTTTAGTGAAGCGACATACAGTACAGTCATGCATACACTAAGCCCAGGTCATTATTTCTGGTGACGGAAGTAGTGAATGCCTGAACAATTGCGCCCCAGTGTGTTCAACAGCAACGCCACAGCTGAATTAGAGCGGGGTGTTTTGGAACAGACGCTGACACATTTGGAGCATGTCACCCGTCATTTCGCGACAACTCAGTTAGACGACGTTCGTGACATGAAAGATTGTATTTTACTCGGTCTAGCTAAAAATGGACGATATCCTAGCGTAGAGGACGAATGCAGAGGCGCAATATATCCCCTGCAAGAAAAAGACCTTTACCCGTAGCATGCGCCTTTAAAACCTCTGTGTGCTGCATTTTGAAGCGTGCGTAGTCCCCGTCTGCAGAAAAACACCACCATTTTTGTGGGTTTAGAGATTGCGAGCTCGTTTTCCAAACCTGGGTTCCGTCGTCTCGTATGTAGACCTAATATGCGCTTGGCGTATGATTTACGAGATAGTGATGAAATATTAACAAACGGGCTGACTCTGACTGCCCAAATTGAATCCCTAGTCAGATGTCTCCAGTTGCGAAAGTGCGGAAGTCAATCGTGCATTGGAATATTGACTCCACTAGGCGCGCAACTCTGAACATAGGTGGGCCGCGGTATCTTGAAGTCTAAATTCAGAAATGTTTAGTTAGTTGCCTAATTATGAAATATATGTTGTGTTTATCGGTATGGATCCAGCTGTTGGCTACGAGAAGGCCCAACACACGGGCGCGCTCGCTATGTCGGCTACAGTGAGCACTGGAAATTAATTTATTTACCAGCACACACACACACACACACACAGAGGGAGAGAGAGAGAGAGACTTTATCTACCATGAAGATAGGGATTTCCCCTACTGTCCCTGTGCTCCAGTCAAATAGGTTGTGCTTGTGGTCACAGAGTACATGCAATGAGCTATACACACACACACACACACACACACACACACACACACACACACACACACACACACACACACACACACACACTATGACCCTAATGCACTCTCAGGCAATACGTGCACCGCCCATATAGCTGAAGGGTGGGGGTAGTGGGCACAGCAAGCGAGGCACCCTGCTCAACCTTTGGGTCCTCAGATTGAAACTTGTCTGCATACTGTAGGGTGTGTGTGTGTGTGTGTGTGTGTGTGTGATGGAGTGTGTGGATGGGATGGGGGTTGTACAATATGCGGACTCTCATAAAATGCTATTGGTTTGCTCTGTCTTTTACATTAGCCTATATATATTTTAATAGGCTAGTGAAATTATTAATTTGTGTTACAGAACTGCAGAGATACAGAGATATATTTCCCTCAAACAAGTAGAAGTAAATTCCATATGATGTGATATTCCATGTTTTATATTTTGGACTTAAACTACCTGGCTCAACTGATGATTTCTGCTTAGTAATGTTACATGTCACCTAATGAATTATATTTTTATATATCATTCCAACACATGGAGATAATTCCCTGTCAGACAACGTTTGTAGATAGGCCAATGTTCTAATAAAGATTTATAAAACTACTCATTACATTATCTATTTCTTATCCATTTCTTACACAGACATGGTTTAAAACTATACCAAGAAAAGTTTCCAGAGTCTGTATCAAGACATTTGTCACTAAACTTATCTTAAAAAAACTTACATACACTGCAGCTTCAGACTGAACCTAAAATGACGGAGGATGCAAATGTGTTTTGAGGGTTCGTATACGAATAGTACAGTATGTAACTGCTCGTACGTGTCTGTCTATATGTCTCTTTCTCTTCCCCTTCTCAAATGGGATATGGTAAAACGCTGGACTGCACTCAGTTTCAATAACACTCAGTCGACACAGATCAATACACACACTCGTACGCTCCCCAAAACGTACTTATTCACACACACACACACACACTTTGTACCCTCTGAGATGAGATGCTTCATACACACACAAACTCTCTGTTTTTCCCTCAATCTTAGAAATAGCTCATCATTTCACCTAAGTAGCATTAGTCATACAAGCGTATAGTATTACACAGAGCTTGCACACGGTCTGGAGACTAAGTCGTTGCACTTTGTCAGCAGTTCAGTTATCTGTAAGAAGTTAAGATCTGCACTGTGAGATCCTAAAAAGCAGTCTGCTTCGTTATTCATACAATGTTTTCAACATTTTAGGTCTACTTTCAAGAACTGTGTCTGCATCATCACTTTTTCCTGGCCAAGAATAGATATTCGTGATGACAAGATTATTTCTTACTTCTTTCTTATTCTTTAAATAGCTTTTATGAGGTTGTGTGGGTGTCTGTTAAACATTTTTCTTCAATCGTATGTAAGCAGAGTGATAACTTGTGCATGGATATATGTAGTGTATGTACATGTGCTGTAACAACATGAGTTTTTTGTTGTTCTCCTTTACATACACGTGCATATATGAAAGACTTGTTCATGTCTCTGCATGTAAGCTGTTACTGCCTGTTCGTGCAGGTGTGATGTTGTGCCAAGGGAATACGGCAATGGTCAAATGTGTGCACATACTGTACATCTTCCCATGATTTTGTATAGTTGTGTGTGTGTGTGTGTGTGTGTGTGTGTGTGTGTGTGTGTGTGTGTGCACGTGGGAGGTTCTTGTGGGGGTTTTGTGGGGGCGTCCCAACGATATGCACATATGGTCTCCCACGGGACTTTGCATGTGTGTATGTGTGTGTGTGTGATTGAGTGTACGCCTGTATTTGCACCGGGACAGGGGAATTACTGGGAACACAACCACATGAGAATCGTTTTCTGTGCGTCTCGTCTGTGTGAAATGTTTGAAGCAGACTTGCAGACTACACCTCCCCTCCACATACACTGTATATATACATTATAAAGCACTCTTGATGTCTGTGTGTCTGTATGAATGTGTGTCAGACTGCCATGAATCATGAGTGTCAGTGTGTGTGTGTGTGTGTGTGAGACGACGATGCTTTGTTTATCCTTGAATCTTGAATGTTACATAAGAGGACTGGTATAAGTGTGTAAGCCTAGTAGATCTGTCACCCTGTCATTGACTTTTCCCACAATGTTTGGATCTTGTATCATTAATTTTGCTTGTCTTCTGGGTACAAATAAAAGTAATCATGTGTGTGTGTGGAGTAGTGGGGACTAGTGTGACAAAGAGGGTAAATAGCAGAAAGCACAAGGCCAATTAACCAGTCTTTAAAAAATGTGTACCCCAGTAATTGTAGTTATTGCTACATTTTCCTTAAATTGAACCATAAAGAGTAGCTATATGGAGTATGGAGTATCTTGGTTCTCCAATATATGGTGTCTAATCATTTGACCTCTACTGACCTCCCTACAGTAACACACCTGAGAGATACAGCTTCTCACATAGACAGATGTCCTCTCAAGCGCACAAAACACACTCACCCACCCACGCACACACACACACACACACACACACACACACACACACACACACACACACACAGATATACACACACACAAATATACCCAACCAGACCTTGAGCTTCCTTTTGGAGAGAAGATTTGATTAGGCCTGTTCTGTTTGTGGCCTTGGGGCCGAGAGTTCCAACTCTTTTAGCAACACTGTTCTTCCGGTGCCTCTTTCAGTTAAACAAACCTGCCTGCATCTGCTCAGATGTGTGTGATTTTGTGTGTGTGTGTGTGTGTGTGTGTGTGTGTGTGTGTGTGTGTGTGTGTGTGTGAGATTCTGTTGTTGGGTAGAAAGATCTGCCACCTGTGTCTCATACCCCGGACTGGTGGGCTAAGTAGGTAGGAGACAATTTGATTGGTTTGTGAGATTCTTACAAACACACACACACACACACACACACACACACACCAGCACTTACATGCATATCCACACAACAGACACGAAGCTCATCAACTAACTTGGTCACCAAAGTTACAGTATTTTTTCCCCATAATTTGTTTATTAGGACATATTTTCAGCACATCACAGAAACAGGAATTCAGTCTTTTCCCCAAAAAAGAAACCAGACAACAGACAGACAAACAACAACAAACTACCACTCATAAACCACTCTCATTGGTCTATACACATTATCATACCTACTCAAAGAGTTGAAAGAATGTCAACGGTATTAGTGTGTTCTCGTTCTCTCGGCTTAATGTTTTATAGGCCTAGAATTACAGTGAATTACAAAGAAATACTTGTGTGAGTGTGAGCAGAGCTGGTTCTGGCCTTTTGACTGCCCTAGGCCAGATTTGAGTTTTGCACCCTTTTTTCTTGAAATACTAAGACAACTAAAGACAATAAAGAAACAAATTTATTGTGATGCCCCCCTGATATTTGATGCCCTAGGCGATCACCTAGTTTGTCTATGCCTAAAACTGGCCCCGAGTGTGAGTATGTTTACCTGTCTGCTCCAGTGTGAATCAATAGTATGTGCATGAACAATTAAGTATTGTAATGCCACATGTGTAGACTAATGGAAGTCCTTATGAACAAATACTGTAGTTCCATCAGTTCTTCACAGGCTTTGTATGACCACATACAGTATGTGATATGAGATTTGTGTGTTTAATATTACTATTCGTAAACATTGGTGTTTTTACAAAACACCCTGGTCAGTTTAGCGTCTGTGCGTGTTGGTTGTTTTATAAAAGGTCCCTTCTGTGTTGTTGTTGTTTTTCAATAGAATAAAAAAGACTGTGAAATATGACATGGTGCTGTTTCAAAGAATTTGAAAAGCGACATTACTGAAAATTGAAAGTTCTCAACTCTCGCCCCAAACAGAAAGCATTGCACAACAATGAAATTGTGTCCAACCTCACACAACAAGAGAAAGTCTCATTTCTGTGTTTCTGAGAGACACTGACCGAGAGTTTGAATAGAAGTGTGTGTTGTGATTCCGGTGGTACACATCTGGGAAGCTTCGTACGTACAGTACATCGCAGGCATGCGATGGAGACTTCATGTGTGCGCTGCGGTGGGCAGGTATCGTACTTGACCAATCTCGTCCACACCTTACTTATTCCCGGCTCGTTCAGTTCAATCCCTTTTTGGTTCTTGTGTTTGTTTGTTTGTTTTTTATGTTCTGTACTTAAAAGATTTTTTTTTACCTTCCTCCGGACAATCAATCATCATGACCAATATGATTGCTATATACCTTATGACTGCATTATATACAGTATGGTGAAATCATATTAATATCAGCAATGATCAGGATATAGAGATAATACAGCAGTATCTGAAAAGCCGTGTGTGTGCACACAAGCAAGCATGCACATGTACACATACACGCACAAATGTTATATTAACGTGTGTGTGTGTGTGTGTGTGTTTGTGCGTGTGTGTTTGTGTGTGTGTGTGTGTGTGTGTGTGCGTGTGTGTGTATGCGTGCTGATCCATGAACCAATGGCCGATACTTGGGTTAACACCACACCAGATGTCTGTCCTTGGCCTAACTGTAAGCCTAACCATTTCCAGTTAGCCTTGCCCAGTCACATCTGTGCATAGGTTTCAGTTGAAGTTCACTGGTGTGAATGCACTTTAGACCTATCATTAGTGAGTCAGCAATTGCCACCATCCATCCCTCTCTCTCTCTCTCTCTCTCTCTCTCTCTCTCTGTGTGTGTGTGTGTGTGTGTGTGTGTGTGTGTGTGTGTGTGTGTGTGTGTGTGTGTGTGTGTGTTTCAATGCTGAGTAATGTTTAGGTCTCCAGGGATTTGTTCAGTCAGAACAGAAGAGCATCATCAGCTGTCAGGTGCAGTGGGGTGTGTAGGTGCATGTTTCGGGAGAGGACGTTTTTTTTTTTTTTGCGCATTGCAACTTGAATTAATTGATGAATTATTAATTGAAGAAATATAATGCTCAATCAATTGTAGTATGTTTTATCCAATATTATGAGATATTAGAATTTTATTTGTCCACATACAGATGGTTTTCAATACCCAGAGAAGCAATTTTTCATGGAGTTAACCAAAAACTAAACTCTTGGCTGAGCTTCCAGTGACAGCAAAATCTCAGTGGCTCAGCGGAATTCCATGAAGCAACTGGTACACTTCTAGCCTGACAAGCCAGACTATAACTTAAAATACATAGTCTGACCACAATCGATAGACCCTTGGGTACGACGGCTACAGTACACCCAATCAGAGCGACAAAAGCCGATTCAAACGACGCTAAGCCCATCCAATGACTCCCTGTCCACATAGAGTGTTGTGATTGGTTAAATACCAAGATGACTGGCGCTCAATGGTGTTTTTGCCCCCAACAGCACCTTCCAGACAGCACAGCCTAAAAGGCACTACCCTTTACCCTATTCCCACCCTAACTCCCTCAACTCTCATCCTAACCCTAAACTGAGGGAGAAGTGCCTTGAAGGCACCGCTGAGGGCAAAAAATACCAAAGACCACCTAGAGCGTTGTGATTGGCTAGACACCACCGATGTCTGAATACAACCTATGGCTCATAGCTAGACATACTCCCTGAGCAAATCAATTTAATGATCAATTTATCACCACTAAGGAGTTCTGGGCTAGTACATTTCTTGTATTGCAAGCAATGAAAAAAGCTCTGATTGATATCTCAGCTATCCCTGAAACCCCATTAGAATGCACAATAAACACCAGTAACAGATTGAGAACATAAAAGAAAAAAAAAATGTGAATTTTCCTTTCTATGGACTACATGGTTTGGTTTTGAGGAAATACAGGCAACTTTTGACATACTAAAGCTGTCAACATTTCTGGATAACATTTTGGGCAGGGGCAATTATTTCACTAATTTTTTTTCATGTGTTACTGAAAGGGTCATGGGCATTTTTTTTATCAGAGAATTTGTTTTGGTACCATTCTAATTTGGATGACATAGTATGTTCATATGAAGGTTAGATAAATGCGAGGTTTATTCCCGCCAGCTATACAGGATATGTACTGTATCCAGGTGGGGGTAAACCAGCTCAGAAAACTAAATTACAGCATCATGGCTAATTTATCAGACATCATTGGCATGTTCTAGTAGAATCATAAAGAATCTGAAAAAATGTTCGTATACATTTTATGAAGCTAGTTTTACTGCAAAAACTGCACAATGTCCCTTTAAGGTGACTGAAGAAAACAATTCAAGGTCAAGGTGATATTGTCAATTCTGCCATGTCAGACAGGCTACATACAGAGAAATTTTAATAAGGGGCTACATATAAGCCTGTGTAGTTGACTAAAACCTGCTAGAACAGGCTTATTTGAACTTTATGTATTTATTACAAATTACCAAATTTCCCATATAACCCTAAATGAACTCCAATATATTTCATACTGTTCAGTGAAAACGAACTCATTTCGTTATAAGCAGCATCCTATTCCACTAAATCATATTCTCTAACAAATGACTCGCCTATAATTTATCCGCCAAGCCTTGGCTATTGCTTGTCTTTAATTTCAGCATTGAGAGTTTAACAAAGGTCGTCCGAACACCAGAGTTAAGGTCTTCATCAGGGATAGAATTATTCTCAGAGCAAGCGCAATAAATGTAGGCTGTACTTGAAACAATATTTTGACTGTTGAAATTCTTAAAACGGGGGTTCGTAGCTGACTGATCATTAAAGCAGATAACATTCTGAATAGCCTATGTTTGAGAAAAGGCTTGGTTATTACAATCTACCCTCTCATGAAGGAATAGTAGGGGATCTGCCCTACTATAATCATCATGGTACATACCAAGCATTTACGACTTGTGCGCCCTTTGTTTTCTTTTTTTATCCACTTGATATTGAACAAGCTTTCCGTTCAACATTTTGTCAACAGCCTGTGCACTAAATCGATTTAAAAGAATGCCCCCCCTTTTCTTATAAATAACAAAACATACTCTCCACTTTCCGCTTGCGAGCGTGGGTCGTGTGACACTTGTTACAGGGCTTCCCCTAGTGTTTACGGGACGCTCGCACTCCGCTGTAGTAGGTGCTCCTCTTCGAAAAGTTTCAGCGTGAGTTCCGGTGACGCCCCGCCCATCCCAGGGAAAGTTATTTAGTCTGACAGAATGAGAGACAAGTTGATTGATAGAGAGAGAGAGATTGACGGCTGAATGAGAAAATAATACAGATTGAGGCTTGGGAGCGAAATAGAGTGGGAGCAAACAAAAGATATCGAAACAGGGAGAGTTTTGTAAGTGATTGATTCCAAAACTCCAGCGGTTGTAGTTTCAGAGGTAAGATATGCCGCGCATCACTACTGCGGTTCTTTTGATTGGGATTAAGCACAATTATTGGTGTGAGATGGATTTATTAGGTCTACTCCAAATATACCTAAAATGGGCAGTAGTTTGAAAATCTTGCGTTGCCTTGGTGGTACCAGCAATGAAGCAATTTCGTTTAGCCTTACTTGGTTTGCCCACTATGGCCTGCATGTCTGTATACTTAAGCCCTTGCCATGTGTCAGATGAACATAGATGGAGAACGCATGGCGTCCGGTAACGGAAAACTCCGTCAGTGGTTGATCGAACAGGTGGATACCGGCAAATACCCGGGGCTGGTGTGGGAGAATGATGAAAAGAGCATCTTCCGCATCCCTTGGAAACACGCGGGCAAGCAGGACTACAATCGTGAGGAGGATGCGGCTCTCTTTAAGGTAGATGAAAAAGTGACAATACTGATCACATTCCTTAGAACAGTTTGAAGACGTATACTTTACCTGTGCTTCATTCGGTTTGGGTACCACAGGCCTGGGCTGTTTTCAAGGGCAAGTACCGGGAAGGCATTGACAAACCGGACCCACCCACGTGGAAGACGCGCCTGCGATGTGCGCTCAATAAGAGCACGGACTTCGAGGAGATAGTAGAGCGCAGCCAGTTAGACATCTCTGACCCATATAAAGTTTACCGGATTATACCAGAGGATGCAAAAAAAGGCAAGTAGTGTTTCTTGTTTGCTATATTTCCTCGTCATTGAATATATTTGAATGCATTTCTTCTTCTTCTTCTTCTTCTAATTATTATTATTATCACCATTATTAGTAGTAGTGGTAGGCTATTTTTGTTTTCGGTGATGGTGGTGACAATAAGGGGAAAAAATAATATAGGTCTGGAGGTTGATGTACTGTAAATGTCACTTACCTTGGCTCTCTATACTGGCAGGATCCAGACCTCTTGTGGAAACAGCAGGTCACTTAACATCTCCACATTATCCACTGCACCCTACCTACACTCCTCCTCAGAATCAGGTGAATATATGATCATAAAAAAAATAATGTTGACCCACTCTCTGCCTCATAGACATTGACATACTGTACATATGCACAGAAATGCTTGTACAGTGTTCTCATGTAAATGCCCAAAACTGGTAGTGACAGGATCTTGTGCATCTGATGGGTTGCAGGTGTGTAACTACTTGTCGACCCCAGAATACGGCTGGAGGGGCTATCAGTGCGATGAGCCTTCTCATCCAGATTACAGCAACACCCCATATAGCCCTACTACACACATGAGTTGGGAAAATGGTGAGTGAGAGTGTGTGTGTGTGTGTGTGTGTGTGTGTGTGCATATGACAAGTGTACTACATCCTTCTGTGATTCTGAGTTCTGTGTACAAGAATTAGCTGTTTGTACTAGCAGTATGTTTTAAATTCTTTGTCTGTTAAATTTGAGTTGAAATACTGTATGTTCACAAACACAGTTATGATTGGGTGTTTGCAGGTTACCAGATCAGTGGTTCGTTTTTCAGCTGCACTCCCTCTGAAGTGCCTGCCACACCCTTCGGCTTTCCTCAGCCTGGCTTCAGAACAGCAGAGGCCATATCAGGTATAGACACACACACACACACACACACACACACACACACACACACACACACACACACACACACACACACACACACACACACACAGGGTCTTCTGGGTGCTAACTAATCTGTGTAAACGTGTGTGTTACAGACCAGAGACTCTTTGTGTGCGTGTTCTATGGCGGGAGCTTGGTTTCAGAAGTGACTGTACTGAGACCTGAAGGGTGTATCCTAACGCCACACGGACATGCTTTCCAGCCAACCAGCGGCCCAGAGGAGGTGTCTCTTCCACAGAAGGCGGGGCTTGAGGGCAGCGTCCACCTATGGGTGGGGCCTGGTGGGCTCTATGCTCGCCCCTACGGTTCCGGCAAAGTCTTCTGGGAAGGGGGGCACGCTCCTTACCGAGACAAACCAGGCAAACTGGAGAAAGATCAGACCAGCAAACTCATAGACTTACACACCTTACTCACAGGTACACACACTTACAAAAACACGCGATATAAAAACACACAATTAATCCCAATAGACTTTTATTCTATTCTAGTCTGTCATTGACTCATGGTTCTGTGTGATCTTCTCTCTTTCCTGAGAAGTGTCTCTGCCCACTGAATTCTCATTCAACCAATTTGCATAACCACATAAGTGGACTTTCCACAAGAACGAGGGAGTAAGTAAGAAGTAAAAGAGGAGCGAGGGTCAGATAGGGAAACGCGAAAGAGGGAAGTAGAGACTCAGAGCGCAAATAAGAACAATCCTGGGCACTTTCCCCTCTCTAACTAACTCACGTTCCTCCTAGCCAGCTCTCATGCCATTGTTAGTATGTGTTACTTGCTTCTCTGTGTGTGTGTGTGTGTGTGTGTGTGTGTGTGCGTTTGTGCTTTGTTCATCTTCTTTTGTGTTATTCAACATGGCTTATAAATATGTTATATATGTGTAATGTAAACTCAGCATCAGTAGAGGATTATCACGTCTTGACTCGGTGGAATGAAGGAAAGGAAACATGCAGTATTGATATTTAAAAGTCAAGTCATCTGTGAAAAGACAAATAGCACATAGACTAATTTGATTCAGATTTGATTTGATTCGATTCAGATTGATTTAGTAACGAACTATATTCTAATCACTTTCGTCCATCTCTCTCCTTTCCGCAGAGCTCCAGGGTTTCTCTCTGCATTCTCATCCTCTGCCTCGACTTCAAGTTCTCCTGTCCTTCGGAGATGACATAGATGCTGAAGTACAAAGGAGAACCCTCACAGTGCAGGTACACACACACACACACACACACAGTCTAGTAACACCTTCCATTATACAAGTATAGTAAGGGACTGTGTGAAGTGTCGATGTGTCAATGTGAAGTGAAATGTTTTTTTTTTTGTTTTTTTTTGTGTTTGTATGTGTAAGGGACTGTGTGAAGTGTCATTGAATGTGTGTATGTGTTGTATGTGTGTTTCAGGTGGAGCCGATGTTTGTTAGACAGCTAGTCTGTCTGTTTCAGTCGGGAGGAAACTACATAAGGACCCATGACTTCCACTCACACACACATCCTCACAGCCTGGCACACACACAGAATGAGCAGTCGCCCACCAGTACACAGGACTATGCAAGGATCGTCACACATCCACATGGAAACACCCTAGCAGAGTGACCCCTCCTTGACCCCCATGTCTGCGTATGTGTGTGTTTTATGTGTATTCAAGCTGGAGCTTAATGGTTTTGTATGTGTTTATACGAGAGAGGCATGACAAAGAATGGTACATCTACTTGTAGTGATTTGGGGGTGGGGGTGGAGGGTTGGGATGAAAGCTATAACATAAAGCACTGAATATCCTTGGCAATAATCCTGTGGAGTGGCTCGCTTGTAAAGAAAGCCAGGTATGTGGATCCGTTCAGCTTAAGAATGTTACTGTACCTTCAGACTGAAAAGAATACAGGCAGTAAGAACGACAGAAGTAATTCACTTTGTATGGACACAAGCAACAAAAGCTAAATAACTTAAGTGTCAAAGGTGGTGAGGGATAAACTTGGGCGACTAGAGTGACAAAAACAGTTAAACACAGCTCAAGTTAATGCAAATTAGCCATGACGCATTTCAGACGTAAATTAAGTGTCAATGGGCAAATCATGAGCGATTAGAGGGATATGTGCGAACACCAATTGCGTCCAGCATTGCGTTTTTGGTTCCTTAGCAACAAAGACTTATTGTTTGCGGTCTGAAGATACAGTTAGTGTTTTTCGGCCAGTATTAACTACTTGTTTTTAGGTTAACCATAGACTCCACTTAAAAACTATTAACTTACCATAGACAAGAGAAAAAAATAACATCCAGATTTTGTATAAGCTGAACATTTCTACTTCATACTTAATAGTAGCACAATACTGACACCACTAAGCCTTTATACTGACCGATGGCCCTTCTTCATCTATCAGGACCTAAAGCCATATACTGTATCATAAATAATGTTAGACAGGCACTCCAAAGCAACGCGGCCTTCTTTAAAGGGCCATTCCTGTGCAGTTCACATGTGTAAATTGATTCATGTATGTTGTTTAGGTGTATTTCTGATATGTATATTAAAAACTGAATTGAAATTATATTTGACTTGAATTCACATTGTACTTGATGTGTATTTATTTGTACTTTTGGTGAGTTCAGCCAGTACTGGTGGTTGGTTGATGTAGTTTGTGTATATATCTGTACTGTACCAAACAAGTCAGTGGCTGTACATGTATGTGTTCATGAGCGTGTGCTTATTGACTAGAATGTGACGAGCCGTGTGTGGCGAGTGTGGTTAGATGTTTTGCGAGCAGGAAGTTTGGTTCAAAGACTGCTTGGGGGAGAACATCACAGACACACTAACAAACACACACACACCACATACAGACACCACACACACACACACACACACAAGAATACACATGACATCATTGGGGAAGGAAAACTCCAGTGACAACTAATGTGTCATTCGGCCCACACACATGCACACACACATGAATTACAGTAATTAAAACGAGGAATCCTCAGAAAGATGACTTGATGGCACTTTAATGTGACAAACAGCCTGACATTTAAAGGACAGTGTGGGAACGTTTACGAGTACAAGTACATGAACAGAAGTGGTTAATCACTGAGAGGTAACATGATTAACATTTGCTGTGTATTAAAACAGGTGTATTAGGCACAGCTGCAAAGGGACACCTGTCTGTAGTGTGTGAATGTGTGTGTATATGTGTGTGTGTGTGTTCATCTCTTCACAGGATGAGAGGAGGCCGGCTGGAAACAGCTGAGTTGCAGGTGCATACTGCTTTTGAACTTGTTCAACAACTCCTCTAGCAGTCTGAAAGAGAGAGAGAGAGAGAGAGAGAGAGAGAGAGAGAGAAATGAACATCAGAGGTTGAGAGAGAGAGAGATGAAGAAGAAGAAGAAGAAAGGTCTGTGTGAGAGACAAGAAGTCTCTGAATTCAAGCATAAGCATGAATTCATGTATGACTGGCCAACAAACATGCTTCTTGTTTAATGCAGATTTAGACACGCCAGCCCAAACTAGGCATCTTAAGAACCTCCTGACGTCAAAACTCTAGTACAACTAAAAAAAAAAGTAAAAAAAAAAAAAAACAATTCCATTGATGTATTTTCACTACATCTAGACCCACATCTCACTGTTACTACATGACCATACAGTATGTGTCGACCGTGACAGAGAAATGGTGAGGAAAGCCTTTTTTGCGCAAAGTAAAGATGTGTGTGATTGTCTGTGTGTCTACTGCATGTGTGTGTCTGTGTGTGTGTGTGTGTGCAATGACTTACTTTTTGTCAGCTCCACTGTGCAGTTGTGGGAGAGACTCGAGTGCCTGTTTGAAGCTGGCACTTAAAAATATCAAAACACACAGTAAAAAATTAACGACACATCAAAAGTCCTCATCTCTCACTAGTTATGTATTAAAGGAACACACACCTATATTTTGGGAAATTAGTGTATTTGCATGGCCTGGTTCTTCTGATCTGATATGCATATCAGTCTGGCCAAGTGGCCTATTTCCTCTTCTTCCTGTTCACCTGAGATAGCGAACCAATCAAAAACTGACTTTTACCCCAACACCATGGAAACGGACTTAGAAATTATCCGGAGTGAATCAACGCGTAGCCCTGCTGTTTCACATTGTGAAGTGTTGCTGTTATAACCACAACAATGATCGAATTTCGTGCGACGTACACCGAGAAGGCAAATCAGCAGCTAACGCTAACCGAAGCGGGCATATCAAAATGAAACCAAATCGATTACGTTTTGTTTTGATATGCTTGCTTCTGTTACCGGTAGCTGATGTTTCGCCATCTCGGTGTGTGTTGCACGAAATTCAGTCATTGTCAAAGCTTTTGACAGCACTTAGCAATGTGAAACAACAGGGCTACGTGTTAATTGACTCTGGATAATTCCTCTAACACATGCTTTGCTTCAAACTGTGATGCATCTCTC
>JAODXP020000022.1:9473201-9485372 GCA_027497455.2 Sardinella longiceps | reverse complement strand
GACAGAGAAAAATCACTTACAACTAGCCCAATGGGGTGGAATTTTGAACTGTATTTGTAACATCTTAACATACTCCAAATGTCACCACAAAAACTATGAAGTATCAACAGACACCTTAGAACACAGAACTGTGTATGACTACAAATGGCTGAAAAAGTGTTAAAACTGTGTGTTTATGCAAGCAGCCAAACATTGTTTGTTTACAAAACGGTTTTGTAAACACTGCATAAAAACACGATTTTAACTACTTTGTCAGACATTTGTAGCCATTAAAAGTACAGTGGTGTGTTGTCACGTGTCTGATGATGTTACATAGCTTTAGGGGTGATATTTGGAGCATGTTTAGATGCTGAAAACACAGTTTAAAAGTTGTAAGTGATTATTCTCTGTTCAAGGAAACCTATATGGTTGGACCAAAATGTCTGGGGTCTTCAGTATTGGCTAATCTCAAGTAGCTTGAGCAATAAAGCTCTTGTTGAAAATGACTGAAGTTGCCCTTTAACAAGAATGGCATAAAGAACACCTCCACAAGGTATTAGAAAAATCTCCACTTGGATGTTTATTTAATTGACACACATTTCCAACTAACTACTAAATGAACACTCATTCCGATAACTGATGTCCAACACAAGTACAGTAGGCTACACTGTGCTGCTGTTTCCATTAGTAACCTAGCAACAGCCCTGTAATTTGTGGGACAGCATTTCAAGGAGAAGACGCAGCCCTGAATACCAACTATGTTACAGTTACAGTGTGCAGACACACACACACACACACACACACACACACACACACACACACACACACACACTCAATCATTTAATCCTGCTTCAGCCTTCCTGATCTCAGCATCGTCACTGTCACTGTAACAGCTGTTTGAATAAGGGAGGGGTATGATTACACACACATGCACACACTGTCTTCACATATTTTACACATAAATACATGCACAAAAAAATAAAGCAATCAACTTCACATATCTTATGTAAGTTGATGGTAGTTGCTATGTCAAACTTTAACACATATCGAAATGCGCAGTAACCCAGAAATAGAAAACACACTCAAAGTCAGAGGGATAATTGAATGACACCTACATTAGTGTAATAAACAGCACCCCATAGTCTCTCTCATAGTGTCCTTATGCTCAAAAGAACTAGCATCTCAACAGACTGGCTTTTGGGGTCAGTTGAAATATTACTATAAGGCTGTGAGTGGTTTGATTTCCAGCCAACTGTGAGCAGGGGCGTACCACCAAATTCTGGGCCCTATGCACAAGCTGTGGCCATGGCCCCCCTTACAGTCTGGAATACAATTCCCTCCTCAAGGGCCCGCCCTCCTCTATGGGCCCTGGTAACTCTGGTAACCCCCCCCCCCCCCACACACACACACACACACTACAACGCCCCTAGCTGTGAGTAAGGCTGAGTAGTTTGATTTCCAGCAAGCGTGTGTGTTGGGAGGGGTGTTAATAGTGACTCAGTGGGTGTGGCACCCATAGATTTATGTATAGAATTCTTATGGTGACACCACTAAAGGCAGGAAGAGCAAGTTCCATTGAAAGAAAGAAACCTACAAATAACAGGACTGCAAGTGAGTTGGAAGGGAAGTACAGTATCTGTGTGTGACGATCAATTCAATCTTCTACAGTAAGTAAGGGAACCAAAACCTTTTCCAACCTTTTCTAGTAAGTAAGGGAACCAAAACCAAAATCTTTTTCCATGTAGCTAGTGCTGCAAACAAAAGTCTAAACACCAGTTATGCCTGTTTGTATATAAACTAGAGTGTGGACTGTGTATTCACCTTAATCTGACCTGCCTCTTTCTGTCATATTTTCTTCTGCGATTGTCTAGAAATTACCATTAGCTACTTGCCTCTCATCCACATCCATGCTATTTTCAGCTGTAAAAACTTTTCCACGGCTACAATAAGGAGTTTTGTGATTGTGGTATTTCATGAAAATATCATTTATTATCTGGCAACAAACTCTACAAACCTGTTTAAAACCTGTTTAAGTTCAAATTTAAAACACCAAATATCACCAAAGCTAAGCCAAAGCTTTGCCAGACCGGATGTTCACAGAAAAACGTCATGGTAGCCCCAATGTTTACACGTGGAATATAATCAAATACACCTAACTACATTTCTTGACCTGTCTGCAGCAGCTGTCGCCATGGAGACCCTGAGTCATGCTAACGGGGCGTTTGCGCTGGAGCTGTACCATGCCCTGTGCAAGGACTCCCCCGGGAGCAACCTCATCATCAGCCCCCTCAGCATCAGCACAGCGCTGGCTATGGTCTACCTGGGGGCCCGTGCAGGCACAAAGGCCGAGATGGGCAAGGTATGGGAAAGTAGTTCGAACGGAGGTTGATTCTTTGTGGCACTTGAGGTTTCTTGTGAAATGTGGTTTCTTGAAGATTCTAGTGAAATGTGGTTTCCAGTTTCCTGGATTCCTTAGTGCCAACATTTGCGAGACCAAAGGAGGTGTGTCTGTGAGTTTACACAGATACTGTACTGATACAGATACTTTCACAGACACATACATAAGCCATACCAGCTCATAGGTGTGCACTTACAGTACATACAAGCTATACAGTATAATCACTAACAGTATAGATAATGTTAACAAGTTCAAAAGTCACTGGTTGCTAAGTGTGTTTGTGTATGTGTTGCATCTGTGTGCAGGTGTTGCGCTTTGACCAGGTGTCTGATGTCCACTCTCATCTTCACACTCTTATGGGAAACATCACTGCACCCAGCTCCTCCCATGTTCTCAACCTGGCCAATCGGCTCTTTGGAGAGAAGACCTTCAGCTTCTCACCAGTAAGGCCTGAATCTCATGTGAACTATTGCCCCCTCACTAACAGTACCAGAGTGGTGTGGTGTGCACATACAAACAGATGTGTCATAATTCATGTGAATTCATTCACTGTGAATTGGGGGATATCCTGTACATTGAATGCTATGCTGTACGTTTTATGTCAGATTACTGTAATACTATTGTTTGTCCTAGGCTGAGTCAGTGAAGTATCTGGATATACTGTAACACAACTAGGGCGGCTATATAACGTGTGTGTGTGTGTGTGTGTGTGTGTGTGTGTGTGTGTGTGTGTGTGTGTGTGTGTGTGTGTGTGTGTGTGTGTGTGTGTGTGAAGGAGTTTTTAGGAGATATACAGAAGCACTACCTGGCTGATCTTCAGGCCATGGACTTTCTACAAGCTCCTGAGGAGGCCAGACTTACAATCAACCAGTGGGTGAAGGAGAAGACTGAGAGTAAGTAATATACACACACACACACACAAGCACACACTCACAAACATGGTTCTAGTGTCTGTCTGTGTGTGCCGGGCATGTGTGTGTGTGTGTGTGTGTGTGTGTGTGTGTGTGTGTGTGTGTGTGTGTGTGTGTGTGTTTGTTTGTACCTACTTGTGCTTGGCCAATGCCATTTCAGATAAAATTCCGGAACTTCTGAAGTCAGGTGTGTTGTCAACGATGACTCGCCTGGTTCTGGTGAACGCTGTTTACTTCAAGGGCAGCTGGATGCATCGCTTCCGTAAGGAGAACACAGAAGAAATGCCCTTCAAGATCAGCAAGGTCAATATAAAATAATATATTCAAAATTTTCAAAAATGTGTGTGTTAAATGTTCATATGTAATTGTGTGCATCTCTGTGTGTGTGTGTGTGTGTAGACGGAGACTCGGCCGGTGCAGATGATGACTCAGAGGAAGAAGCTTCCTTACGGATGGGTTGATGACCTGCAGCTTCAAGTGTTGGAGCTGCCTTACACAGAGAGAGAGCTCAGTATGTTCATCCTGCTGCCACCGGAGACAATAACACTTACTGAGGTGTGTGTGTGTGTGTGTGAGTGTAACGAAAATGGAGAGAGAGATAGAGACAAAATCCTTCACCCATAGAATGTACAACTTCTACTCTTTGTACAGAAATCCATGCAAGAAGAAAGCTGCATGTTTTAGCTGGGCAGTAAGAGAGATGCACAGATACATGGAATTACTAGAGTGGAGAGTTTTCTTAATTATATTTTGTTCCGTATGTTTTTTTTTATGTGGTAACCATGCTCTTCTTTTATCTTCATGAAGCTGGAGAGTAAACTGACCATAGAGAAGCTTCTCGAGTGGACAGACCCTGCGAACTTGGACCACGGCATTTATGTGAACCTCGAGCTGCCCCGCTTCAAGCTGGAGACCTCTGCCTCTCTGGGTGACACGCTCTCTGGACTCGGCATGGGGTCGCTGTTCAACGAAGCCACCGCCGACTTGTCCGGCATGAGTCCCAACGGTGGGCTCTCGATATCTGCTTTGGCGCACAGCGCTGTTTGTGATGTCAATGAAGAGGGTACAGAGGCGGCGGCAGCCACCGCAGCCATAGCATCCAACTGCATGGTCCGTGAAGAGGACTTCATTGCTGACCACCCCTTCCTCTTCCTCATCATGCACAACCGCACACGCAGCATCCTCTTCCTCGGACGCTACTGCGGGCCAGAGGAATGATGACTGGGTGGGCACCCTACCTTTTCGATCTTACCACCACTATGCAACAACAACAACAAAGTAGTAATCTTGATCTCAAAGGTTTGCTGAAACTGAATGATGTTGAAGTGGAACTCTAATCTATCAGAATAGAATCAGTAATATAAGGTCGTCAGCCTACTAATTTACCTTAGCCCTCTGTCCTATTGTAACTCAGGCCCTTACTTTACCCTAATATTGATTACACTTATTGCACTTACAGGTAACATTACATTAAGTTACTGTTACCTTAGAGCAAGTTTCTGCATCTTAAATTGCTTTGCATCAAGGTATTTTGTAAATGAACTCTGTTCCAGATCGTTCTAAACCGTCACCTGACTTGGTCTCTGCTTTTGGTAACCCTGAAATTGCCATTACAAAGATAGATCCCATAGAAAATTACATGTGAAGGCTACTTTAATTATCATCAAATAATTCCGGAAAAACATGCCACACTACAGGTATGTGTTTAGAAGTTTGATGTTACAGCGCATCATGACCCACATAACATTATGGAGGAAACATCAGTGTACAGTATATACTGTATCCCTAGCATTGTCTGCAATCTATGATTGCATTTCACCAGCATTGTCTCAGCTCTTAACAACTCTTTGCCTTTTAAATATCTAGACGATTGTAATTACTATATACAGTATAAGGTGTAAACTAAGCCCTGTCCACTTGCCAAACATTGGCAGTTCTTTCAGTTATGGACCCAATGGTTCAGTAGTAGTATATACTGTATGATTATAGTGAGAATTAGGTACTAGAGGCACGGGCAAATGCAGTCAATTTAATGGGAAATGACGTGAATGTAGTGCAGTCTGATGAATTTACAGAGCAGGATCTTGGATTTGTGTGGGCAGTTGCAGGAAGCGAAGGTGAAAGGATCGCAGACGACTCAGCAACTCTTCCAGATTTTGTGGAGGCATGAGGACACAGATTCTAAAATATGCAAATACACACAACAGAAAATATCCCAATGCCATTAAAACGGATTGAAAAATAGCATTAGTGGTCTTAAATTTAAGATCTGATTCAAAGTGTGTGTGTGTGTGTGTGTGTGTGTGTGTGTGTGTGTGTGTGTGTGTGTGTGTGTGTGTGTGTGTGTGTGTGTGTGTACCTTAGGTACCAGCAGCTTCCTGTGTCTGAGTGGTCATAACACACACACTCTCTGAGCCCCACACACACACCCTGCTCATCCAGAAGTTTTTCACAGTACAGTGGTCCAGCACTCATCCCCATGGCCTACACACACACACACACACACACACAGAGACCTATTATAAGCAGGTGCAGTTGTAGCCTGGTACTTGTGTGTGTAAAAACATAAATGTAGGATTCAGTCACCATTTACAATGAGTACATTCTTCTTTAGGGTGTGAGGTGTCAAAAAGCAACAACAAGAGGCATTATTTTGTGGAATCTGGTTGCAAGAATGTAGACTGTATGTTTAATAATATGGAAGTATGTTTGTACATATTTCTAGCATGATAAGCCAGGTTAAGAAACAGGTTGCTTGCCTGTGGCAATGTGAGGTGTGTGTACAGGTAGACTCCTCCCATCACAGGCGGGCAGTAGAATCCTGACAGCAAATTGAGAAAGGTTCGCCCCCTTTCTAAATTCTGCTTTAGAGCATTCTTGCAGGACAGCAACTCCTATAAACCCGCACACACACACACACACACACACACACAATAGTTGAGCCTGGACAATTTTGACCAATAGCGGCCCACCGTGGTTTTATTCAATAATAACTTCATGGCAGGCTAAAGTAACACAGTAAGTTGGATACATAGCATTAACATGAGAGATTTAATTGAACTGGCCCAATATTCCTCAAGAAAAATATGAGTAAATTATGATGAAATGACCGTTGGCACACCGGGCATTGCCCTGTATGCCCTATGGCCAGTCCATGCCAGAACTCAGTAACTATATGCTTTTGATAACATCATTGCCTTGTATTGTTGTATACTTGTTTGTATGCACTGTTGTGTGTATGCACCTGCATATATCTGCTATGAGATGGCTCTCCTGGACGTGGTGGGTCAGCCATGATGTCAAGTCCAATCTGGCCAATCACAGGAGTGCTGATGTCCCCGGTGAGCAAGACCCCCACATACGGCAGCACAGCCTCATCAAAGTTGACCAGCTCCATGTACCCTGCCCTCAGGCCACACCTGAAAAGCACAAGCCTGTAAGCACTGAAAAGTTCCCAATGGCACAGTGAAATTCTCTTGGGCCCTATCTGAGATATGACTGCATCTCTTGTCACTTCAACTACCCGAGGCCGGAATGCACACTTCAACTACCTGGAATGCACTGATCTAGCACTTCTCAGCTCTTGCACTTGCTCTCCTATTAGCAAAATGACACTCCCAATAGGCATCTACTTATATTGCGTTGAAGCTTGATTGTTATCCCTCTTTTGAAGTCGCTTTGGATAAAAGCATCTGCTAAATGCACAAATGTGCATTCAAGCATTATGGATGCAACAGGATATGAACAACCATTAAAAACCATTCATATTTTGATAAAAATAAACAGAAAATGTTTGGATAGTATATCATCTCCATGATACAATAAAGGCTCAAAAATCATGTAATCAATTACATAATAAAAATAAATTACATATTATTGGCTTTATGGATGTGACAAAACCCCATGTCTAAAGAGTCATTGAGAGAAAAACTCACTCTCCCAGAGTGCCATTGGAGAGGGAGTTGAAAGATGCCATCTTCACAGAGCCTGAGTAGATGGGACCCATCTCAAAGAGCACCCTCTTATAGGACAGGAACTCACAACCCTGTCCAAACACACAGTCCTGGTAAACCTGCTCAGACACAACAGAAACACACACAGGTGGGTGAGTCATACACAGAAAGGTGCACTATTTCGAACTCTGGCGTTTGTCTGTATCGTTCACACATTGGTATACAGCATAGTGTTGCCTTGGACATAGTATCCTCACCTCATCCACCAATAAGAGGAGGTTTTCTTCGGCTGCAAACTGAATTACATCCTGTATGGTCTTCCTATCCTGTATTTGTCCTTAAAACAAACATGCACTCAGAAAATGCATTTAAAGATCTCACGTGCTGCTGCTGTGTGTGTGTGTGTGTGTGTGTGTGCGCGTGCGTGTGTGAATGAATGAATGAGTGAGAGAGAGAGAGAGAGAGAGAGAGAGAAAAAGAGAGAGATTCTTACTGTAAAATACTGTAAGTGTGAGTAACCGTGTCTGTACCTGTTGGATCTCCTGGGTTTGAGATGTAAATGGCCCTGGGGTTACATCGCCCCCTGGAGGCTTGTATGACCCGCTGTAGCTCCTCAATCTCCAAGGCCCAGCCCCTCTTCTCCTGTAGCCTATAAGGGAGTGCCGCTAGCTCCACCATTTGCAGGAGGTTGGGCAGAGTGTGAGGGTGTGGCTCAGGGATCATGACTGCAGGCTGGGTTTGACCACTCCCCCATGCAAGTAGCTTCATTATGACCTGATTCAGGATCAGGATGCAAAGTTTGATATTCATTGAAATAGTGCCTCAAGGCATGACCCTGTGTGTGTGTGTGTGCGTGTGTGTGTGTGTGTGTGTGTGTGTGTGTGTGTGTGTGTGTGTTTTGTGTTTGATATTTATTGAAATAGTTCCTCAAGGCTTGACCCTGTGTGTGTGTGTGTGTGTGTGTGTGTGTGTGTGTGTGCGTGTGTGTGTGCACGCGTGTGTGAGCGAGTATGTGTGTGTACCATTATTCCTCGACGAGACCCAGTACAGATGAAGATATTTTTTGGGTCAGCCGCTACACCCCCATCTCTCCTGGAGATAAAACCTGCCACACTAACTTGTACACATTCCAGGCCACAGGAGTCTGAGTATGCACCTAATACACACACACACACACACACACACACACACACACACACACACACACACACACACACACACACACACACACACACACAGAGAGAGTCAAAGCCAAGCAGAGAATAATTATTTACAGAAAACAGTACAGAGAATAGTTCTTTGGAGGTAAAGTTGGTAACACTTTAATTTACAGCCCGTGAAGTACTGGGTAAGTATTAGGTAAGAATGGTGTAACAATCAAGGGATAAATTACTGAGTACTTACAGTGTAAGTTTGCTGGAATAACACGTAAAGTTGCTATTGAAGTATTACTTATTGTCAAGACAGACAGACAGACACACACACACACACACACACACACACACACACACACCCATCACTGGATGAAACTATAGTATGTAAAGTATTGTACGTAAAAATTTAAATGTCATATAAATGTTTTTTGTTTTTATTCGATTTTACTGTCTATTGCATACATCGTGTCATATGCCTAAACACAGACACACAAACACACACACACACACACTCTCTCTCTCTCTCTCTCTCTCTCTCTCTCTCTCTCTCTCTCTCTCTCTCTCTCTCTCTTACCAACACTGCTTCCATCACAGTGTTCTAGCATCCTCTCTGCTCTCTGTCGCACGTCCACAGGAAGTGTGTCTTCCCGGAGGAGATCAGGATAAACGCATGTGGCAAGGACCTACTTAGAACACAAGCCAAATCAGAAGGAAGAGTAAGAGAGTAAGAGTATGATTTAAAGCAGGATGTGTATGTCTGTGTGTGCGTGTGTTGTGTCCGTTGGACTAAGGTGTGTGTGTGTGTGTGTGTGTGTGTGTGTGTGTGTGTGCATGTGCGTGCATGCGTGTGTGTTGGACTGAGAGGTCGATGAAGTGGGGCACATCAGTCAGTCATAAAGTCAGCACATTTAAGAAATCGTTAAGCACACAGTAGGTATTAACTATGTCTCACACAGCACTGTGTGCATATTGTACTGTATACTCACACACATTCTTACCGACCTGACGCACAAAGGTTACGGGGGCCATTCCGGTTCTTTGAGCATCGGCAGAGCTGACGTCCATCACTTCTTTATAAGGCTTCTTCATTCCCTGTGAATCACATGGTGACTCATTCACAATGTTAGTTTTGTTTATTGTTTTAAAAAATAAGGTAATTTTTTTAATAAAAGGGCTCTGTCACTGGAAGCCAGTATTCTACTGTATATTAAGTCATACAAACCCAAACCTAGAACAAAAACTAACCTACAGTATACGATAGAAAATGGCATGCATGGGTTATCTTTCTATCATCTTTAACGGAAGATTACTGTACATTCACTTACATTGTTTTTGCGTATACAGCGGCCAAATGTAGTGGATTTTAATGGTTCAGTGGATATCTGAACATGGCATGCTTTGGCGTTTTTGATATAATGCAGTTGCTTCTTCGCTTTGTTGTTGATTCAAGGACATTCTGGGTGTTAACTTTATAAACATTTAAACTAGCTACATTAAAATATCTGACTTTTGTTGTATATCTCATTCTGTCTAAAAAATCCACCAGTCATAGAAGGTATTCTGTGTTGTGCTGTTACAGGTACAATGGACATTGCTTCAATAGAGTGAACTTAGTTACTGTATTATGAAAATAAAATACTGAAATATATAAATATTGCATATTATTTGTGGCTATTAAATGAAACTTGAGAATAAATTAAATAATAATGATAATTTTAAAAGGTTTTTTCTGCCATGTACAGTAATTACATTATTTGGTACTTGAAGTTCACTGTCTGCTAGTATTAGAAAGTGTATCAACCTTACCATTGCAATTTCATGTCTGATTTGTTCAGCTTTTTTCTGTAGTTCTTTATCAAACATTCTTTTCTCATCCGATATGAGAGCCATCCTGAATCCTTATAGTAGCAAAATAGGTTTTTTTTGGCACTCTTTAAACTCCTCTCTGGATTAATATGTCACAGTGTAACTGATAGTTACACTGTCAGTTGTCAGTGTGTGTGTGTGTGTGTGTGTGTGTGTGTGTGTGTGTGTGTGTGTGTACAGTATGTGTGTCTAGGCATACTGTCAGTGAAACAGTTGCACTGTAGCAAACATTAGTATTCTGTCACTTTTTTGGCTCTTACTCACCCTTGCCCTTCTTATACACAAACAGAAATGCAGAAACACAGACAGACATACAGGAAAAGTCTGATTGTTTTTTGAAAAATGTTTATTCATTGTAAGGATTGTAAGACACTCACTCTTGGCTTTTCCAAGTATCTGTATAACAGTATCTGCATTATTAACATAATCTATTGGTAACATAGTCTTTGTGTGTGTGTGTGTGTGTGTGTGTGTGTGTGTGTGTGTGTGTGTGTGTGTGTGTGTGTGTGTGAGTGTGTGTGTGTGTGTGTGTGTGTGTGTGAGAGAGGGAGTGTTTGTAGCCCCTTTTACACTGCTGTATATACTGTACCATGGTTATTACACACATTTTGTGTGCGGTGTGATTCAGGGATCATGGCCCCATGATCCATAGGAGACTGAATGCAATCGCGGGACACAAAACTGCAGTGATTAGAATTAGTCCTTCCAATGCATTCATTTAATGAAAACAAACACGTAACGTTCTTAAGAGGCAACTTCGGTCTTTTTCGGCACGGAGCTCTATTGCTCACTCAACCCGAGACTTGCCAGTACTGAAGATGCAGGAAATTTTGCTTTATTTCATTGAAATTTAATGCATGTTAAGATGCAAAAAACAGTTAAAATTCCTGCCTTCATTGTATAGCTGTCAGAGCTTAAGGAGACCTACATTTATATGGGTTGGGCAAAAATTTCTGTCTTTCACATCCGGAAGCTTTGCCCACTCCTCTCCTAACTTGGGAACTCAGCTTTCAGGTTGATAACACACCTTGCATTATCTTTATATTGCTCAACCTGTGTTGAACCCACAATTTCACCCCTGGGAATGTAGTGTAAAAAAAGGGCTGTGTGTGTGTGTGTGACTCAGTGTCTGTGTGTTTATGCTACTTTGGCATGGAAGAATATACTTAAATGTAACAAATACCTGAGTACAAATGTCAGTAGGATGTGTGTGTGTGTGTGTGCGTGCGTGTGTGTGTGCGTGTGTGTGTGTGTGTGTGTGTGTGTGTGTGTGTGTGCGTGTGTGTGTGTGTGTGTGTGTGTGTGTGTGTGCGTGTGTGTTCATCTCCCCTTCTCTGGACACTGGATCTTGTATCCCACTTTGTAGGCTTGCAAGTAAACCCGCGCCTGATTTATCCTACAAAGAAAACATCCAAATATGAATAAATGCACATATGCATCTGTATTCATGTGTGTGTGTGTGTGTGTGTGTGTAAACATTACCTGTATTTGGTACAGAGATGCACTCCCAGTGGTCCACAGCGATCCACATAACTTTCCCTTGTTGGTTTTCTAACTCCTCGTGCCGTACTGACCACCATGGTCACCACAGGACATAAACTGAAAGAAAAAGAAACATACAGACAAACAAGGTCAAAGATCTGTGTGCCTACGCTGTTTGAGGTAGTAGGGCAATTCCTTCAGAATCCACTTACAGTTTCTCACAGCGCCCTCCAGTGGTCCCAGTGGGGCAAGTACAGGTGTTGTGAGGGGAGCAAGTGCCTCCATGCTTACACGGGGGAACACAGGGGGTCATAACCGCTATACACATAAACAAACACACACACACACACACACACACACACACACACACACACACACACACACATACACACACACACACACACACACACACACACACACACACACAC
>JAODXP020000022.1:9443201-9463201 GCA_027497455.2 Sardinella longiceps | reverse complement strand
GAGAGACCAATTGGTTAGCCCATCAATCACTGTTCGGTAACTATGTAGGCTATTACGAAACTCATTTTCCCAAGCATTACATAAATGGGGATACAGGGGTAATGCAACTATTTTTGTCCAAAATCAATTTTTTAAGATAATAGGCTATGTAGGCTATAGTTCTTCTATGTTGGATAAACTAGATAGAGTTCAGAGAAAAAGCAATTTAATGTAATACAATGAAATAAAATGAAATAAAAAATATACAAAATTAATGTTGTGATAATTGTCTAACCTATCTCACAGAATATTTTCCAACAAATCAAATCTTTGCAGGCCACATAGCTGTGTTTTTCTATGCAATAAATAAATAAATAAATAAATAAAAAATATATAGTGATTTGAACATTCCTTCCATATCTGCACATTTGCATAGTATCTTGATAGGCTAAGATATATTATGAAGATATTGAGCCAAAAACATATTATGCAGCTGCTTGGCTTCAAATTCAATACGTGTAAAACCATGACCACTTAAATTAGACTTAATTCAAAGTGTTCATTGCACAATGTAGATATCCATCCTGACCTTTACGTCCCCATGGCCTCTGTAAGCTGGTAAATGTCTGTCCACTTTGGCTGAGATGTTCTCAGTTAAGAAAGAAAAGTTTGTTAGATGAGAGTTCAGATGGCATTAATTAAACTATTTGGACAAAGTGTTTACTGCTTTGTGGAATTAAACGCGAGGAACAACTGAATGGGACTTTGCAGGTCTTATTAAACTGAAGTTTGATAAAGTTCACAGAGTCTACCACCTGTCTGTAGTTCACATGCTGTGCACATCCACACCTCCCACATCAACTTTGAACCCTGCCCTTTGTGCAACTTGGCAGTTAGAGACTGGAATGTACCATTTGAAAAAATACCAATGAATAGACTAAACACTCTATGAATAACTAAAATGAATAACTATAAAGTGCATGTTGAAAGTCACACATTTACCTGCTTGTTCATCTTCAAGAAGTGTGTTGCAAAGATATCATTTTATGCACTTTCATATTTCTTGTTAAATTTACATAATTTTCTGCACATATACATGGAACAGTCGGATCTTTTAGATGCCTCCCTCTGACAGGGTTATGGTCATTTTACGGTACAGGACCAGTGAGTCCTTACGTTTGGGACCAGAAGAATAAAGTACATAGTAGCCTATTCCACATTCAGAATTAAATTATCAAGAGCTGTAAAACTTGAAGCTTTCTAAATGGCGATGCTGAGCAGAGATCTCCCGGATATTGAGGTAGGCATACAATACAGGCCTAATTGATGTTTTAATAATGATAATAATAATGATAATATGTAATTCTGTAAAGTTTTTTATTATTATTATTCTCAAAGATAGAATGCAATTATAGTCATATATAACGATTTTTATTTTATTTAAACAAACAGCATGCAAACATAATAATCTACATTATAACTTTTACTGACAGTACATTAACAAATCAAACATGAAATATACTTGATTTCAGTACTCTGGACAGCGCAGAGTTAGTTTCTCTTACATTCATTTCATAACACAGGAGTGATGACCACTGAAATAATTAATAGCATGTCTTCTATATGATTGTGTATAAAATTAACTTGACCTTGAAACAAATCTATCAATATATTGTATTATATTTAGACCTATGTCTGTAAATGTTAAGGGAAAAAAACATGTTGAGATTTCATGTTACACCCTTGTGTAAAAAGAAAGAAACTGCGAAATTAATTCATTATTTCAATTAATCTTTGCACATACTGTATGCACGATGCATGCAAACAAACTAGTGATTAATACAGACAAAAGTATTTTCCTTTTGTCCTGAAAATGTGATAATTGAACTATCATAATGCTGTAATATAGATGAGGCTTTATTTAGCCGTCACATCTTACAAAATATAGGCTACTTAAATTGTGTAAATAAGATTTAGGCTCTATGTTTTAATGTTTCTTTCAAACATGCATCTCCAGCTTACAGTACTGGAGAGCAACAGTGCAACATTTTGTTTTTGTTTAAATGATATTCATTCCTTTGAGACCAATTTAGGTGTTATTAAATGGCACGTGCACTAGCAGACACTATGAGGGAGGAACAGAAGGAGATAGACCTGCAGCAGGTGGTTAGCTAATCAGAGTGCTTTGCTAATTGTTAGGCTATCTGTGTTATATATCGAGAAAACAGCTGAGATTAGCACTGTGTGAGCATGTTATTACCTGGGATAGGCTACACCCTGGTTTGTTACATGGATTATCAGATAGATTATTACATAGATTATTGCCACATAGATTGATATTGATTTCCATGCTGACTCCTTGACTTGATGATAAATGAGTTTTGCAAGAAAATGTGCTGCTGATGATGGCAAAATTAAGGACGTTTAGGTTTTAAGGTGTATGTGGTCCCAATCAATTTCCAGCCATATGAATTATTCAGCTGGCTATAATTCAAAGGAAAAATCTATGGGCCCAGTGTTCACACAGCTTTTATAGCTATTATTGCATAAATTGCATGAATAGGATGGCTGAATTTCAATTTATAAAAGGGCTGTATGCATACCTAAGCTCAGGTTTATTAAACATATTGACATCTGACAATTATTATTTAGCGAATGATGAGCTGCCAATATGTCAGACTTAGAAAAATTAGGTGGAGAATATTCTTGAGAATGAGTGTAGATCCTGTGTGTGTGTGTGTGTGTGTGTGTGTGTGTGTGTGTGTGTGTGTTTGTGTGCACATGTTGTGAGCCTCTGTGATGTTCAAGATGGTGTGTGTGTGTGTGTGTGTGTGAGAGAGAGAGGCAGTGTGAGGTCAGAGCAAGTTCAGTTCTGAAACCGTGTTATGCACCGTTTTGTCAGACAGAAGTACTGCTGTGCTTGTAAGAGAGAGGCGATCAGTTACAGTTACACAATTACACAGATTCTGAGAAGCAATGTTTCCCCTGTCCTAGGGGTCTGTTCACGAGGCAACAGATAAAGGCAGAGGTCATAAAACTGATGGTAAACATTACCTTATACAACGTTTGTGTTTTGCCCTCTGCTCTGAAGTGGCTTGTGTAAAACGTGAAATAACATTCCAGAAATATCTTTACAACAGCAATAAGCCTATTATTATTTGTTTTTGGACTTACAGTATATCCCTACTTAATTGTGATATGTTTAATTATATTGATCTAAGAAAGGAAAACCAGACTGCACACATCTAGTAGAGATAGAGGACACAGAGAGGTAGGGACGTAAGGGTGGGGTTAGAGCTGGCCAATGAGAAATGAAGAAAAAGACAACATTCATAAAAAAACTGAGCTTGTGATCTTCAACTTCAAGCATTAGGCTCACTTTCAACCAACATGCTGTAGTTAAATATCTCCTCTTAAAAATATACAGTTTATAGAGCAATAAACAATTGGTGAACCATTGGTCACGTGAACAGTTGGTTTTCCGATGAACTTAAACTAGCACTGAGTATGGGGCTCATAGTCTAGAGGCCTGTTACACTATGTTTCATGTCCCCGTGGTTAAACACTGAGGAGCAGAGTTCACTACTCTTCGCAGGTGTTTCCTTCAGTCACAGAGACACGAGACAAGGGCTTGCATTATTGCACGTACACACAAACACACACACACACACACACACACACACACACACACACACACACACACACACACACACACACACACCAGAAAGAAATAGAGGGTATCCAAAGCAGTCCTATCAGGATTGATATGATCATGTTACCCAGTGGGTGATTTGCCTTATGGTTTGGTAAACGCTAGTGGTTTAGCATTGTAAAATTCAACCAGACCCTCAGTTCCATGATGTTGAATTCCAATAGTGACATGGCGTGCATGTAGAGTTTTTTGGCTTAGGTTAGGGTTAGTTGACTAAAATTCTTTGTGAAGGGTTGGATCTCGCCTTTGTGCCTATGTTTGACACCCTTGGTCTATGATATAATGGCAACATCACCAACCACTACTTACTTTTAGTTATATGGAATCCTATTCTATATTCAATAACCAATATAGACCATAAACTGGTGTTCTTTTCACAGACACAAATATAGATATGAGTGAACCAGGACTGAATTTGTATTTTTGAACTGCTCACACCCACAGAGTATCCTGGCGTTGAACCCCAGAGTGAAGAGCCATGCCTCCATCCACTCAACAGCCTACAAGAAGAGAGAGAAGAAGCACTGGAAGAGAAATCCTGAGAAGAGCTGTGATGTAAGCCTCCATGAGCATGTGGGGTAGGGGTGGTCTGAAGTCCTGGGTGGAGGGACAACACACACACACACACACACACACACACACACACACACACACACACACACACACACACACACACTATAGCCTACATTCAAAGACTTTACATTCTTTAGAAAGGCCTCAAACATGGTCTAAGTGGCTGAGGAAGTCCAAGGATGAGGCATTTAGAGGCAATATGATAAAGTGCAAAAAGGCGAAAACACTGTTGTCCTCTTAAGTACACTGGATCCATCTGGTCAACATTGCAGTTCAGACAGCATATTACTTTGCAGCACTACTAGTAATTAATTAGTAATGTGTCATATCCAAGTATGTCACAAGTGAATTGAAATGGATGGGATGGTATAGAAAAGGCTAGAATGATATTTTTGTGGTTGTGTTGTTGACAGAGCTGTGTGAAGCTGGAGAACAACTTTGATGACATCAAACACACCACGCTGAGCGAACGAGGAGCATTGCGGGAGGCCATAAGGTGAGAAATAGTGTTTCTGTCTACGGCCTCTCTCTCTCTAAATCTGTGTGTGTGTGTGTGTGTGTGTTTGTGTGTGTGTGTGTGTGTGTACAACATGTACTGTATGTGTGTACACGTGTACATACATGTGCTTGTGCTCATATAGTATGAGCATGTATGTTGTGTGCATTAACTACATTTTGTCACATTTTCTTTCATTTCTTGGAAAGAGACCTCCCACAACTGTGCCTTTCTAGACACACGTTAGTCATTTTGGATTATTGCCAGATTATGTATCGCCTGCCCTGTTGGAGTTTATGCAACAACAACATGATCATTATGCCAGTGGGGATATGTAACTGTTACGAACACGTGTTATCTCTCAAAGGGAAAGGGGAGAGCAAACAGACCCTTGCCCAAGACTTACTTTTCATTGACAAACTCACGTTTCTACTTCTACTATCGATACTGACCCTCCTGATCCATGAGCTTTTCCCCAACCCGGTTCTCATATATCGATCTGTTATGCAGCTCAGTCTGGCTGTCCTCTTGTCATCTCCCACGCCCCTGAGGTGGAATAAAAATGCCTATGTACCCATTGAACAGACATACAGGCAATCAGACTAATGTTTCCCATAATGTTTACAAGAAAGAGAGCAGGGTGGGTCATAATTTGAAACAAAACACACTAAGATCCCCTCCATCATATAAAGAAGACATTTTTGATTGGCTCCCTATCTCAGGAAAAGATGTGGAGATAGTACTGTATGTGAAAACCAGGATAGACATTTTCAGTTTTTTTTTTTGTTGTTGTTGTTGGCATTTCCAGTTTTTTTCCCCACATTTCCAGTTTTTTTTTTGGTGTTTTCAAGGTGGATGGTTATGGGGAGTGTGTAGTGTAGGTGAGATGTGTAGGTGAGATTATAACTCTGAGTATATCTTTTGGCAACCACGTTAGGCCTTGGGGGTGTTTTAAGTAGGTGCTTAAGTGGTAAATCCATATAATAAGAGGAAGCGGAAAATCTTTAAATAGCTTTGACTAGATAAGAGAATGATGACTCCAGGCTCACGTTTAGCGCAATCTCCGGATTGATTTAACCAGGTTTGCCACATAAACATTTACTTTAATACCCCCCTAAATGGACATTTTAAACAGCATCACATGTCATATTGTCCTATTTGTTATTTTCGATGGCTGTTGGGCCATTAACCATTTAGTCATTTCCTTTTGCAGATGTCTCAAATGTGCAGATGCCCCCTGCCAGAAGAGCTGTCCCACCAATCTGGACATCAAGACTTTCATCACCAGTATCTCCAACAAGGTGAGTATCCACAGGCATCAGGTAGTTCTAACAATTCCCTCAGTTGTCAAAGTAGAGTGTCTCTCCATTCTTTGACATCTCACTCATTCTCTCGACAAATCCATGCTAGCAAAAAATGATTTCGGCATGTTACAGTAATTTCCCGCATATAAGCTGCATTGTGTATAAGCCGCAGGGCAGTGTTTTATGCAAGTAAAAAAAAAAAACAAAACCATACTAACACCATATTAACTGCCCCCCTGTTTTAACCTCATACCGGAAGAAATTTTGCAAAATCAATGTATAAGCCGCGGCTAATAGTCGGGAAATTACGGCAACTAAATTTTTGGGGTGTTTTGCAGAACTATTATGGTGCAGCGAAGGCCATCATGTCCGACAACCCCCTGGGTCTGACTTGTGGCATGGTGTGCCCCACCTCTGAGCTTTGTGTGGGCGGATGCAACCTCTATGCCTCTGAGGAGGGACCCATCAACATTGGAGGCCTGCAGCAGTTTGCAGTGGAGGTGTGTACCATAAGGAAAATGTGGCTTTTCCTGGCATTTATTTTGTTGCACACAGACATGAATCAGATATTATTTGGACATTACTGAATAATCACCTATATTCACAAAGACTTTTTAAAGTTAAAAAAAAAAAGTAACAAAAATTATCTTGGAATGGGGAAAGGGAATATTAAAAAATACATTTAACTCAAGAGTGTTTCCCCTTCCACTCGCTCTGACATTGACTTTCTTTACCTCTCATCTTACTTGTACTTCGAAGAGCTAACCGCTGTCTGCACTCCATGCCTTCTGCAGGTTTTCAGTAAGATGGGCATCCCACAGGTACGGAATCCTGACCTGCCACCACCTGAGGAATTGCCTGCCAGCTACCACACCAAAATCGCCCTGATTGGCTGTGGCCCAGCCAGCATCAGCTGTGCCTCCTTCCTGGCCAGACTGGGCTATGACAACCTCACTGTACTGGAGAAACAGGAGTACATTGGGGGTTTGAGGTAAGGCTTGACCCTTTATTTGTGTGTGTGTGTGTGTGTGTGTGTGTGTGTGTGTGTGTGTGTGTGTGTGTGTGTGTGTCTCTCTCTCTCTCTGTGTGTGTGTGTGTGTGTGTGTGTGTGTGTGTGTGTGTGTGTGTGTGTGTGTGAGTGTGATGTAGGCCTTATGCATGTGGTATATAGAGTTTTATTATCATTTGGATGAAAGTTCTTTATGGTTTTATAGTTTTTTTTATTGTTTGTGTTGTGTGTGTCTTTTTTTTTAGCACTGCTGAAATCCCCCAATTCCGTCTGCCCTATGAAGTGGTTCAGTTTGAGGTGGACCTGATGAAGGACCTTGGCGTAAAGGTAACAATGCTTGACAAAATAAGAACAATTTCCTTCAGTTCGCTGACATGACAGTGATTGAGGTAATGCATCTGTTCTCTGGCAGGTTGTGACTGGGAAAGGCCTCGGGGTTAACGGCATGTCCCTCACCTCTCTGAAAGATGAGGGATATGAAGTGGTGTACATCGGTATTGGTGAGTAAAGGGGTTAAAATGGTTATTCTTGGATGGATAGATGGATTAATAGATGTCATATGTTTCATGTCATATGTTTTATTTATCTTCTTGATCAGGTCTTCCACAGGCTAACAGACACAAGATGTTTGATGGGCTAACTGTAGACCAGGGTTTCTACACATCCAAAGACTTCCTGCCTCTGGTGGCTAAGGCTAGTAAACCAGGTGAGGAAACCCTGTGCCTGAAATATGCATTCTGTTTTCTGCCAAAAGAGGAAAAGGACTAAACATAGATCTGTTGTGGGATATTATGGTACAGTAGAGTGCAAGCACTCCATTTACCTGTGCCCCTAACTCACAGGCACATACAAAT
Source organism: Sardinella longiceps (assembly GCA_027497455.2). Taxonomy (NCBI): domain Eukaryota; kingdom Metazoa; phylum Chordata; class Actinopteri; order Clupeiformes; family Clupeidae; genus Sardinella; species Sardinella longiceps. The sequence goes on along the minus strand of JAODXP020000022.1, from coordinate 9,455,274 downwards.
CTCTCTCTCTCTCTCTCTCTCTCTCTCTCTCTCTCTCTCTCTCTCTCTCTCTCTCTCTCTCTCTCTCTCTCTCTCTCTCTCTCTCTCTCACACACACTCACACATGCACGCACGCACACACACACACACAAACACTCAATTTGACACATCAATTTTCAAAAATCGCCATAATACTCACTTTGACAACTGTCTCTGCATTATCTTTGTCTCTCCTCTCTCTCTCACTCTCTTTCTCTCTCTCTCTCTCTCTCTCTCTGTGCACAGGAATGTGTAGCTGTCGCTCGGCCCTCCCTGAATTGTATGGGAATGTGATAGTCCTGGGTGCTGGAGACACAGCTTTTGATTGTGCCACATCAGCCTTGCGCTGTGGGGCCCGCCGAGTCTTTGTGGTCTTCAGGAAAGGCTTCACCAACATCCGTGCTGTTCCTGAGGAGGTTAGACAAACCCTTCATTAGTAATGTCATTTAGACAAACCTATCATCATCATTTGTGTGATGTAGGTGGAGTTGTGTTCATGTCTGAAATATGGTTCTTTCATGTGTTTCTGCTTTATGAAAGTGCAGTAAAACTTTGTAAACACACTATTTATATTTACCCATGTTATGAAAAATGTTGGGATGCATTACCTTAAGCCAAATACAAGATTAATCTAGTTATGTTCTCAGATAATGCAGTTACAAATTTCTCTTTGGGATCAGACATTATACTGTACACATACTTATGGGAATTTTGGGCACATTATGTTGGAAATAAAAATTGTGCTTAAAGAGATAATTGTCGTTCGTTAGCAACAACACACAAACTCACCAAAGGAAGTTTTCTTTTCCTCCATCTTGTGAGACAGATGGAGCTGGCGAAGGAAGAGAAGTGTGAGTTCCTGCCCTTCCTTGCCCCACGGGAGGTCATCATGAAAAACGGCCGAGTTGCAGCCCTGCAGTTCTGCCGCACAGAGCAGACCGACACCGGCGATTGGGTGGAGGACGAGGATCAGATCGTCCGAATCAAGGCTGATTACATCATCAGCGCTTTTGGCTCAGGGCTCACTGACCCTGTCGGTAAGTTGGCACTGCCCTCAGCTAGCCTCAGGCAAACACAGCCGGCAAGGATCTTGCTGTCCTTTGACATACAAACATCACTAAAGAACATACGTCAGCATAGTTCTGAATTTTGTGTGCTATGTATAGTCAGTAGAACAGAGAGGCTGGATGGCAGATTGACAGACAGGCAGGTAAAGAGGCCAATATTTTTGGTGATCCCTTCTGTAGTTGCAAGTAAGCAATCTCAGTATGCCATTTTGGGGAGAGTTGATAAAGTAGTGGTGTAGTCAGTGCCACAACCATGGAATTACACAGTAGTGGAAAGATGCATTAGGTACAAGCCCTCAGGAATGGCATCAATTTAAAGCATTTTAAATCGAATGACTATTGGGTATGATAATGTGCTATATAAAAAAAAATTGAAAACTTGAACTTGCATCTCTTGCACTATGTTATAGTGAAAGCTGCCATGGCCCCCATCAAGCTGAACCGCTGGGGCACACCAGAGATCAACCAGGAGACCATGCAGACCAGCGAGCCCTGGGTGTTTGCTGGTGGAGACATCGCTGGCATGGCCAACACCTCTGTGGAATCTGTCAATGATGGCAAACAGGCATCCTGGCACATCCACAAGTATATTCAGGTGAGATGGGTTATCCAGTGTAACACTACATTACTGTATGTCATATCCATAAATGTGTGTATACTTACTTTATTGTACATACAGTGTTTGGAGATAAGCCTTTGTAATTGTGTGTGTGTGTGTGTGTGTGTGTGTGTGTGTGTGTGTGTGTGTGTGTGTGCAGTCTCTTCATGGCAATGTAGTGACCAGCACTCCAAAGCTGCCAATGTTCTACACTGCCATTGATGCTGTGGACATCAGTGTGGAGATGGCTGGCATCCGCTTCCCCAACCCATTCGGCCTGGCCAGTGCTCCACCCACTACCAGCACTGCCATGATCCGCCGTGCTTTTGAACAAGGCTGGGGCTTTGCCCTCACCAAGACCTTCGGCCTTGATAAGGTAAATCCATCACCAAACCCACTAACAGTTTAGTTCTCGTTACTTGAATTTGATGCCCTTGTTGATTGCAAATTAAATGGCCAAGTAAACTACAAATATTTGATAAATTGTGTATATTATTTGCTGTGCTTCATGGGGTCTAGAATTTTGGAAATTGAAAATGACAAAAAATGTTTTGTTGAGATACAGTGGGGGGGTGGTTGTCTATTACAGCTGTCTGTCCCTGTAAGAGATTCATTCTTTCTATTTATTGATCATCTTAGGATCTAGTGACCAATGTATCACCACGTATCGTCAGAGGAACCACATCCGGTCACCTGTTTGGTCCTGGTCAGGGATCATTCTTGAACATCGAGTTGATCAGTGAGAAGACAGCAGCCTACTGGTGCCAGGGAGTGACTGAACTTAAAGCAGACTTCCCAGAAAACGTGAGTCCCATTTTCTTTTCTGACTAAACATGGATGTAGTTCTGCAGCACCCTGAGGGCTCTTGTTAAATAAAGTCAACACTAGCACACTATTTTCTTGTGCTCTCTGACACAGTGCACCTATTTTGCTTCTCTTGCAGATTGTCATTTCCAGTATCATGTGCAGTTACAACAAAGCAGACTGGACGGAGTTGGCTCAGATGGCAGAGGTCTGTATGTGTGTTTGTGTGTTTGGAGAGAGAGAGAGAGAGAGAGAGAGAGAGAGAGAGAGAGAGAGAGAGAGAGAGTAAAGGTAAAGGAGGTGTACTGTATGTGGCACAATATAAACTAGACATCTTTTTTTTTTTCTACAAAAATAATCTTGTGGTGAGAAAATCCAAAATTAGGTACAGGATAAAAAAAGAATGAATAAAACAACAGTGGAAGGTCCACACACTTGCTCACATTCACTTGCTCCTGCTCACTCTGTGAAAACTCAAAAACGTTCACTATGCGGTGAAAAGATCATTAAAAACAACTGAACAGGAGCAAGTGTGCGGTTTGTTTTAAGGTTTTTTTACAAGGCAGTCCTTTTCTGTACTTGCATCTGATCATTTCCATCTGAAGTGGTCTTTTGCTCAGAGCTCAAAAGCGAAATCTCTACGCTGCTGATGAACATGACATGACAAACCAAATGACCCATTTCTATTTGTGTGAGCAGAAAGCTGGCCCAGATGCACTGGAGCTGAACCTGTCTTGCCCTCACGGCATGGGGGAGAGGGGCATGGGCCTGGCCTGTGGACAGGTATGTCTACATGTTCTAAGCATTAGGGTGAAAGGAGCGCTCTACTCACTATGTTGCTACGTCTTTGGGTGCTGGTTTAGGTTAGGACATGCATTAAGACGTAAAAAAACGCACTCTGTATATCTTTTTGCTTATTTATTGGAACATGTCCGCAAGTACGCGTTTCGGCACTAGGCCATCATCAGCTTGTAAGTACAAAGCATTCAATGCACTTTTAACTAATGCAGGTGAGTGCGGTTACGTCACCTGATTGAGAGCACCCAAGGGTGCACCCAGTTCTTAATTGGAGCCTGACTCAACCATATAAAAAGATATATAGAGAGTGTGTTTTTTTACGTCTTAATACATGTTCTAAGCACACAGTCTCAGACACTGAAGTAGATACACACAGGTCATGTTTACTCTAGGTATGTAGAAGTCAGAAGTGATTGGAGTGATATTTGACCCCCACTGCTTCTTATCTGTCCACAGGATCCCGAGCTTGTGAGGAACATCTGCCGCTGGGTCCGCCAGGCTGTGAAGATCCCCTTCTTTGCCAAACTCACCCCCAACGTCACCAACATTGTGGACATCGCTAGGGCAGCTTATGAGGGTAAGGGGATGCTGGATGGGGGCCCACTGTCATAATTGAAAGAATGTGTTGAAGGACCAAATATGTTTATGGCCAGTTCTTCGTGCATGCACAAGTTAACTTTTCAGATTTTTTCTGGCTGTAGTGTTATCCTATTGCGTGCAGAGGCAGTTGGAAAGGTTACCCCCCTAGCATTGAGCCATGGTTTATCCATCATTGCCAGACTATACATTATATAGTCTGGCAATGATGGATATAGGCTTGTCAGGCTATCTTAGTCTAAGGACTACGCTTAATCCATACACGTAAATGGCACATTGTTATACATTATTCTGTGACTTATAACATGAATCCATGTTTGTTTGTCCACAGGAGGGGCTGATGGAGTCACTGCCACTAACACGGTCTCTGGTCTGATGGGCCTGAAGGCAGACGCCAGCCCTTGGCCTGGCATTGGCACTGGAAAAAGAACCACCTATGGAGGAGTGTCTGGTAGGTGCATCCCAGTGGGAATTTTATGGGCCGTATTCAGCGGTTGTAACGCTTTGAAATGTTTTGCCACAGTTCCCATTCATCCTTATGGATGATGTATGAAACGTTTTGTAACGTTTTGTCATCTTGAAAAACGAGGATGCACACAAATGTTCAAAATTCACAAATGTTTAACTTTAGGGCTACACTTGATGTGTTAAGGAAGCATTAAGTCAGGTTAATTGTAGTGGAAGGTACTTGTTATGGCGTACAGTACGTCTTTGACTTAACGCATCTGGTGTAGCTTCCCTGTAAGACTGTATCACTGTTCTGTCCCCCAGGTAATGCTATCCGACCCATCTCTCTACGCGCTGTGTCAGCCATCGGTCGTGCCCTGCCGGGCTTCCCCATCCTGGCTACTGGAGGCATCGACTCTGCTGAGTCAGGTCTGCAGTTCCTGCATGCTGGAGCATCTGTGCTACAGGTACACACCAGTAACCTGTCTTTGCCACCTATATAATAAATATAATATATAAATATAATATAATAAATATAAATACAAATTCTGTACATGAAAGCAGTTATTTGTCATTTCCTCATTGGGAAACCTCTAGTGAAACAAAACAGTATTGTATCCTAATGGTATAATATAGGATGACTATAGTATTCTGTGTATAGAGTATATAGTATAGTATACTATCGTCCTAAATCCTATGATATCCCATCAGTATCCCATCCAAAAATCTACGCCATCAGAAAGGGTATTGCGTGTATGTGTACCCCAATGATGTGACCCATGCCAATAACACTGTGTGTCTTGTTTGTAGATCTGCAGCTCTGTGCAGAACCAGGACTTCACCGTGATTCAGGACTACTGCCTGGGCCTGAAGGCTCTGCTCTACCTGAAGAGTATTGAGGAGCTCCATAACTGGGATGGCCAGTCTCCCCCGACCCTGCGCCACCAGAAGGGCAAGCCTGTGCCCCGAGTGGAGGAGCTGGTGGGGAAGGTGAGTCAACATGGGGCATTGGTTATTATTAAAATTATTAAAAACAAAAAAAAGTCTTCTGGATAGAACTTGTTGGACACAAAAGGCATAAGGACAACAAATTGTTTTGTAATACATGGCAATAATAGAAAAATCTTTCATACTCACACAGTTGATGTGGCAGCCCTATATACCCTATATACTAATATACATTGCAATTTTGACATGACTTCAGCCCTAAATCAGATCCAAAAAAGAATTTAATCAGGCTGTTTTTCTATAAAAAATCCTATTCTATCCTTCATAAGATATTGTAGTCAAATGCATTGTGTGACCACAAAATGCCAGCCTAGATTTTAAGTCTTATTCTTGATCTGTCCTCCAGAGCCTACCCAGCTTCGGGCCATACCTCGCAGAGAAAACGGAGGCGGTGGCTGAGTATAAGAGGAGCCTGAAAGATGCTAATGATAACGTTGCCATGGACACTAATGATGCCAGGGTCTTCATTCCCAAGAAGCCTGTGCCATCTGTGAAGGTGAGCGCCATAGCAACAGAGAGACAATGAGCAGCGCCAAGACACATATGGTCTAATGGGCAAGGGACCTGAATCCCACAGGGGGGGAGAAGATATTATTGGGTCCTGTGTGTGTGTGTGTGTGTGTGTGTTTGTGTGTTTCCACTCACACAAATACCTCACAAGATCCAGTCACCCCCATTCACTAGCTCACTAGACCTAGAGTTACTCCTATTTCCATATACGACCATGCCATCATCACATCAGATGTCAGTCCCTCTACATAGTCCTTTAGATAGATTGTGTCACTGATGATGCTTCTAATTTGTTTGTTTTGCTCAGGATGTGATTGCCCGAGCGCTGAAGCACATTGGAGCCTACCAGGAGCTGGACAACAAAGAACAAGTGCAGGCCCTGATTGATGAGGAGATGTGCATCAACTGCGGAAAGTGCTACATGACGTGCAATGACTCCGGATACCAGGTAGCCTAGCATAGCCTAGCCTTCTGGGCTCATTTCCCTCACATCTGTCCTGCTAGATGTCACATCCTGCTAATGGAACTTTGGTAACACTTTATTTTAAGGTTCACATATTGGCCACTAATACATACCTAATTAATGCCTCTAGTGCATTGTAAGGCATGTGTTAGGCAACATTAATCATTTGTTAGGCGTGTTTTGACAAATGTCTTGTTCATGACTAATTAGGCCTTTATTCTTGATATAATCTTAATAATGCCCTAATAAGCCTTCATCTCTACTTACTAAGTAGTAGTACCTACCAGAATAGAACATGTATAACCCACTAGTATACTGTCTGAATAAATCCAGAATAGTGGAAGAACACTTGTAGAATAAGCAAGTATATACTGTAGCTCAACATCATTGCTCTATGTCACTGCCCAGGTTGCTGGAAGCACATCATCATCAGTAATACCTATACACTACTTACTAGTCAGAAATTCTTCCACTATTCTGGATTTATTCAGACAGTATACTAGTGGGTTATACATGTTCTATTTTGGTAGGTACTAATACTTAGTAAGTAGAGATGAAAGCTTATTAGGGCATTATTAAGATTACATCAAGAATAAAGGCCTAATTAGTCATGAACAAGACATTTGTGAATACACGCTTAACAAATTATTAACGTTGCCTAACACATGCCTTACAAGTCACTAATACAGGCTTTAATTAGGTATGTATTAGTGGCTAATATGTGAACCTTAAAATAAACTGTTACCGGAACTTCTTTATCCCTATTCTGTGTTCCTGGAAGCAGGAAATGCAACATAAGCCTATTTGACTCTTCAATCTATATTCTTCCACTAATAATTGCAATCTATACAGGGGCCAGTGCCAATGTTACTAACATGTTATTATGAAGTAGTTAGTATTAAAAGCTTCAAATTAGTTTATTCTATATTCTGTGTATATTCTATGAAGTGACCTGCCACATGTATGTTGGTAATAAGCCTTGTAGTCACACAGTGATTGCTTTTCCTGCAGGCAATCAAATTTGATCCAGAGACTCATCTCCCCGTGGTCACAGACAGCTGCACTGGCTGCACTCTTTGCTGGAGTGTCTGTCCCATCATCGACTGCATCAAGATGGTCACCAGGAAATCGACCTATGAGCCAAAGCGCGGCATCAACCCACAAGTAGTAACCCCCGTCTGCTAAAAAATCATGCAAACTCAACATTAGCGAAACGGCTAATGCGCAACAAAACATTCACTTTTTTTTTTTTTACATAAATATACAAAAGAACAGTTGGCCAGGAAACATGACTGGATATGATAGCCATTTAAACCAACTTCACGTGGGTATGGATTCTGAATCAGCCCTGGCCACAAGAGGTTTTGCTGAACAGTTGGAGCTACATGCAAGAACAGGGTACATCTATCTAGCCTCCCAGCATGTGGAATATGGTACATACAAAGATCCATGTTGAAGAGAGAGGGGATCAGTCTTAAGATGCCTATTGAGAGATTAAACATCCTTGCCAAGTGAGATTAAATGTCTTTGCTATGAAGGATTTAGTCTTGGGTTGGCGTGAGCTGCACGTAACCCTTTTTAGTGAAAACATGTAGTCATATGGGAACAAATAAGGGTGATGGGAATTAATCTTTGCTTTTAGCCTTCCATGTTGTACTCGATCGGAAGCAATATAATAACTAAATGTGCAATGGTTAGACGTACATCATCAAGAGAGAGAATACACTGTATCCAATTGTTACACTTCATAGATCTTGATTTTTTTTAAAAATGCGATAAGTAATATTATGAATGTGTACATCTAATCCAGATTTATTTATAGTGGATTTCTGAGCATTTCAGGAAAAAAAGAAATATCTATTGTTTATGTATAAATGTAATCCCGCTTTTTAACATCCAGAACTCAATGCCTCAAATTAAACCTGAAGTTACCCAAGAAAAATACTGATTTACATGCCTATTTTCCAAGTGAAATAAAATATTTAAATATACTGATTTGCTACAAATGTGAGAAGTGGATTTAATACTGAAATTGGCAATTAACATTTTCTTCACCCTTTATTTATATCCAATATTGTGACAATGTTATGCTTTCAGAATTATGACAGCAGAGTATGCAGTGGAATAGTCTTGCCATCACCAGCATATTCTAGAACAGGGTTGGCCTAACAAAAGCTCGCCATCATGTCCAAATATAACCTGTAATGTGGCTCATTCTTCCATTATGCCACCACATCATAATCTCAGCATGATCACTGTGATTTTGAACATTGCCATGAATACAATATTTTGGTCAGCATTTTCTGCTCTTAACTAGCCTGGGAGTTTGCATGCTCCTTTGCGCGCTTATTTCATTTCACTCCGCAGAGCAGCATGGTGACCATGGCCGTTTTTCTCGCCTGCTTTCGGTATCCAATCGCAGAACAAAAAGGGATTTGTACGGCCCTCGATTGCATTTTACGTCACGTGGTGGCTCTAGTATTGGCTCTGAGGTATGTTCAGACGCCATGATAGACATTCGTAGCGCCCAATAAAAGGCTATGGACAATTGTAAACGATGCTTCCGATACGAGAAATGCAATAGGTAGGTCCCCAGACTAAATATCACTTGTGATATTAGTTTGGCATTCGCAAGGCTAGATCTTAACTGCAGTCACTTCAAAGTTGGCTCTTAGCGAATTTGGTCTTTCAGTATGTTGACCGCAAAAAGAAAAGTCTGGCCACTTTTTCATTACAGAAAGAAAGTAACCCTAAGATTCAGTATTTATATGTACTGCCCTGTTATGTCTAAGGTTAACCAAGGTAAATTCAACACCATGAGTCACAAGTAACAGCCTTCAAACAACCAAAACCCACTTTGATCTTATTTGTCTTCTTCAATCAAATATCACATCTTGTGAAACTGGTCACATTGAACTCCTCTTATAGAGCAATTTCCCCATGGTGATTTCCCAGTGTATTTGCAAGCAGTGAGGAGTTAAAGTGACAGAATAAGAACAGGACAGATGAGATGAACAGAGAAGAGAGAGAGAAAAGAGTAGAGGGACAGAGCTAGAGTTTATTTCAGCATGCTACAGAGAACGTACACAGGAACTGCCAGAACGATCCACTTGGTAGAAAATGAACTTAGTTTAATCGTGCCACTGCCAAACTATACTGAATTTTACATTTACTACAGATGTAAAAACTCCAAACAAAATAGAAAATATACAGAAGCTCCCCCCCAGAAGCTCAGATCGCACAATCAGGTTAGGATTTTTTTACTCAGCAACAGAGAAGACTGTTTGAGTGGTACAGGCCTCTAATCTCCAGATTGAAGGAGTGGAGCGGTGAGGTTGGGTGTTGGGAGGGGCTGTGTCTTGGTTTGGGGAAAAGTCCGTAGGGTATTTTTTTTTTCTGTTTTTATTATTTTTTTTAAATATGCTCAGCAAAGGTTCCAGAGGTGAAACATCTTTTACAATGCAGAGTAAGGTGTAAGACGAAAGGCACATTGACTTTGGTCCCAACAGTCCTTTCTCCAGGTGCCTGCCACACCCTGCTCTGACCACACAACCGAGGGGACGCGGGTCGCAGTAACACGTCCCATAGACGGCCAACACCCAAATGTATACACTTAAAAAACAAAGTCATCTCATTTCTTTGTCATAAAAAGGAAGGAAGGGGGAAGAAACACACAACGGGGCAAAAACAAACAAAAAGAAAGAAAAAAAAAAAAAAAACACAAAGAAGCAAATTAGGTCCAACATCTAAATTTGAGAGATTAAACATCATTTAACCCTTTACAGTAAAGTGGGGGAGAGTCCAACACAGACTTGAAAAGTGAAAGCCAGCTATCAAATTTAACATTTATAAAAAGAAAAGCCGACCGAATATCAGGGCTGAAAAGTGGGACCAGAAACTATCTGCTTTCGACATCGCTTTTTCACTCGGACAGTGTTAACATCTGGAGTCAAAACCTAGAGAGGGGTGCCGTCAGTCACAGTCCACAGATTGTTGGGGGTTGGGATGGGGGGGTTGGAGGGAGATAAAGGGATACCGAGAGGGGAACAGATTGCGTCGCTTACACCACCACAGCAGAATGTGCCTCAACATAACCACCTTCACACATGAGGAGGAAGCAAAACGATGATGCTATTTTGCTGGGTAAGGCACTTTAGTCAATCCATTCGTACTTAAAAACAAGGGGGTAGAACCACTCTGCACAGCCAAACATAAGAGGGGAGGAGGAAGGAGAGAATGCCAACCACAAACAAAGAAAAAAAAACACAGGAAAGATTTTTCTTTTTTTAAATAATCAGGAAGGGGGATAGCTGAGAGCAAGAGTGACATGGAGCTATATGTGCAGTTATCAGTATGGTCTTGAAAGGAATGGTGGGGTGCTTTCTGAGCTCCACGGGGCGTGTGTGTATGTGTGTGTGTGAGAGGGAGAGAGAGAGAGAGAGAGAGAGTGTGTGTGTGTGTGTGTGTGTAAGTGTGTGAGAGAGATAGGGATGAAGATAGATTTTGTGTGTATGTGTGTGTGTTTGGGGGAGAAAGGGTACAAATGTATGTGGGGAGAGAGAGGGGGTGGGGGGGTTTAGATTGTGGACTTGGAGAAAGACACCCTGAGGCGATGTCCACCTCCCATGTCATAGTTGTGCAGGTCAATCAGGGCCTGAATGGCCTCTTCAACTGTGGACATCTGCAACAGGGCCATCTTGCGGTCTCTGCAAGAAAAGACAGAACACGACACACGTGACTTAGCATGACAAAGCAATGTGGAACAATGGCACAAATGTATGGGTTGCAAACTACAAACAAACTCACTGGAAGAACTTGAAAGCCTTCACAGTTCCACCAGCGTTGGAGAAGAGCAACCGCAGATCATCTTCAGTAACGTCCTCACTGCAAAGACCAAGACATTAGGAGACCCACAACCTTCACAAACATTTTTTCTGAGAAATGGCAATGGCTTTCTGTTTGTTGGATTTAGTGCCATGCTGGCATTAAATGGCTATTTTATGGCCAAAACGGTTAGGAATAAATATAACATTTTAAAACACAATCAAACAGAAGAGTAAAATAAAAATAATAAAAAACAAATAAAATAAAAAAAATAAAAACAATAATATATAATATATATACACAGACACTAAATTCAATATATATTTACTTTAGTCTTTTTTTGTGTAAATTCTACTTTTTTCCCCACTGGCTTTGAGTACTCACGGGATATTGGACAGGTGCATGGTAGCAGAGGGTGGGAAGATGTTCTGGAAGTTCTTGGAGCCGGGCTTCTTGAAGCGGTGCAGGGGCGAGTTGTTAAAGTCCTTGGTGAGGCCCTGGTCATCCAGGCCGTCCCTGGGCAGCTGCACTGTCTGGTGCTTGGAGAGCGTCACGCGGATTATCTTGCCATACATCTTCTGGCCGTTCAGATGGCTCATAGCTAAGGAAAATCGTGCAACAAAATATAACCAATGGGCCCAAAATATGCGTTTTGATTTATCGGGGACATTTTGGTAACGGTGTGCAAATCCTTCTTTTGTCTTTCTGTCCAACGCAATACTGGGCTATGTTGCACTGTTCAAAGACAGATACGCTGCAATTGCGCAACACACAATGTTCTGCAAGAGCACGCACGCGCACACACACACACACACACACACACGCGCGTGCACACTCACCCAGCTGGGCCTGGTTTCCATCAGAGAGCTGAATGAGGGCGCTGTCCTTCTTGTTGAAGAGGATCTTCACGCGCTGCACATCACCGTACACGCCTTCAAA
>JAODXP020000022.1:9390701-9440701 GCA_027497455.2 Sardinella longiceps | reverse complement strand
TTAAAGAGATTTAAACTACAAGATATGGAGATGTACAAACGGAGAGATTTTTGTGTTCCTGGGTTTGCATGCGTGTTTGTGTGATTGTGTGTGTGTGTGTGTGTGTGTGAGAGAGAGATTGTGTGATTCTAAAACATGAGAGATGTGAATGTGCTCCATCGTGGAGTGAAAAGCATACTGACCTCTTCGTTGAGGTTGCTGACCAGGAGCACGCCGCTGGTGCCTGAATGACCAGCGAGGGCCACCCTGCCTGCGGCCGCTGCAGCAGCTGCTGCTGCGCTCAATGGGGAAATGGCCCCTGGAGGATCGAAGGAGAGAACAGGGGGATTGGGGAGACAAGGGAAGGAAAGAAAGAAAGGGGGAAAAAAAAAAGAACACACACAAGAGGGGGGAAAGTTGGTTGGTTATCGTATACATGGTGCACCCCTCTGTCCACTGCCAAGGCAAAGGACATAGTAAACAATGAGAAAGGAGGGAAAAAAACATAACAAAAAACAAAAATACTCCCCCATGTATCTGAAATGTGACAAATAGGCATTACTTTGCTTAACTACAGTCAGTGGACAACATTGAAGATGTGGCTACGAAGGACAAATATTTCACAATTAAGGACATGAAATTTAAATAAACAAACAAACAAACTCAACAAACCATGTCAACGACCTGTGCTCTTTTTTCGCAGGCGATACAGAAGCTACACAACAACACACGCACAGTTTTAGTCACAATCTTAAAGACAGCAATCAAACAGACTGGGCCTACAGGTTATGGAGGACATGTTAGTAGGGCATTTTGCAGCGCCCTACTTCCAAATGCAGTAGTGGAAAATAGAGGGGGGGGGGATACAACCTAAAAGTTCTTTCTCCTACATGGACACAATGCTGGGTTAGGAAAAGACGTGTGTCAGAGTAAGCGAGTGGGCGAGTGAGAGAGAGAGAAAGTGAAAGAAAGAGAGGGGGAAGCCAGAGAGAAAAGACAGAGAGAAAGAGATAATGGAAGCATAGGTACCTCCGCCCTGTGCAAGGCAAAGAGAAGACGAAAAGCCTCCACCGCTAGAGAAGGGAGCTGCACTTGGAGAACCTATGGAGAATGTGCAGAGAGATAGAGATAGAGAGAGAGAGAGAGCGAGAGAGACAGAGAGAAAGGGACAGATCGAGACAGAGAGAGAAGGTGAGCGATAGACAGAGATAGTAAGAAAGACAGAATGAGAGAGAGAGGGAGTGAGAGAAAGGGAGTGAAGATCAGAGAGAGAAAAGTCAGAAGAGAGAGGGAGGGAGAGAAAGAAAGAAAGAAAGAAAGAGAAAGAGGCCAGTGGACGACATGGTGGCTGATTTGGTGGTGCCTGCGTGTGTGAATGAGGACTTGGGGACACTGTGCGCCATCCTGAAAGCTTGGGTTTCCATAAGGATGTCCTTGCCTTGTCTAGAGCGTACCCTCATCAGGCCAGTAAACAAGCTCTGACCTCAAAATAACTGCTTCCTGCAGTACCAATTTAAAAAGAGAACTGAAAAAAGGAGAATATAGTCCTTGCCACCCTATGCCATCCCACAGCAAAAAAAAATAATAATAATTTCCTCAAATGCCTTTTAAATCTCTCTAAGAAAAAAAAATATAAAAATATGATGTGATGAGAATTCTGTCTGATGTCATTTGCCTCTCAAAGGAGTCTGCCACTTTCTGCTGCCTGTAGTCTGACCACTGGGGTTAAAGTGAGTCTGGAGCAGTAAAACAGAAGAGGTATGATGACTACAGTGCCTCTCTCTTTCTCAATCATTCACACAGCAGGTCGTGCAGCTAGTTGATGAATCAGAAGCATGTCGTATGCAAGATGAGATTTTTTAAAAGGCAGATGTGATTATCAAAACAAGGTGATGTGTGTTATTGCAAAAAAAAGGCTGCGACTTCCATGTTAAACTGAAAGGGGTTGGGGGTGTGTGGAGGGGCGTTGCCTGTTCAGAGGAAAGGTACTAGAGGTCGTAGAGGTGAGACCTAGTAAGGCAGGTAAGAGCGGAAGGGCGGTGTGGGCAAGGTGTTGGAGACACATACCGAGGAGAGAAGTGGAGTCCTTGTTCATGCTGGAGTCCTGGCCGTCGCCGGCCGGCAGCTCTGGGCGCGTGTAATCGCGGCTCTTGTCATTGTTGTACTTCACGTTCAAGTTCACCAGCTTGGAGTAGTCAATGCGTAGTGTGCAGCAGGAGTTGTAGATGTTTTGACCGTCCAATGACTAGGGGGGAAGGCGAGTGTGACAAACACAAACAAAGACAACTTTAAGAAGGCTCAGGCGCAGCGCAAACCCATACATGTCTTCAAAATGCAGTGCTAAAGAGCAGGGTAGAGCCACACGTCCCTCCCTGGAAAACTCACCAGTTTGGCTTGCTGAGCATTGACAGGCTCACTGTACTGCAGCAGGGCCTGGAACTGGTTATTTTTGGTAAAGGTGATGATCTTCATGACTGTACCAAACTTGGAGAATATCTGAAGTGACAAAACCATGAATTCAGTTATTAAAAACCATCCAACACAATTTGAGGTTTAACTACATTAGCATCAATCAACCGTCATTCCACAGACACTTGCATACAAGTTATTAACTGTTACTGGCAGCCTGGCAAGGCAAAGAGTCAGCCAAGGCCAGAAATTCTTTGGCTTTGTATACCACAGTCGCCTAGCAACCAGAGGCCTGCCTTGAGGTTCAGCGGCCTTTAAAGTTCAGGCACTCAAAGAATTGCGGGCTCGGCATGTATGGTGACAGACTACATTAAAAAGCTTAATGCTGTAGGCAGTCTTCATTTTGAAATTAATATTTAGAAATGCATCAATCAAAAACAAAACAATTACTTTTTTTTTTTTAATGCTTTCTATACCAGCCACATAAATGATATTCCATATTTATTAACTTTTGGTTATTTCCATTCCACTGCTATAAATAAACAAAAAGAAAAACAACACTTGACTGCATATCAGATGCGCCTCAAAATTATTGTAGCCCAAATGCCGTATGTTTAGGAAGTGGCAAGTACCTGCTGCAGAACATCCAGTGTGACTGGGTAGAACATGTTGTCAATGATGATCCTGAGCACGGGACTGGGGGCAGGCAACACACTCTCGCTGCCTCCAGACTCGGAGTTGGGGGAGCTTCCATCCTGCACCGCTGACACGGCTTGCAGCACCGCCTGGGCTCTCTGGGTCAAATTGAAACCACAATTAAATTAATACAGCTGCATGTTAGCTTTATTTTTGGCTTTGAAAGTGTATTAGATGCAAATCTAAACCAGTCGTGTGTGCAGGAGTTTGAAAAAAAATGTACAATTACAACGTTCTTTCCAGAGAACAACACCGATTGTTGGGCGTGTGGCAGTTAACCAATCTAAATAGAGTGGACAGCCAGAGGATTCTGCCCTCAGCAGAGAATGATTCCCCTACCTGATTAAGGGCACTGTCTGTCTTCAGCTCTTTGTGGTTGGAGTACTGGATGAAAACAGGGACATTTCGCACTTGGGGAGTAACCGTTGTGTAATAGTTAACCATGGTGATGGCTGCTTCCTCTGTGCCCATTTCCAGAAAAGCCTAGAGCAAACACACATCGGGTTATAGCCACACCAGCAGTTGAATGAGATCATCCATTAATTATTTAAAAGAGCTGTAAGCCAACAACATGATAGATAGATTACTCAGAAGTGGTATAACTATGAATTCATTAATTACCGTACCTGGTTTTTACCCTTCAGCATAAGGATGTTGGTGACCTTTCCAAATGGTAGGCCAAGAGCAATGACCTCCGTCTCGGACACCTCGTTGGGCAGCTTCCGGATGTGGATGACCCTGGAGGGTGGGTTCTCCTCTACCCTTAGTTTCTTACTGTCACTTCCGTTTGCTGGGAGAACAGACCAAGACAAATGAACTTCAAAGAACTTCAAATCTTTCAAGGAATTTCACACTGGGTTATGAAAATGATGATTCATTATGGCATCATCAGGATCACTGATAACCTGGTTGAGAGGCTGCCACTCGATAAAAGATGGAGAAAAATCTCCTTTCGCTGCAACACTACTTCCTCACTCAGCTAGAAAAACTGTACACAGTACCTCCCACTCCCCTCATCCCAGGACAATGGGAAACAAATTCCCATTTCAGTGATTAATAATTTAGGGCGTAACTTACAAGTGACTGAGGAATTGGGACTGTTGTAGTGGCTGCCTGAGAGCAACTCATCTGATCCCCTCTAGAAAACACAAACAAACAAACAAACAAACAAGAAATAAAGTTACTCACAAAAACATTAACATTAACTTACTACATTCTGGGAGAAAAGCTTTGAAACAGACTAACAGATAGAACAATTACTCACCTTCACACCAACCGCAACATCACTGTTGAAACAAACCAGAAGAGAGACATGAGAAGGTGCACAAGATGTCAGCTAATCAAAATGGCAAGAACAAAAGGCCTTTGATTACTGTGATACAACCCGACTATAACGTTGCGTAATAACGATATGGGGCGACTCTCACCACATCCATCAAAATTGTGTTTTGGCGAACTTGTGCAATGTCTGTGATTAATTAGGGAGCGCAAGAGATAGCAATGGGCGCGACCGGCGCAGACGTGATACCAATGTATAGGATGGTCATGAACGAGGCATAGTGTACAAGTAATGTATCTTTCTACGTGCCCAACACTTCGATTTCATATCAGAATTGAATGTTGGACCTCATCTCATTTTAGTTTCATTCTGCCTCGAAATATGTTACCGTTTCGAGTTGGCCCCAGTAAGCAACAAGAGGATGCAAATTAGCTAGCTTCACGTTAACGCCCGTTAGCTGTAACGTTACCGTTAATCATGCACGCTGTAATCAACATTACCCAACCGTAAAAACACGCTGAACCACGATGTAAAGAATTAGACCGTGCATTGCCATTAAACACAAAGGCCCCATTTGACCATGCAGCATTAACGTTAGCTCGTTCTCTGTACGAAGTATCACATTCATCATTAGCTTTACCGTTAGCCATCAGTCTATTGAGGGCACCAACACATAAAATCAGTAAATTGATCATGGATGATAACCAGATACCCATTTTGGATGAATGTTTATTTTAAATCGACGCATCTACAAATTGTGTAACATCTTGCCACGGCAGAATGGCTAAATCAATGGATTCAGACAAAGGAGGCGTCGCTAACTCGCATGGTTAGCCATTCATTTCACATCACAATGGGAGCGCGCCTTCTTTGCCATCTAGGTAGCGAGCTAGCTAATGTTAGCCAGTAATTTGCAGCCAGACTGGACGACGTACATTGATCTTCTAAATCAAACCATATTTAAAATGTACAATCCGTCAATATTCAAAAAACAAACACGCGTAAATGTTGATCTACTTCAAGCGAATACGTTTACCAAGTGTATGCGCATTAGGCTAGATGGCTAACAGGCTGGTACATCACTGCCGATTTAAATCAAACGTGGCCCGCGATGACCTAGCTAGCTAACATTAGCTTGCTGTGAATTAAGTAAATTAATATTTCACTGCAATCCTAAATTATGTTATTCGCGTAGTTTAATTGATATAAATGATCGTGCAATTGTATTTTTGATCGTACGTACCCGTCCATTGCCAGAGAAATATTATCCGCCTTTAGATGCTGATTGCCAGATCGTCAACTACAACCTCTCTTCTTTCAACAGCTTCTTCTATGGCACAGTAGCTAGTAAAATGGTGGCCGCAGTCACGAAGAAAAACGAACCTTACCGAGAACACGGCGGTCTTGTAAAGGGGCGTGTTCGACAATGTCGTCAGCCCATCAGATGTTTAGAGAGGGTTGAGGCATGTAATGATCTTTACTTGAACCAGAGACCATTGGTTTGAACCTCTGATTTATGTAGATTTGGAAAATCGAAGCTAGATAGAAACATATGATAATATGATATTGATATATGATAATTTGATGATATTCCTTACATATGGTCAACTGAACATTTATCAAGCAAATATTAATTTCAGTATGACATAGAGTAGCTTATGATCTACCATCATTCTGTTCAGGTTTGTGTGTAAGGTTAGGTCTGGTTCAAATTGGCCTACTTGACTGAACTTGCATTTTTAAGTACTATACTTAACTGTAAAGATGGATTGTTTGTACTTTTATTCTGGTTTACCCCTAAAAGCAACAGTGAGCCAGGACTTGAGCTTCAGGAAAGGAAAATAACAGTTCTAATTTCTCACCCATTCACTACTAAAAACACTTTTGCATTTAACAGGGCTGCGGCTGCTGCAATACATAGTGAAAAGCCTTAATAAAAGAAAGTATAACATCGTGATTTAAATCTGTCCCTTAAAATAAAGTGGGCCAAAGCTTTGAATCTGAAACAGTCCTTTCATAGCAATGTCTGAAAAGCTTTAACATTATCTATGCTATACCCTGCTCAACCAATTTACATTTGAATTTCAATGGCACACCCCAGGGTGCTGATGTCCCAGCTATGGCTAATGGTTGCCTTTTCACTCAAGTTGTGTCTCAGGTTTAAATTGCAACAGGCCTAACTGGACTGGCTTGATTGGAATTGAAGACAGATTGGTTGAATCTAGAACAACATAATCACATAATCATGAGGGCAGTAAAGGCTAAAGCACTAACATGCTGTATGGTGGTTAAAATTTATTTAGTTATTTCTGTATCAGATCAGCGGATGCTCCTCTAAAAGACCTTCGGCTTCCTGCCTGCAGCCAAACCATCAGTGAGCATATCCACAGGCAACCCCACTCCCATTTGTGTTACACTGATTCAATCTCATATGAAGAGGTCCACAGCTGCTTACTTCAGTGAAGAGAAACAATTACTTTACTCGGCTATTCTGGAGTCCAGAGACCCACCTTCACGAGCAAACATGCTTTCAGCCAGACAAATACCTTGCTAACGCACTGATACTGCTTTGTAGTGCATCCCTCTGGACTAATCTTGGACAATAAAAACTAACAAACAAGATTAATACAACAATATTTATGTTATGTAGTTTATTGTAGTATGTTATAAATTGAAATTTAAATTCCATTCATAAAAAAATCTGTAAAAGCCTAGCCTGAGCCTGCCCATACTTCCTGTCGCTGCATGAAATTCCACAAGCAAGTATGGCCAAGGAGGCAATTTCCCCACAAAATCAAGACCCAATGAGGAAAGAGCAGGCTGAAGGTAGCAAGCTTATGATGACCTTGTCCAGCTCTGTCCCGCTCTGTCCTATAACATTCACAAGAGTTTGATAATTAATCCTGTCCAGAATTTCCATGCAATGCTAGCTTTGCCAGACCACAGTTCATTTCTGAACGTGGTTGTGCAAGCCAGGCTAGCAAAAGCCACTTCTCCTAGCGTGATTTGACCATCCACTTTAACATTGTTTCACTTTGCCAATGCATAGGCACCACATGGAAATAATAATATCTAAATGTCTAAAACCATGATGACATAACATATTACAACTTAATTACAGCAATGATGGCACAAATTCTTCATACATGTGTTTAAAACCAATTGCTTGAAATTCCATTTTGAGATCTTCAAGAGTTGAAAATTCTTTAACATCAAATGTGGGTAACCTACAAGAGACAGAGGGAACAGACAATTCAACATTCATTCATATATTACAACATTATAATACATACTTCGAGAGAACTTCATTTGACTAGAAAAAAAAACTTCTTTATATATATATTACCATTATCCCCAAGCCAACATCAGTAGTTATGGGGGTTGTGATCCCAAGACTATTCTGCCTATAGCCTATAAATTAACCATCAGTACTTCACTTGACTTTTCACCTGTTTTGTTTAACTTACATTACTACTTCAACAAGCATACAAGGTTGGTTTTAAAGGTTTACTATGAGTTCCTGCATGGTTTCAGCACCATTTCACTTTTATCTCAAATCATAGTAATTTCCCCTTGATCGTGCCTGCCCCCTGCCTGTCATGCCTGCCCCCTGAATACATTGTGAAAAAATATGATCTCGGCAGACAACATATTTTGTTGTAAATGTCAAACAAACAAAACAAAACAAATCACAACAAAACAGTTTTGTGTTATAATAAACAAACAAACAAAATATACCAACCCACATTCTAACCAATCACTGACAAGATGGTTTGGAGTCACAAACTTACTCCCATCCTTCCCCCAACCATTGTGGGCTTGAACCTGGCTTGTTATATTTTGCATAACCTGCTCATAGTATTTGTTTGACATTTAAAGCCCGAAGCAAAACAATGTGAAAGCACCAATGCATCAGGATAGCCTGCTGGAGCAGAGCACAGAGTAAAATTTTGACATTACAGTAAGAAATCATCTTGCTTACTGTTGGAGGCCATCTGAAAGAGGAGATTCGCAGAGCACCGTCATCATTTTTTCCTTGCATTTTTTACCAGATGAATCCACGTCCACCTTTGCCGTTTTCTGTAAGTGTAGGTACTCCTGCCAAGGTTGTAAAACCAGTAATCATGTTGGTATGTAGTGCATAATGCAAAGGCAGCAGGCTAGAGTAGAATTTCTGAATATTCTAAAAAAAAAAAAAAAAAAATGTTTAGCCTACCTTTATGTTTTCTCTTGGGCCTTGCAAGAGTATCAATATCACTCTGCCTAAAAACAATCTTCCACTTAGGCCCAATTCTGAGGTAAATTTTTCAATAATTTTAACATATTTAGTCTTTGCCCTCATGTGATCCAAGTGCAACAGAGCAACCCATGTGTTGTTTTCATCCTTTAGTGTTGGTTCTATGGATGGCATATTGATAAACCCTGAGACGTTTTCTTGAAACCATGACAGAAGTTCGTGAATCATTGGCCCAGACTGAAATTCCACCGCCTTCTCAAGCAAACTTTCTTTCACTGACTGACACTGCTGCCGAGTCAAGTCTTCGGAACTAACACTAATAGCTGGTAGACACTGTGGATAATCCGGTGACAAATGGAACATAATGTTTACTGGGATTGCCTCCACCAAAAGTTTTATGCGGAACACAAATCCTTTATCAGCTGTGAATGACAAATAATAAACACACAAATGAGAGGAGCATGGCCATAGCAATAATTTCTAACGTTACCAAATCATAACGTTATCAGGATCGGCTTGGATCTTACGAAGTTGGTGTTGGTGAGGCTACCTGATTCTTCAAGCAATTGAAACTCGTCTTTCCCGCAGTATATAGCTGACAACACGGATATTTCGTCAGCCGCAATTGTAGACATTATAAATGGGGAAAAGACCTTCAGATTCCTCGAAATTACATTGCTTACATTATCTAAAACCACGCACTACAGACTTGGGTCTGTCACTGTTTGTCTCTTCTTCTACTATAGTAACGTGGCCCAGACTCCCACATTTGACAGTGATGTACTGACATCTAGTGGTCACAGTGTTAACAACTTCCAAGACTTTTCTCCCTACTCAACAATGGTCCTCAACCAAAGTCAGGACCTCTTTGCCCTTTTAACCCCTTCCGAACTGGCGTCCATTGGAATGGTCATAATATAATTCTAGGTCAAAAACCGATAAAAATGAGTAAATTCATCATTCAAGTAATTATTATTTCTGACTGGATCCTGATTATCCACTCATAATGGATGTATTACAAGTACTTTAACTTCATATGAGAGAGCTTCACATATAGTTACTTTGCCTTCTGTAGGCTAAGTATTTCTGGAGCTTCAGTGAACTGAATTTGATCACTGTATGTGTAACTTTTAGAAACCTCCCCTGGTCACATCTGTTGTGGAATAATTTCACACGAAGGACAACATAAACATTTGCATGAACAATTTCTGTGCCTTCTGACCCAGTTTCATTAGTATGTATTACCATAATAATGTTGCTGGTTTGGATATTTTCTGCGGTGTACCACTTCCTTCCAAAGCAACAGAAATCTATTCTTACTCAAGATTGCTTCATCTGATCTGACTGCATGGTTTAGACATGTCTCTTTGAATAAAGACATTTTTTTTTTTTTTTTTTAAAGGAGTGCCTTGGCCTATTATATACAGTCGTTGGCCTAGGTCTGGCCTTAGAAAATCTTTTCCCTTCTTTTTGAGAAATTTATGCAAAATTATGAATCAAAATAATTTTGGTTGCACCGTTCTTACCCACTCCATACTCCTTACCCCCAGTACTTCCCGGCTGTAAAATAAAGTGCTGCTAGTAGAATAATTTTGCACACAGCATAATAAATTAGCAATTAGGAAATGAGCAAAAACACTATGAGTGTTGCTGACTTATTCCTTGTTTACTCTGTTTGTCTCTATCTGTCCTTACACCTCAGGCCTTTCCATTTTTCTGTGGTCCACCTGGTTGGCCAGGTCCATGAGGCCCTCCTGGTTGGCCAGGTCAAAAAGGCCCACCTGGTTATCCTAGTCCACCTGGATCTGGTGGACCACCAGGCCCTGAGGTGATAACCAGAGATGTATAGTAACAAAGTAGAACTACTTAAGTAGCCTACTTAAGTACTAAAATGCAGTATCTGTACTTTACTGGAGTATTGTTTTTTTCTCCTACTTCCACTTTTACTTCACTACATTTTTTTGATGAATTTAATACTTCTACTTCATTACATTTTTGATGTGCTGATTAGTTACTCGTTACTTTTATAAAAAATGTTACCACATCCAATGATAGCCTATCAATACAGACGAGAGCATCACCAGGTTTTCATAATTATTATTGGACGATTCAAGCGGTATACAAGACCTCATGCTCCTCTACGACCTTTCGGAGTACTGAATGCAGTCAATTGGGAACGATTAGTAAGGGTCAGTCTACTGCTCCATTTCGAGATAGAAAGAGTACACCAAGTTTTTTAACTTCAAATGATTTTAGTGAGGGGAATGGTGGTGACCATCCCTGGCCCTACTTAGAGTCCATGGCCAAACAGACTGTTTCAGCCAAATAAATGTAAAACAACATGATATTCAAACTTTTGACTGCTTTCTTACACAGTATACACAGTACTTCTACTTTTACTTTCAGTACTTGAGTAGCAATTTTTTTTAATACTTTTACTTGCAATACTTAAGTACAAAACATTTTGAATACTTTAGTACTTCCACTTAAGTATAATGTTTAGAGACTATTTCTACTTCCACTCAAGTAATGTTTTTGATATGGTACTTTTACTTGTACTCCACTCCTCTACTCCAGTACTTTATACAACTCTGGTGATAACTCACTCTCACACACACTTGATTTATTCAAGTTTTGTTAAAGGGATATTGCTATTTGGCTACAGGACTTTACATTCCAGCGTCTATGGCAAAATAATATCTTGGAAATGCTCCTCTGACCCTACAGCCCAACAGCCCCACTGAATTATGCTAGATTTCTAATAATTTAAACCATTTATATTGTAATCTGTTTTATGTTTGGACATTTTTTGTGTATGTTGTTGTGTTAAATGGAATAAGAGCTGTAGAGATTACCTAGATTTTGTTATTTAGTTATAAGCTACTGTACCTAAGGATCACATACATAAATACATAAATAAATAAATAAATAAATAAATAAGTAAGTAAGTAAGTAAATAAATAATAAATGATTTTTTGCCATAGCAATTTGTTTTATGTCTAGATTGGCTGGACTAACGAGACATTTTCATTGGGAAGAATGGTTTTATACTGAGTGAAGAGATTGGGATCACTTTGATGAATGCACTGATGTTGAGCTGGTGTAAACTGTTGTCAATATTTTTTAGTATGGAATATGCACTGTGAACAAGTTGCATCGGTAAATGGCAACATCTCCAAATTCCCAAATTCCCAGTGACTTCATTGCAAATTCCAAATATTCCTTACATGGTTCAAGCAGCCAATCAAAAGTTAACATCCCTGTCACGTGACTAAAGTTTGGAGTTTTACGTGAAAGGAACCAAGGAAAGGAAAAGAAGCTTTTCGGGGTTGTTGCTTGCCTTTGCTATTGAAGTTGGATCTTACATTGATTTTCCCTTTTAGTTGTGTTTTATAATCTTTTCCTTTGTCCTGAAAGTTGGAGTACAATGCTTGGGAAACACAATTCACGTGAGTACAGTAAACAATTGAGAACATTTCGATACATTTGCTCAGGAGCGTGTGTATTTGAGGCTAATCATCACTTTCGTTAATTTAACCATAACTTTGCTGTGAATTGTGAATTGCTCTGTGGCGGGTAGACGAATGTCAGTGCCCTTATTCTAAATTCTAACCATTGTATTTATTTTCATATGTTTTATAATATTAAGAAAGCTCGTTTCTAACAAAAAGATGGCAAGTTAGATCTCAGACTAGACTGGAATGAGAATGTGTTGTGTAGGCTATCCCCTTTCAGGATAATTTTTTAAACTGTAATGTTAACTCCAAGTATTTCAAATGAATCTTGCTAAAGTGTTTTGTCCATACTTTACAATATCTTTATACTAGGAAGAAAGGTTTTGGGGTAAAGTCGCCAGACGTGAGATAAGAATCATCATCGTTTGCATTCCTTCCGAGTTGCACATTCTTAGGAGTAGCCTAACCTAACCTAAAACATCGTCTTGATGAAGCAGTTTCCTAGGCTAGGCTACAGGTGTGCATAAAGTCGCTTAGTCTATTTTTGAAGTGGTGTCTTTCTCGAAGTAGCGATTTACTGCAGTAACGTTAATAGTCCTGGAAAAAAGTGATTAACAAAATCTTCATGGATATTCATTTGTTTGAAAAGGAGTTGGTATAGTAAACCTTTCATTTTACTCAGGCGGGTTCAACACCTGGGAAGGTGCGCATCATAGTACAGCAGAACAAATATAGGCCTAGTTATACTGGATAAACGACTTTCTGTATGAAGAGCGAGGATATCTATAAGAAGTCAGATAGGTTTTTTTTATGTATATCATATCCAGGGTCCAGGCACAGAAATTCATCATAGATGTTCTAGCATCATATACACTCCTAGACCTATGTCAGATATACTGGTGGCTAAACACAAGTAAATGCATTGTAACGCCTCTCAAATTTTGGAAATGGAACTGGAGTTTATGTACAACTTTTAACATTGCTAAATCCCACTTCATTAAGAATTAAAGCCACAGCAGTAATTTTCCATCATCAAACATGTTACGCATGTCTTATTATTTTCAAACATCTGATTCTGCATATTGCTGCCCAGAGATCACAAACTTCATTTACACACCTCATATTTTACCACCTGCCTTCTATGTTATGGTATTAGCCATAGTATCATAAAATACACCTCATCTTCCCTTTTTCAACATTTTCAGCTCTTTTGGAGCACCAGGGACTGTCTGGGTGCCAAGTTCACGGTTGACAAAGCATACTGTGTCTGGGCTGTCTTGACTGCAATGTTGGGGCCACACACTGGGGGCTCTTCCACTGCCCCCCTTCCCTTGACCAACGAGGACAGAAGGCAAAATGTAGACTGTCAGGGGAACACAACCAGCCCTCCGCAGGGTGAACCGGAATACATCATGAGGCTGGTGGATGACCTGCGCAAATTTGCAGATGTGCTGCTGAGCCTGAAAGATGCCTTCCTCGCTGCGGGTGAGTGTGTTGGATATGGAACAGCCAGCACTGTTTGATTAAACCCTCTTCCCCATGTGGTTCTCTTGTTGACTTTCACAAGGCCGAGCACGTAGCTTGGGTTTGGATTCAAGCCACACTTTTACAGTATAGAATTCCCTCAAAGCCAAAGCATGTCTTGTGGTATTGTGTGTAAATGGTTTTTGGAACCAGCAAAATGGTAATTCCAATGTCCGAACCTGAAAATCTACAGAACTTAAGCCATTCTGTTTGCATTACACTCTGAAACACACATGGTTCCCCCCTCTTTCACTTTTCTCTGCTATCTTTTCTACTCTCTCCCTTTTCCCGTTTGCTTATTTTCTCCTCTCTCTCACACTCTTTCTAGCTTTGTCTCTCCCACCATGTAGCTTTGTTTAACATCCTCTCTCAAGAGAGACATGGCACCTACTGTACAGTAATGGTGATTTTGCAGATAACAGTGTTTGCATACTTGCTTCCTTGTGGACGACAAAGAGGAAGAGGCTCACTGACCTGGCAGAGCAAAGGTGGAGTTGACTACATCTCCGATTCATTTGCGGACATCGAGTACTGGGGCTTGGGCTGATATCGTACATGCCTGTGGTGCTCCGGACCCTGGAGCCTGGGCTCTGTGGTGTAAAAACGGAGGCCTCACTCTGACGGCTGTGGCCACGGAGCTTCCTGAGCACGAGGGGGCCAATGGGAGACCCTGAGGTGGAGTGCATAGTGCAAACATTCCGAGCGTTTCTCAGAGTGCTAGAAAGTATGTGAATGGTTAGGGAAAGAAATGTGGCCTAACTAAGGACAGAGGTTTCTGTTCTGGCCATCTGGTGACACTTTCCTAGGCACAGGGCTTAAAATCTTTCTGGCAAATCAACTATGGGCCATGTATTGTATAGAAGGTGTTTACCCAAGGTACTAAATAGGAAAGGCCAAAGTTTTTAACATGGGTCACTACACACTGTTGTTTCTCACTCCAATACTCCAGGTAAAATAAATAGTTCTTGATCTATTATATTATGATTTTATAAATCTCATTTAAATCCACTGTAATTTGAAACCCTTCAAGATGCACTTGAGTCGTTTTGCTTAGGCTAAATGTGCTGTTAGCATTGAGATATATTACCACTAACTCGCCTTGAGATGCCTATGAGATGTTTTGGTGATTTACACCGGGTCAGATATTGGTCGTATGGTTAAGCTGGCAAATGAACATCTTATCTGACAATCTGACTTGGATAAATAGACCTAGATGTTCTTCTTTTGTCTTCTTTCACATTTTAGAAAATGTACAGATTTTCCACCTGACTAGATGGGAGATGTAAAGAGCCTCTGTCCCTTGGCTGAGCAAGTCCATGTGTGCATGAAAACCCAGCTGTGTTTTCTGTGTTTTCTGTGCACCTGTGGTCAGTGGATTCTGGCCCAAACCACTGGAATGTGGCGGTGCTCTGAATAGCTGTGGCCCTTTTCCTCTGTTGTGTCTCACTCCACGATTGCTGTGTTGTGCTGTAGTTTATGAGAAACAATGTTGAACTATATGTGCATATTAGGTTATGAATATTTTGATGTGTACAAAATGGAGAAAATATGTTCTGCACATCTGCTTTCTGCTGTACAGGTGCTGTTGAAAGTGTGTACAGAATAGAGAGGCCTTTCATGCTCTAAAGTGGTTCATTTAGCGAGACAGGAGTGTGTGTGTGTGTGTGTGTGTGTGTGTGTGTGATCTATCCTTTCATTACTGTAGAGTTAATCTAGCCTTAGGCTAGTTGTTTTTAAGATCATTGCATGGTCTTCACTTGTATGTTGCGCACACCTGCAGAACTTAGGTGTTCGCCACGAAAGCTTAAGGCCTTATAAAATCAAAAAGTGCAAAATGCATGCTTGAAAAAGAGAAATTCAGTGTGAATGAATTCTTAGCCCAGAACATTGGATGCGGTTGGTAGGATAAAAAAAATGTATCCAACATAGACCAAATTTAGTCAACCAGCAGGTAACACTAACTGAATTGGGCACAGAAACTCACTTTAATTTTTAAATTTCTAATATGCTCCATTCAGTTTATTTTAGTGGCTGGTTTGCCATTCGGTCTACTTTATGTTGTGTCAATTTTTTTCGTTCTTTTTCCTAAACTCGGTGACCTCAAACATGGCTATGGATTGAATCACATTGGATTTCTCCTTTAACTGGTTTAAATGGTTGTCAGATGAACCAGTGATATCTGAAATCTAGATCCCAAGATACAAATGAAACATTGGTTCCATCTCCCCCATCAAGCCTCATCTTGAAGCTCCTGTGCCTTTTGAAGTTCCTCATGCTGAGCTGTCTTTTTGTGTTCCGATTTCCTGTTTCCTACCTCATTCACACAATCTCATTTGGCCTCTGCGTGCTCTCTAGCAGCACCGGCTGTGTTGTTGTGACAACAGAGCTTTGAGAGAGCAGGGGAAAAAAAGACACCCAAGACACTGGGTTGTGCTGGGCTAGTTTCGTTTGAGGGGCTTGTGCAGTTTCGATTAGGGTAGAGACAGGCTCAGACAAGCAAGTCTGATTCCCCGCCATCAACTGTAGAAAGCCGGCAGTCACTATAAGCACCACTGAGTCAGATACAAAGTGTTTGTACTGGAATATCTGTCAACAGAGTTTTCAGGTAATGGATGGAGAGAAGCCATCGTTACGTGAGATTAGATAGTTGAATAGCATGAGGATTGTACAGATAATAAGGAGATCTTAATTTGAATGTTTTGTCACGTTTTTGTCCAGCTTTCTGCAGCTGCTTGTTGTTATCCTTTAAGCCCTGAATAGACTGTAGAAAAGGTTCAAGTGCCTTTGGAGTAATTCACTCTTGGTGTAGGCCTAATCTTTCATCACTCCAAGCTTTTACAAAACCAAGGCAGTCAACTCCCTGTGAGGTGTGTGTGTGTGTGTGTGTGTGTGTGTGTGTGTGTGTGTGTGTGTGTGTGTGTGTGTGTGTGTGTGTAAGGCTGTGTGTATGCACGCCGTGACTGGGGGAGGGTGGAGTAATTATGGGTTAGTTAGGTGACTGGTGTTTACATGACGAGTTCCACCAGTGCAGACACACCGAAGACACATTGTATCATTTCTTATCTGTGCAATTTTTAGCCTATTTCCTGGCTCAAGTTTACTGCCATTGAATTGTCTGACCTCATGTGTACTATGGTTCAGACCGAGACCGATAAATTGCCAAGAGTTGCCGAAGACTCCCAAGAAACTTTGCTTGAGCACAGCAACCAAAACGGCAAATTTGCCCATGACGTTAGCTTTCAAACGTTCGATCCTGCTTTTCTACAGGCATCTCCCCAGTAAATCGGCATTCTGATTGGTAATCGCCCAACCACATCATAGCTCATTACATAAAGTTAACCGAAGTTTAACTTGATTTTATCGCCCAAGTCGCCTGCCACTTTTGTCGCCCAAATCGCCGGTCCCAATACAAAGTCAATTACTTCCGTCGCCCATGTCACCTGAATCGGTCTCGGTCTGAACGCACAGTTACGCAAGCAAGTATTTTTATAAATGAGGAACTTTCTTTCTTTCTTTCTTTCTTTCTTTCAACCCCCCGCCACCACCACCCCCCAGGTGTCTGTGTCTTATCACAGAAATATGAAATTTAGTAATTGCACTCACTGGAAACACTGATCAAGGATTGCAGCTGAATGCTACAGTGTTAGGCTATTGTGAATTATCTGTATGCTGTACAATTTCATATTTGATGTATTGAAATTCAGTTTGACTCACTCTCTCTCCCTCTCCCTCTCCTTGTGTGTGTGACCCACCAGAGGAACCAGCCAATGTGAGTCGCGTGGTTCAGGACCGACTTACTGAACTGCTGCGCATCCTGAGGGCAATCATCGCCAAACATCCGACGCTCAACTCTAACCACATCCTCAGTGCCACGGGTAACCTCATCGCTAAGGTTAAAGGTCAGAACCTCAGTCGTCCTTCTCCATGCATCTATGATATTAGGGTCACAGTGTCCTTTCTCTCTGTCTGTGTGTCTCTCCACCAGTGTCTCGCTTTGTGTCTATATTTTACATTTACAAGTACTGCTTTGCAGCTCTCTGCCCAGCTGTCTTGACACCAGGCTTTCTCACTGCCCCAGATCATGTGTTCCGCCACCTCCTCTGTCTGTTCTGTCTTTTTGTTCCTACTGCCCCGAGCAACTCGTGAGCAGTAAAAGTGTCAAGTTTCTTGTTTTATTTTGACATTTACTGTAAATTTATTTTTGATGATTTTTCATTTGATAACTTTATTCAAAGTGACCCTTTTTTGTCCAAAGTGACCAATAAGATCTGACATTGATGCTGCAGAAATGAGAGCAGCTACAGTCCAGTCCGTGTCTGCAGGGTTTCTGAAGTCTGTAGTTGCGCTGCCTGCAGTCTCTCTGCCTAAAGGCTCCTCCAGTAAGAAACCTGATCCCCACAGGTGCTGGTGGGAGTTCCTATGTCCGCCTCCTGCCTCAGGAATGCAGGCCTAAGAGGGCCACGGCGCTGCTGCTCGCATTCCTGCAGTGGCTAGTGGCTAAGAGACGGCAGGACTGGTGTCTCAGCTACACAGATCTTTCCGCCTCAGCACAGGTTAAATTTAAGATTTGATTGGCTGATGAGCAGGTTCCCGGCTCTGCCTTTGTCATATGTTTTTCAGACAGAATGAGGCTCATTGGAAGAGTATGTCACAAAGCAACATTAACAGTCTGTTGACCTGCTGACCTGAGAGTCATGTAGATTTTTGGGGGGATATACATTGAACTCTGGGCTGTTTCTAGAATGGCATTTTATTTACTTTTGTCTAAGCATACCACTGGATTTAGACTCAACATACCGCTAATCTTGCTTTGCTGCGTTATCCAGAATCAACAAATCAAATGTTTTCGTGTCAGTGATGTTGCGATTTAGATGCTGTACGAAAAAAAAAAAGAAAAAAAATCATAACTTTCAGTGTATGGCAATCAGTATTTCATTATAGTTTCCATACACTGTCTAGTGTTTATTGTAACCAAGATTTTTTAAAGATCTTCTGATTAGATGTGCCTTTTGATTTTGATTTTGCCATTGACTGGTTTCGGTCTTTTGTATATTGGGGTGTGTTCCTTTGTCTTGAACTGTGAAGTTCAAGAGTGGGTGTTCTGTCAGGTCAAGGTCACAGTGACTGACTGCCATTCACCTGTTCCAGTCAGGAAGAAATTGAGTTTGTCAGCAATGAGAGATCTTGGAATGTACTGTAGATGAAATTCACCTACCGAATACAGGCAAAAGAATCACTCACAACCTGTAAAATTGTGTCATAAACTTCTGAAGTGAGAAGCTATTGCTAACTGGTGAAACACCAGCAATGTGTGCATTGTTACTATTTACAGGAAGCTTGCAAAATAGATTTGAGTAAAATATAACTAGTGTGTAGTTTTTTTACTTTGTAGGCCAAGTCTACATGACTGACTGAATAAGCCTATTCACAGATTTTATTGCGTCTCCCAAGAGTCTCTCTGTGAGTAAATGAATAGTGCCTTTGTAATCTGCCACTGGGAGTGTTTTCCATTCATAAATTCAGAGAGTAGATGGCATCACACTTTCAGAGCATCCGTAGCACACTCCGGGCACTCCAGCTGAAGTGACAGAACAGAACTTCAGTCTGCCTGAAAACTTTGGCAGGTGGCGTTTTTAGGAACTAGGTCAGATTCTGGATTTATTTATGTATTAAAGATCATAATTGGTAATATGTAATGGGTGACATATTAAATCCATTTTGATCTGTAATAATTGTTTCATCTATTCACTTAGAAATATATTTATAATGCTCATCTTTTTGGAGCTACAGAGCATTAGTCTGTCCTATTTTCATAGTGCCATATTGAATTGAAGAATGCACCTGATGACTGCAGTTGACACTGACGAGTTAACTCTTTGCAGCGCAGTGTGTTGCATGCAAGTACTGCTTTGCAGCTCTCTGCCCAGCTGTCTTGACACCAGGCTTTCTCACTGCCCCAGATCATGTGTTCCGCCACCTCCTCTGTTTGTTCTGTCTTTTTGTTCCTACTGCCCCGAGCACCTCGTGAGCAGTAAAAGTGTCAAGTTTCTTGTTTTATTTTGACTCCTTCCCTCTTCCCGTGTGTGTGTGTGTGTGTGTGTGTGTGTGTGTGTGTGTGTGTGTGTGTGTGTGTGTGTGTGTGTGTGTGTTGGAATGTGGTATCTCATGTTGTGAGCCCTGATGTGATATTACACAGTATGCAGGCCTCTCACCCACGCAGCTTTCAATGGGAACTTTAACTGCATTGTGCAAAATGAAATGTAGCCATGCTAAGTTCTGCTCAACATTATCATGTTGCACTAGTAGCTTTAAGCTTTATAGGTTAGGTTTTACAGTTCATATATTGGAATATGTCATTGATTGTAACAGCATTTAATTAAAAAAAATTTGGGAGCACCTCACAAAAAAACGTCTTTGAATTGGCACAAAATCTGTAGTAGGTGTGTCCATCGTGCCTCCATTTATCTTGTATTTAGTGTCATTCTTTTTGCCATTTGATGTCATGTTTTCAGGACGTTAGCTTGATGTCCTCAGGAAGTTTGTCTGAAAGCCATGTGATTGCTCACTTTCCCCAGGCGTAAACTTTAAGGAAGTCAACAAAGAAAACAAAGAGACTATTTTTGGCGACATACACACGTCCATCGACTCCCTGGCGTTCACCTTTGGCAATGTGTGAGTGAGCCGATTTGGCCTTTCTTTCTGCTTTTTCTTTTGAGCTGTGTTGCATGTTCACACCGCACAGGCTATAGCACATTAGAGGAGCACGTCTGCCACTGTGCCTAGCCTCTGTCTATCTGACGAGCGTTGGTGCCTCACCCTCACCCTACCCTCACCCCCCTTCTCCCCCCTCCCCTCCCCTTCCTACTGCAGGGTATCGGACTTCCTGATGGGAGATGTGGACAGCACCTCCAACTTTGGGAAGAGCAGGAGTTTGGTGAGTGGCAACCTCAGACTTTTTTTTTTTTTTTTCATCCTTCTTCGTATTCCTCTGTGACTGAACCAAACTGTTCACCTCCCTCTCCTTTTCTTTCTCCTTTCCTCTGCTTAATCTCTCTCTTTTTTTCTGTCTCTGTCTCTTGTTCTCTATATCACTATCACTCTTTTGCGCTCTCTCTCTCTCTCTCTCTCTCTCTCTCTCTCTCTCTCTCTCTCTCTCTCTCTCTCTCTCTTGCATGGATATTAAGGAAAAAAGGTGCAGAGTGGGGAGTAGGAGAAAATGGGAGCAGCCAAGAAATGTGTGATAAAGAGGGGCCAGCGATAGGAAAAAGGATAAGAGGGGAGACGTGCTAGATCGTGCAAGAGCTCAAAGCTCCAATGTTTTCATGCAGAGGCATCAACAGTAATGCTGTGACTAGTTAAAAAATAGGAGCTGTTTAAGACCTTCTTTTACAACTGCAGGTTGTAGGTGTTATGACTGTATCATGTAATAAATGGTTTGTAAATGTTTGTGTATGTGTGTGTGTGTGTGTGTGTGTGTGTGTGTGTGTGTGTGTGTGTGCCTCTAGTCTTTTGATAATCTTACCAGTGATGGATGCCCTGCAGACTTGACAGGTGAGTGAGTGGTTTTCTCTTCACCATTTTAATTTTTTAAGGTCCTTAACTTTCCCTCGCTTTGCTTTGTGTTTTTATTCATTACCATTTTCAATTTTACGTTCCTTAAGTTTCCCCCTCTGTCCCAACAATCGAATGGTCTACTCCTCCTTACTCCCCCCCTTTTTCCCCCCCTCGCAGGGAAGGCTATGTATCCTCTCCCTTTATTGTTTCTCCCACATCCTCTTGCCCCCCCCCCCCCCACCCCCACCCTTTGGCTCTCCTCCTCCTCCTTCTTTTGGCTCTGGTCTGCATCTCAGGGTTCCTCCCTTTGCCCTTGTGGCCTCCCCTTTTCAGTACTCAAATTCCTGGGCTGAAATGGGAATCACACATGGAGCTGAACCAAAGAGAGTGTGTTTGCGTGTGTGTGTCTGTGTCTGTCTGTGTAAGAGTGGATGGATGATGAGAGAGCGTGTACGTGCGCTGTGTGTGTGTGTGTGTGTGTGTGTGTGTGTGTGTGTGTGTGCGTGTGCGTACGTGCATGGGTGCAAGCCATGAATGTATCTGTATACATGTTCATAGTGTTGCATAGCCATTACAGAATAATCATTCACTTTATGGTACAAGCATCAAATTTGGCATGATAAATTACTAGGACCCCCTGAAAATCCAAGATGGTTGTCATATTTTTTTCATGGCTAACATACAGTACTTTTGAGGAAAAGTAGGTCAAGAAGAAAATGTGTTCCAAATTTGATGCTTGTATCACAAAGTGAATGATTCTTTCACTAATCTGCAGCACTACATGTGAATGCTAGCATATGTGTGCACGTGCAGGGTAGTTACGCGGTTAGAAGTCCTATCAGCATGTATTTAAAGTACTGCTGTGTGTCAATTCTCGTGCTTACTCTAGAAGTTTCATGTATGATTGTAGTATAAGACTGATATGTGTGTCGGCATGGTGATATGTGTCTGATATAGGACTGAGATGTGTGTAGGCGTGGTGATTTATGACTTGTGATTGTATAGGCCCAGTGCCCGATGTCGACGTGAGCCAGCTAAAGAATGGCCGCGGGGTGGAGTCGGCTCTGCACTACGCCAAAGCCTGGAGCCGGTACACTAAAGACCTGCTGGCCTGGGTCGACAAACGCATAAGCCTGGGTGGGTCCGCTATTGCAGTCTGTTGCTCCAGTTTCCCCCTCATACACTTTCACTTACTCTCAATCTCTATTACCTCCATTTGCAATACTGACACTCTTTTTGTGCTGTTTGTCTTGTGAACAGATATTGAAAGTGCCAAAAGCATGGCAAAGATGGCAGAATCTGCAAAGGCGCTGTTCAGCCAACAGGTACTGCTTATGTACATTTACTTATGTAAATTTACTTGCATTTTGTTTGAGTCTCCACTGGTAGTGAAAGAGTCTGGTGAAAGAGTCCATTGGTAGCCTGGAGAACTAGACTCCTTCACTTTGTTTAAAGAATCTGGCTACTCTCAATAGGCATTCGTTTACTTTCTGCTGGCTAGATAATTTCCAGGAAGTATAGGGTCTGCCTTCTATCTCTGTTCCCTGATTGTATGCTGAAATATTTAAACAGCCTTAGGAGTGTTCGGTGTTGTAGTACTCTAGCAAAACACAATTTTGTGCAGAAGTACGACGACAGCACTAGCCTGACTGGTGCTACTGTGCACCATTAGCATACATAGGCTTCCACATATTTCACTTGCAAATAGATGCTGCAATAACATCCATGTCTTTGTGTAGGATTACATGCCGTTCAGAGAGATCTACATCTCTGCTTTCAAAAAGGACATTGAGTACAGCCAACTGCTCCTACAAACAGCTTCAGCCCTCCAAACCAATAAGTTCATTCAGGTAAGAGTCTAAGCAGTGGAATGTAATGTCTTATCACGATTACATCATCATGAAGAACAGATAAATGACCAATAGAAATGTGGTCATATACTGGTGTGGATTGGTGTTTGGTGATCTGTGTAGATCAGGGGTGGGCAATTATTTTGGCCAAGGGGCCACATTGGCTTTTAGATTTTGACTAACGGACCGAGTGTTACCCAATTGATGCCAATAAATTGGCAAGTCTCAAACCAGTAGCCCCATTTTCTTCAGAGGACATGTTAATATGCAGGTTTAAAAGGGCGGAATTTGCATTTCATGAATACAACATATTTGATAACTAAGGCCTATAACCTCAGTCACCATGACTAAATGAGAAATTATCTTATTTTGGGAAGGCTCCGCGGGCCGCATGTGACCCCCGGGCCTTAGTTTGCCCAAGTATGGTGTAGATCAACTGTGGCTGGATTGCCAGTGTCAAGGGTTTTTGTCTGCCCTTTAATGAACTCCCGTTCCTCTTGTCCTTCTCTTTTTTCCCCCCTGGTCTCTTCCCCTATTGGCAGCCTCTCCTGTCCAGAAGGGCTGAGCTGGACAAGCTGAGGAAGGAGCTGAAGGAGCAGTGGCATAGAGAGCAGAAGAAAATGGTACACACTTCTGACACCAGCACACACACACTTGCACATGAACTTTCATGGAGTAGCTCTCCCTCCCTCCCTGTGTTTCCACCTGATGTTTCCCATGAGATTTGATGAGACTGTGGTGAGGATGGATTTGGCGGAGGGGGCGGGGTGGGTACACTGCAATACCTTCCCACCATCCCACAGTTTGATTATAATGTTAGGGTCTATTGTTTCTATAGCAAATTAGACCTGATATACATGGTATCATATGAAGGAATTGAAAACGATACAAAACTCAACTGGCCTCGACTTGCTTGCCTCTCTCCAGACGCCTACACAGCTGCGTCACAAACGGTCCTGCTTTCCACCACTCAGACCCCACACCCTCCAAGTCCTAGAAAATGTCTAATCTCTTGCATGGTTGTCTGCATTTCAAATCCAATACGAGCACAAACAAGTACTAATCTTACAGGAGAATAAAGTATTGTCTATTTTCATACACAGCATTAAGTCTATAATAGGGTACACAGATTAAGTACAGTAGTTTGGGCCAAGCCTTAGGTACAGGTGCGTTGACCCTTTTTTTTTTTTAAGATATTTTTTGGGCTTTTGCCTTTAATTGGATAGGACAGTATAGAGATGGACAGGAAGCAAGTGGGAGAGAGAGATGGGGTGGGATCGGGAAATGACCTCGGGTCGGACTCGAACCCGGGTCCCCGGAGTGGTGGTATGACGCTCTAGCCCACTGAGCCACGGCGCTCCCACCTTGACCCTTTTTGTCACTTGGCCACGCATGCAAACCCCAAAGGTGTTAGTTGAATTATACATTCAATAAACATTTGACCTCATTCACCAATTCACCAATTTGTTTTTAAATCCCATTTTTGCCAAATTGTTCATAAATCCCACGGAGCTTCTGGAACACGGGAGGGATGGGTTTTGATTTTTATTGGATATTGAGCTCTAATACACATACATTTACATGCTTTTCAACGTTTTGCATGTGCAGCACGAGGCGGAGTCTGCGAAAAAGAAGGCCTACCAGCAACAGGTGCTGCGGCGGGAAGAGTACGAGAAGGCCCGCAGTGCCTCGAGCCGAACAGAGGATGAGCAGAGCGGCGGTGGACGCCAGCGGGACAAGAAGAGGAAACTAGAGGAGGCCCTACTCAAGGTGGGCCCTCAACAGAGTTGTGCCTAATTGACCGCTTATTATACGGGTCCTTGCCAACATGACGATATAATATTTTACAGAAATGTGTTTTACATTTAATTTGTTAACGTTTCATGAGCTGTCGTGACGGAAGAAACAATTGCATAAATGTCTCAGCTCTACAGAAGTAAACGCTCGAGACTTGAAACTTATTGCATAAGATCAGAGGACGCTAGCTTGGATCTCCTTTCACTTTCATTGTTGATCTCTATGCACGGAATGATACGGAGACGTGAATCTCAAGCAAAAAGACCTGTTGCTCTATTGATGCATGCTGGTCATTATATGTCTTTCAGCGAATAGTACCACCTTATGACAAAAATAAGTCTATAGTACTGTATGCGACCGTTGGAGGCAGGCCCGATTGTAACAGTGAATGGCAAGCCTCCTTCAAAAGCATTGCTCGAGACCGCGATAGTAATTATAATGCTGTTTAATGGAAGCGACTAGCATATTGATAAAATGTTAGTGTTTGAGCAGGTTTCATGAATAAAGCGTTGGTGTTTTTCTCTGACAGACGGAGGAGGCACTGGAGCAGTACAAGGCGTGTGTGGCCGAGGCTGAGAGCAGAAGAGCCGCGCTTACCAACACCCAGACTAGCATCCTCACCCAGATACGAGAGCTGCTCTTCCAGTGTGATCTCACCCTCAAAGCTGTTAGTCTCTCTCTCTCTCTCTCTCTCTCTCTCTCTCTCTCTCTCTCTCTCTCTCTCTCTCTCTCTCTCTCTGTCTCTTTCACACACGCTCTCTCTTTCTCTGTCTCTCTCTGTCTCTTTCACACACTCTCTCTCTCTCTCTTCATCTGTCTCTCTCTTTCTCTCTGTCTCTTTCACACACACTCTCTCTCTCTGTCTGTCACTCACTCACTCACTCACACTTTCTCACACACACTAACACGTTATTACAGAGGTATTTGCATGCAGTGCCCACATACTGTAACCCGCACATCTGAAGGAACACTTCCTCCTACACTTCCTCCCAAAGCAACAAGTTAACAAAGTGCCATGTTATTCAAACATTCAGACATTGTCCACTAAAGTAGCTTGCTCTGACAGGCTTGGCAAAAACAGATTTTGTGGCGTGACCTTTGTGGGAACATGCAGTTCATGCTTCTCCTTGGGAGTGTTTTTTAAACTGTTGTTTACCAGTGTGCCATGAAATGACGGGTTTTGATACTGCTATTAAATCACCATCTCTCCATACAAAGGCAATCATGTGAAACAAATCACCTTTGGTCTACTTTTTTGTTTAACTGCTATTTGTGTTGTGTATGACAAGGTTTTCTTTACTTTTTTGTATTACTTAATTAAAACTTTTGTTGTCTCTACACACATATTTGTGTGACATAATCCACCCACTCTGTCATAGAAGGACTGCTGGACTGGTATTTAAAATGATATATTCATGCATATCTGTTCACATCATCAACATGTACACACCAACACACACCCAGACACACACAAACTGATCTTTATCTGTGTGTGTGTGTGTGTGTGTGTGTGTGTGTGTGTGTGTGTGTGTGTGTGTGTGTGTGTGGTGTCTCGCAGGTGACGGTGAACCTGTTCCAGCTGCATCGGGCGCAGTCGTCCTCCCTGCCAGCGACGCAGCACAGCCTTAGTGAGCGTGCCCGCCGCTACCAGCCTGGCCAGAGCTATGCACACTTCCTCAGCAGCCTGCCGCGCGAGAACGAACACAAACACTTCAAGACGCGTTCCTATGACCTCACCAGGTCAGTTTTTCCTCTCACCATCTCAGTGGTTTTATAACCATGAACTCTGATGTCTGTCTCCTGCTCATGCAAATGTGTGTGTGCTACTGGACAACTGTATCTGCCCTTGGGGATGAATAGTCTGTCTGTCCGTCCATACGCCTGTCTGTCCATCCACCTTGCCATCAGTCTTCCTTTCCACTTTCATTTGGCGATTTATTCAGAGGGTAATGCCCTATCCCTAGTTTCGTCAATATACTGTACAGTATGGCAAACTGTGTGTGTGTGTGTGTGTGTGTGTGTGTGTGTGTGTGTGTGTGTGTGTGTGACAGCCTGGGTCCTAGGGATGAGATGGATGGCGATCTCCAGAGAGCCCCCAAGCGGAGGGCCAGTGGAGGTGATTACATCGGCGGCGGCGGAGGCGGCGGAAGCGACTGTGAGAGTGCTGGAGGCAGCAGCGAGTCTCAGTCCATAGACTCCCCATTAGCCAGCCCAGGTGCATAAATACACACACACACACACACACACACACACACACAGAGAGAGAGGGGGAGAGAGACAGACAGTCACACCTACAAAGTCAACACACAGTCACTTTTACTAGACACTTTTACTAAACCACACTTACACAGAATACAGTAAATACACATGGTCACTTTGAATACTCTGTTAGGTTTGGTTAGATTAAACATGCGTGTGCGCGCACACACACACACACACACACACACACACACAAAGCTATTGTATAACTATGTGAGCAGTGGTGCTGACTGTGAACTGATGTTTTGCAGAAACAGGTCGAGGCCTGATAATAAGAACACCGTCCACAGGGACCATGTCCTCTGCAGATGACCTAGACGTGCGAGATCCAGAAAATGGTGAGTGTTGGTGTAGAACCCAGATAAAGAAGTATTAACACAAGCACAAGTTTGGAAATCCACCGTCTTTATCAGACCCTGGACACTGCTTTAGATGTTGTTTTGAAAGCGTTTGGTCTTGGTGTTGGGTTTGTGCCTCTCAGGTGATGGGCAGGGAGAATTGTCGAGTTCGCATGGACCCTTCCAGAATGTTCAGATGTCCAAGGCCGCACAGACCCATCGCCTGCGCAGGCTCCGAGCTCCAACAAAGTGTCGCGAGTGTGACGGCTTGGTGGTGTTCCATGGAGCAGAGTGTGAGGAGGTACACACATACACACACACATATATACACACACACAAACACACTCATGTCAATGACAAAATGCATTATACAGTAAGAAAAGAAAAATGTTTTTTTTTTCTCTGTGCTTGAAATTTGTGACCCATCCGGTCAGCGATGTTTGCAGGTGCAATCATTGGAACTCAACGAATCCAAAGCAGTTGCCATAGCAGTGGTATTGAAGAAATGAACCACATGATGCAATGTCATCCTAAAGTGACAGCGAAACATTTATCTTTATTTATCAATAAAGCGCAACATAATCCTTCTAGCAAACATTGCTGCAAATTTGCAGAGATCATAATCAGCAGCAATATTTCCGATAGAACAGCCCCTTTTATCCCGCATACCGCCTAGGGCCAGGCCACCCA
Source organism: Sardinella longiceps (assembly GCA_027497455.2). Lineage (NCBI taxonomy): Eukaryota > Metazoa > Chordata > Actinopteri > Clupeiformes > Clupeidae > Sardinella > Sardinella longiceps. The sequence continues at coordinate 9,412,634 of JAODXP020000022.1, read as the reverse complement.
CCACCACAGTTTGGAAATCCCTGTGCTATAGAGTCTGCAGAGAACTCCAATTCACTACTATCATCATCATCATCAACAGCAGCATGAGTGACAGTGGAGGTTAATGATGGCTATGCTCCTCTCTCCAGTGTTCTCTGGCGTGTCATAAGAAGTGCCTGGAGGCTCTGTCCATCCAGTGTGGACACAGGAAGCTGCAGGGACGGCTGGCTCTCTTCGGGGAGGACTTCTCCACCGTTGCCCGCGGCAGTCCTGATGGGATCCCTTTCATCATCCGGAAGTGTGCCGCAGAGGTGGAGAACAGAGCACTCACCCTGAAGGTAACTGGCAATACAGCCTACGACCCGCAGCGTGCCTTGTAGAGGAGGTTGCTATGTTTGCCGAAGCTATGATAGTTGGGTTTCAACAGGTTTGCAACACCATAGAATCAACTTCAAGCACCACAGATTAAGAATGAGTTGAATAATTTCAAATGCTTTAAAATTGTCTCATCAGGTGAGCAATACATACTGTAAGCAAACAGGTATATTTGATATGGCAGCTCAGAAGGTGTTTGAATGCTGGACCTGTTTTGAGTTTTTTTTTTTTACATTTTATACTCTACCTCTTGGACATGTGTGCAACCCTATGGCAAAACCACTGTTGTGTATGTTCCACATAATTCCTACATTTTGTAATGTAACTGAAATAAGTGGTGTAACTACTTCTGCTTTTGGATACATACACAATATACATTGTAGTTTCTCAGATATTGCCGCATTTTCTTCATTCAAGCAAATCTTCATAGAAGTCAAAGATTTGGATCAATATGTGTCTGGGATATAGGCACTTAAAATTTTAGCATAAAGACCTTTTATTCAACAAATGAGGTTCACAGTGTTTGTGTTTGAGAGTGACAGACAGCTGTGTGGCTCTCTGTGTGTGCAGGGTATCTATCGTGTAAACGGAGCCAAGTCTCGCGTGGAGAAGCTGTGCCAGGCCTTTGAGAACGGCAAAGAGCTAGTGGAGCTGTCAGACCACTCCCCTCACGACATCAGCAATGTGCTCAAACTCTACCTGCGGCAGGTAAACAATACGGAAGACGCAGTCGCTCTGAACACCTTTGTGCGCACTGGAGATGTGCACCCTTTTTGCAAACAAGCTTAAAGCAGATAAATACAATGCTGGAGGTTATTTTTACAGGCCATAATATATCATAATATATCCCCCATGCAGCTGCCAGAGCCTCTGATCCAATACCGCTTCTACAACGACATGATTGGGATCGCCAAGGAGACGCAGAAGATTGTGATGGTGGAGGCGGCCGCCACTGAGCAGGACTCTTCAGGCCAGACGCTGACCATGGAGGTGCAGCGCGTCGTTCTCAAGATGAGGGACCTGCTCCGACACCTTCCGTCCGCTAACTACAAAACACTACACTTCCTCCTGGCCCATCTTTATAGGTACATGTGTAAACACACACACAGTCATGGATTTAAATGCGAAAGAGTTGCAAGTCAAATTCAGTTAAGTGAATGTTTCGGTGTAATTCAAGCAACAGCATAGCTCTATTGCACGATCCTGCTGACTGAACTAGATAGCAAGTGGAACAAAATACTGTTATCTGCAACAACATAGGGCAAACGCAAAAGCGAACAAGCAGTTTGCATTGAATTAATGGCACCTACTTCTGGTTTTGAATACTGTATGATCCATTGACATTCAATGTAAAGTGCTTGTTCGCATTTGCGCTTGCACTCAGAACAACCCATGTTTTTCCAAATTTGTTCACTCCACTCGCAATCTAGTGCAGTAAGCGGTCTCATACAACAGGGTTATGCTTGAATTACACCGAACCTTCACTTTAAGAAGCTACATTTGAACACACACACACACACACACACATTCAACACAGATTTGCATTGAAATGGCTGCATGTGTGTATTTACATACATGCATTGTATTGTATTATATTGAGTACCCAACCCCCATTTGTGTTTTCCTTCAATATTATGAACTTAGGGTGTCGGAACATGAAGAGGAGAACAAGATGAGTGCCAGTAACCTGGGCATCATCTTCGGGCCCACGCTGGTGAGAGCACGGCAGACGGGCGCTGAGGTGTCGCTCTCGTCGCTGGTGGACTACCCGTACCAGGCGCTGGCTGTGGAGCTGCTCGTCCGCTACCACCAGTCCATCCTTCCTGTTTCACTCACCTCCCCACCGCCACAGCAGGGCTTCCGCAGGAACTCCCACTCACTGCTCGATATAAAAGAGGTTAGGAGCCAGATTGATTACAGTTTATATGGATTGATATAGATATATAGATGATTTTGTAATATATAATACATAATTATCTGTAAGGGGGGGTGGCTGTCAGGTTTATCTTCCAACCTGATTATCTGTGTATTTTTGAACTTGAATAGTTTTTACAGTACCTTTTTGACGTGAAAAAGCCACATCTTATTATTGCTTTTGCAACTGCTGCTCATGCGTACACAGTTACAGATGTAAATCAGACTACACCCATGGTGGTGCAGATAGGGAAGTGGTTTGTCTGTTTGTGCCTGTATTACTTTGTTTACATGCTGTATTTGCATTTTCAGGTGCAGCCCAGCAGGGGGCAACATCGTCACTCTTGTTTCCCGGATATGCACCTCTCGTATGGACCACAGGAGGACACTAGTGAGTTCTACTAAAGCGAGCCAGTGCACTAAACACACACACACACACACACACACACACACACACACACAATACTGACTATGACATGAGTTACCCTGATATCTCTGTTTGGGGTGTGAAATTCATATCCTATCCCACTAATAATGATACATGAGTCCACTCCTAACCTACATCTCCTCTCCCTGTCTTTCTCTCTCTCCCTCTCTCTGATCTTTGCCAATTTCAGACAGGTTAAGTGTTGAAGGGCTGAGGCCGAACAGATCGGACAGAAGCCCTGAACTGCTGCGACCCCCACGTGCACAACAGCCACATGTGCCACTCCCTACCGCAAGCGCGCCTGTGAGTGTACCCGTCAGCTCGCCCACGAGCCCTCCGGTGTGTGTAACCGTCACCGTCACTGTGCCAGCGGAGAGCCAGCCACAGCCAGAAACGGTTCTCAAACAATCTTCGCAGCAGCCTGCCCTCCCAGAGGCCCCGGTCACAGACATGGACACGGACAGGCATGAAGGGTCGCCCCAAGAAACCAAAGACGTCTCCACATCTGCAGCTTTGAGCTCAGACGACTCCCTGACTGAGCCAGTTTCAAGAGAGGACCTGAGTACAGCAGAGCCAGCCACAGGTGGAGTTGTGAGTGCAAGCCCTGGACCAGAGATGCAGACAGAGGAGGCAATAGTAGCAGCCTCAGACACAACACTGTCAGCAAGTCCAAGCACAGATGTTCCAGACTCTGGGTTGAAAATGGCTGTAGACACCAACACAAGTCCGACCGCGGGGATCCCGACATCACCAATACGCGGAACAGTGCTGGACACTCAGGCTCTGCGTCGGACTTGGGAGAAGGAGTACCGCCCTCCACTTCTTACTCCTCGCACAGCCATGATCCTGGCAAACCTCCCCCGTCCATCTGCTGAGGCCACCCCCAACTCCACCACCAGTCCCATCAGCAACACCACCAGCGGCGATGGCACCACATCCAGTGTCGGCACCATCTTTTCCCGCAGCCCCTACTGCGTGAGTGTTGGGGCACACCAAGAGAACGCACCGGTCGTCTTCCGGGCTCCACGAACTCTGCACCCGCCGTCCGAAACTTTCTACCGACCTCCACAGAGTTCGAGCCCAACAACAGCAGACACTCCGTCCGCATCCTCTCCCACGGCTGCGTTCACTCCCTCCGCCATCACTGCCACCAGACATCGGCGTAGGAGCAGCCTGCAAGGACTTGAGTCAAATGAGGCTCACTTTGTCTGAGAATAAACTGTGTGTGTGTGTGTGTGTGTGTGTGTGTGTGTGCGCACGCGCATACATGTGTGTGTGAGAGACAGAAAGAGGGAGAGTATGAGGATTGTCTGTAAATGTGTTTACCAGTTAAATATGATGACAATGCACATGGGAGTCACACTTATGCAGCTCTTATATGGGAAAAACCTGTGGGGTTAACGTCCTCCCCCACTCAAGCCACTTTGTTTTAGTCACATACTTGTTTAAAATGTAGTTATGAAATGTTCTGACAAGGTCCTTCTCACAGGGGTTCTCACTCATTACGGTTTTCCTTCTTTCTTTCATCTTAATCCACATCAATTATGGAGCTCAAATTTATTTTATTCATCTAAAATATGTTATTTTATTATACATTGTATAAAGACTTTCTTACTTGTTCTGTCAGGGTAAACAACATTCCAGTGATATGCAATTGAGCTGTATTAATGACCAAATGTACCTTTATGTTATATGTCTTGTAAATGTCATGTAAATTTCATGTCAAGAATTATTAACACATGGAGTTTCAACTGGCATGGCCTCTTTGTTATGTTAAAATCACATCTTGACACTGAGTGAACATAATGTAATATGAACACGTCAACAGACTAGTCACAGAAGCGGCCCCCATCTTGGGATATACTCATCCTGCCCAGATTAGAGTATTTACGCAGTGTCCCAGCCCGTTAAACTCAACCTTAATCTCAGTTGTCATCTGCCTCTACTAGGCGCACGGGCAAAGGCACGGTAGCCGAAAGGAACACCGCAACACGCCCTTTGTTTACCTACAACTTCTGAACTGGAGAGTTTTTATTAAATCGAGAGAAAAAAGTTACACCATTTTGCTGTTCAAAGCGTAGGCTACTATTTCTCTGTAGTTCTCCCAACGTGGCCATGATGATCTGGAGATTAGAGCAATCTGATTAGCGGTTTCACCTGGGCACTATGCTGCGCAGGTTTGTGGACATACCGGTTGCCTGCAGCTATTCTTTTCTTCATTCTCGTATAAACCCTGTAAATGTTGTCTACCCTGGGCTTATTTTCTTCTGAGGTAAGTGGTCAGGTGAATTTTAGCATAATTTTTGCACTCTAAATTTAACCAGCATTTTGGTAGACTACAATCTGAAGGGGAAGGTACTGTAGTTCTGGGAGTTCTGTACCTGTGATTAGCATGTCCAGTTATCGCTGTTTCTCATTTAGGCTAAACTATTTGAAGCTTTTAATATGGTGCTATTAAATAATGTTTCTTTAATAAACTAATATGGGCTATGTGTTAATTACATGGTTACATTACTTGGGGCTACACCTTTGTGGCCATAACCAGTTAAGATTGACCATAGGCTATATAGTTAGTTTGTCTCCTCATTTTTGGTAGCATTAATCTTTTCAACAGGTTGTTTATTTCTGATGGTGACGGGAAGAAGTTTCTACCTAATTTTACTCTGATGTACCTGTGTCAGGTCCTTCACTTCAAAGGCCCCATAAGGGGTTGAAGCTGCGCAGGCGCAGTCATGACGGTCGGCAGCCAGATACGGCTTTTACTATGGAAGAACTGGACACTCCGGAAACGCCAAAAGGCCAGTCTCTATTACGCAGCAACACAGTACCAGAGCCCATTTAGGGACTTAGGCCCTTATTAAAATTTCTCTGACAGTACTCTTCAGTTATCTTGCTCAGTAAAGTAGTGACTTCATGTTTATTGAGATATATAATAGATATTACAGATAAATCCTGATTTGCAGACCTAAATAGCTCACCTAAAATTACTGGTGTAGTCATTGTGGGACAGAAATAATGCCTACACTGGACACATTAGGCAAAACTTTATCCTTAGTGTACTACTAATGAGTGGTTTCTGGAAGGCTAAAGTGAAAGATATATTTATCTTTATAGAACTTTGCAAACCCCTGTACACTTCACCTCTATGAAAACACTGTGGGTTAAAACACTAGAAAAACTCTACTGTGTAGATACCCTGGCCAAAAAAATCACTAGGAAGTAATCTGTAAATACATTAACATACACCTATACATTAGTAATAAAAAAAACAGGTTAAAAAAGTTGGTTTCCCCAAAAAAGGCTACCAAATAAAATTTCATTTGATACTTGTATCTAAATTCATAAGTGAAGTGAAAGTTGACAGAACTGAACTTTAGATGTCAAAGCATACTTTAGTACTGCAATGATAGTATATGGTACAGTATATCTCTCCATTCAGGTGTATACATTGTAATGTTGAAGCTATTGTAATAAGACTGACTAGGATATGTTTACAGATCCGCTTTGTGGTGGAGATCCTGTGGCCAGTGATCTTGTTCATAGGTCTGGTGTGGCTGAGGAAAGCAAACCCCTTGTACCGCCAACATGAATGTAAGTTAGTGATCTGCATATTTGATAGCTATTCTCAATTTTTGAAAATTTATTATCATTAATAAAAATGTAATAGAGGTTAGTTCCATGATTCTGAAGGTCAATTATTCATATTTTCCTCTTTTGCATCATCATTGCAGGTCATTTTCCAAGCAAGGCGATGCCTTCCACAGGAATCCTGCCGTGGATTCAGGGCATTTTTTGCAATGCAGACAATCCATGCTTTCGACACACTACACGTGGAGAGACTCCTGGTGTGGTCTCAAACTACAATAACTCTGTGTAAGTCTTTCTGCATAATCCGCTGCCAAAGGGAGGATGGATGTGTCTGCGTGTAAACAAACAGCTGTCGCATTTAAATATCAAAATTTTGCAGCACTTGACTGTAAAAATGTGTCAGATGCTTACTTTACTCCAAGCCTATCCTGCATCTCTTCCCTTAAGGTTCTGTTGCTTGAAGTTTTAGTAACCTTTGTAACTTAAGGTTCCAAAGGCTTGCAGTTTTTTTTTTTACATTTTCTCTACAATGGATTTAATTTACGTCTATCTCTCCAACTCACATCTGTTGAGTTTTTGTAGCAGGACTATGTTTTCAACTTGTGCAAAGGACGTTAAAAAGCTTCCTGGTGGACTAGACTCTCTTGCCTCAGATTGACGTGCATCCATCTAGTGCTGTAAAGCAATTGGTTCTGTCTTCCATTTCCATTTCTCTACAGTTTTGATAAGGAATTTTCCAAGGGTCTTTATATTATATGTATTATATTTTTGTCCTGCTCAGACTGGCTCGGTTCTATGCTGACTCACAAGAGCTACTCCTAAATGACCCAGAGTTCCAGCAGCTGGGTCAAATGTGGGAAGAGCTGTCTGTTATGAGCGACTTCATGGACACCATGCGTTCTCATCCAGAGCGAGTGGCAGGTAAGCACATCGTTTGAATACTAGTCAATACATTTGTTACAGTTGTTTAAATTCAGCAATGATAAGACGGTCTATCCTAGCCAATTTTCAATTGAGAGGGCAAAAGAAGGTTTTTTACATGCATCCATATAATTCAGTCCTAAGAGAAAACATAGCTGTCTGTCTGTAATAAACTTCGTTAAAATAATGTTAACTTACAACTATGTAACTAACTTGTCTAACTTGTCTTCAGACTCAAAATTCTTTTGTTTTGTCCATTGGCAACTCCACAGAACATGTACATTTTACAGCTCAACATAGTAAATTCACACATTTCATTTAATCACGTACATCAAACCACCACACATCATCACATTTTACTGAGATTGTGAACATGACAAAAATGTTCATTTTCTGTGGAATTGCCCCTTTACTTCAAGCACTGTTATATTACCAGTAAAAATCTCCTCTTCAGGTCGTGGGTTGAAGATTGAAGACATCCTAAAAGACGATGAGACCCTCACATCTTTCCTTTTGCGAGAGGCTGGACTCTCAGACTCAGTAGTGAACCAACTCGTCAATGCCCTTGTCAGAGTGGAGCAGGTAGACAATGAAGACTGTTTGTGTATTTGTTGAAGTTTGATTCAGAATTCCATCTAGACAATCCAGAGAATTGTATAATGTAGAGCTGACTATGAGCAGTTACTATATCAATTAAAAAGGTGCCAGTTACATGCATAGCCCTAAGATGTCAGAAGTATCTGCCACAATTGTATGATAGTGATTAGTAATGGTTGACTGTTCCAGAGGTTTTCTAGAATACTCATGATGAAGTCTGTTGGCATAGACCATTAACCAGGCAGCTGTTTATTGTTTTGCTCAAAATTGACAGAAGACTTGGCCATGGAAACTGAACATCACGCATGATGGAGTACAGTTTGTACTACAGATTTTACATGATTGTCTGTTATGTACTGAAAGGTTTGTCCTCTCTCTGTTTGTCTGGTTTGTGATTGGGCATGTAGTTTGCATACGGCGTGCCAGACCTGACTCTGAAGCAGATCGCCTGCAGCCAGGACCTGCTGGAGCGCTTCATCATCTTCCCGAGCCGCCGTGGCCTCTACAGCGTCCGCAATGCCATGTGTGCCCTCACACAAGCACGTCTGCAGAAGATCGAGGACTCTCTCTACGCCAATGTCGACTTCTTCAAGATCCTCCGTTTGGTGAGTCTTGGTTGGTGGCTTGGTTTGGACTGATCGCTTTGTTTGCCTGAGAGTCTCTGGCTATGCGGGCTACTGATGTGGGCAAATCAGCTTGCCAGTAAGATGAGCTTGTCAGTAAGATGAGTATCTTATGTAGTTAAATAAATGTAGTTAAATACTTTAATATTGTAAGAGACTTTAAATACAACCCAGTAGTACTACCCATAGCAGTCAGTGGGGAAGGATGTAGAGAATTCTGTAGCCTACTAGGGAAAGATACATAGGGCTGTGTCAGGCATAACGGTCCCCAAGCAGTCCTGATGAATAGGGTAATAATGGAAGAGGTGGGAGCAAATAACTCCTTGATGCAAAGTTTGCAAAGCTTACTAGTTTATCATGGTTGTTATAGTTACTATTCAAAAGAACGGTGATTAACCTTTTTTTTTTATACCAAATCTTCTTCATAGGTATCCCATTATCAGGGAAAAGCACACACCCTGTTAACTAATCAGAGAACATTTCATCATTATGAAATCGTCATTATGGGGCGTTTTACACAGAATATGAAATTGCTTGCGGTGATCAAATTGTGTGTGCCTTTATGTATTCTTATTTCTTAGACATAGCGTCATAAAATGCTGTATTGTAGTTTAGGCACTGTGGGATGATGTATTGTGTATGAAGTCATGCACAGAAACAATTAACTGAAGGTGTTCCATTGGTAAAGCAAAAAACCATTGTATGTTTCACTGACCGGGATATCCTGGTGTGAGAGGAGAGGAAATCCTTGTGGGAAACCCCCTGTTGCTCACTGTTATCTCCACGCTTGACCCTAAAAGTTGGCAGCAAGTGTACCAGCAATAGAGACAGGGGCAACAGTAGTAACAGTTCTGTGAGGTTGAGGAAGGCTTTTCCAGAGGGCCCGTTTATGGAGTTAATGAGGTGCCACTTTGGTGGTCGTTGGTGGTGAAAGTTGATGAAAACAGCAGATTTTTTTTGTTGGTGTTAGTTGAAATACAAGGATAATGAATGTCTCCTCAAATTGTGAGAGCGTTCTCACCTTAGCATAGGGTGTTGTTCCTAGGATGTTAGGTCTAATCTTCTCATTTTGCCATAATACTAATGTAAATGTACCTCAGGATTCAGTATCCAAAGTAAGTTCTGTTTTTAAGACATCCGGATAGGCCAGGTGAAGTAAACTGGGATACTTTAAGATTTAAACACCTTACCCATTTTATGACGATTAATATTAATGTCAACAACATGTAAATAGGAATATTAAGGCATGTTGTAAAACCGGTGGAGTTTTTACAAAGAAGGCCCACAAAACCATCCAAACATTTTTCAGACCCTTATGACATTGTTAGAAGATGGTAATTGACAATAGTGTACAAGCAGGGATGCCAAGCTTTTTCTTTTCTTTTTTCTTTTCTTTTATCTTGTTTTCTACCTTCCACCCAGAACTACTTGGTGGATGAATTTACCTACACTAACTGTATGTACAGTACATTATCATACATATTGAAAATAATAGAAATAAAGAAATAATCTGATAAAAAAGAGTAATATCAAATACTGGTGAAAAGTTACATAGGGTTACTTTGATAAAAAGTGCCTTTTTTAAATGTAAACACTGTATCCTTAATATGATCAAAAACGGGATAAGACTCATGTTTGGGATACTGAAGTGAAGACATTTAGTCTCATACCTCTGTGCTCTAACAAAAATAGTTTGTTTAATTGATTTGTTTAATTATGTTTCTCTTTGCCATTCCATTGCCGTAACTCTGAATTTCATTTCCACCCGACTGACAAACTCTGTCAGCTTGAGTCAGTGGTTGAGCGCAGTTGAGCCGCTAGTTGTGAGACAGTAGGTAACCAGGTCTGACAGTAGCTTTCTCTTTTCTGTTTACCTGTACTGTAAGTTCATTTTAGGCGAGACAGGTGAGCTGATAGGCCACCAGCACTGCAACCCATGTCATCTCATCTCTGCTCTAGTTTTGCTAACAGGCTTATTCAGGCCAGGCAGGCCACTCCCTGCCCTCCCCCAGTGGAGCTACAGTAGATTGCCTGTGGCGAGTATAAATAGCTCTCACATGCCCTCCTGAGCCCTGAGGCCACAAGCCCAAGCAGAGCCGCTCCTCAGCTCACGTTTAGCATCCTGGCCTTTTGTTTATGTGTGTTGGCAGGCTAGGCTACTGTATGCCTTCAGGTGACATGCTTGCTCAAAGCCTTCAGAGTGTAAACAAATGTCTCTCGAGCCATTTGCTGAATTGTGCCAAGCTGTTTCAGCCTTTATGCTGATTTGGGGAATTTGATGATGTGAAATAAGGGGGAAAAGTACTCCAAGATTATTTGTCTTCACTTTTGATGATGTGAAATAAGGGGGAAAAGTCTTCCAAGATTATTTGTCTTCACATTAAGTGTAACAAAAGTTGCTTACTGTGAATAAATTACTAGAAATGTGCTCTCAGAAATCCGATGTGAAAATTAACTGGCTCTCACCAAAAACAGATATTTTCTGCTCACTGATCTCTCTATCATGTGTCTATTTCCTCACTGTCATCATTTCAGCTCCCGACTGTCCTGGATGATGGTACCACTGGTGTAGACATGCACCGCTGGGGTGGAATTATAGCCTCTATAGCTGACAAGATTCAAGAGGTAAGAAGCATTTCTTCATCCTTATTGTTTTCTTTTCCCACATGTCTTGCCCACATTTCCACCTTTACTTTAGGAGAAATCAATCCATTATTCTGTGGTTTGAGGTCATCAACTGCTGTCTGAAGGAAAAAGAACGCAAACATTTGATACAACGTAGACTGACTAACAAAGAAGCAGCTAATATTAACTGAATGGGGCATAGTGGAAATGAAACTGAATGGGGCATAGGAAAATAAAACTGAAGTGAGTTTCTGTGCCCCACTACAGTAAGTTAGTGTTAGATGTCCGTTCAGTATTTGGTCTGTGTTGTATCAAATTCTCTCATCCTTTTTCCAATTACCTCCAACAATAGGGCTGTGGATTAATTCACTATAGATTCCAAAGTTTAATGGATGGAATCTTAAAGGAATATACCGGAGCAAGTTTAAGCATAGTCCTGCTGCACGAGCCTTCTAACAGCAATATATTTCGCATGAAATGAAAGAATTTCAAACAGCATAGACCCAACGCGAACGTGAAACACTTTACATTGAGTCAATGTAACCTCAGATCTTACTTTCGGTTTCCAACAGTCAGGTCCCATTGATTCAGTGTAAGTGCCTGTTCGCTTCTGCGTTCGCGTTAAATTATTTTGTTCCACTCGCTAACTAGCGCATTTAGCAAGCTCTTTCAATAGAGCTATGCTTGAATTCACTCCGGCACTTTCCGTTAACTTGCCTGTGTCTACCAGGTAGTGTTTGTAGAATGGTTAATCATACATTTGTGCAGATGGGCACAAAAAAAGTATTTGAAATAATGAGTGGACAGAAGGCAGCGCAAATTCTTCATCAATGGCTTATGCTCCGAAAGGAATTTACAGGCCTAAGTAAAGTAAGTAAGAAGGCAGCGCGCAGAGATACCTAGTATTGGCTTTGAGCCATGGAGCATCATTACACAGTACTTGTTGGGCAGTCCCCAAATTTACTAGTTGTATTTTCATCCCCTGGGATTACAACTCTGGGTCACCTGGTGGATTTAGTACGCAGGTCCTGCCTTGAAGAACGACTGCTGTGGAGCAGTTGGGGGATGGATTCCGAAGCTTGGTTTGAATCTTCTTGATTCAATCCCCAGATCAACAGATCAGTAGTCTGACATTTACAATTTATAAACAACTCACAGCCATAAAACGTATTGTGGTATTGGGAAGATCTGACTGTTTTTTCTCTCCTGATGCTTTTGTTGTTGTTGTTGTCATGCTTTTTACTGCCTTTTCCACCACCTCAATGTATTTGCAAGACACTGTATTGTTTATTAATTTATTAAAGACATTTAAACTTATATTGTAAACATTCTGTTCACAAACTGTACAATACATATAGTTGTGTATAGATGAATTTGACACAGCCATGTTTTGTAACATGAAATTTCCCACCTTCCTTTCAGCTGGCTGCCAGAAGTAGCTCCCAGGACCTCCTGAAGGTGTTGTCCCCGCTCTTCCAGTCGGGGGGTGACACCTCCTTCGGCCAGCTGATGAGGGTTGTATCAGACTTGTTCTGTGGATACCCAGAGGGTGCAGGCAACCGCGTCCTGTCATTCAACTGGTATGAGAACAACGACTACAAAGTCTTCCTGGGCGTCAACAACTCCAGGAGTCGGCAGGACTATGTTTACGATGAGAGCTCCAGTGAGTCTTTGTCCTTTGGTTAATTTCCAATGCTCTCCTTCTCTGACTGTATGAAGCATGGAGACTCAGTTCCTCAGTTTTCATGCTTTTTTATGTATCATCCCCACCATCCTGCGAATCTGGCCTGTTTCCTTTGACTAACATTTAGTGTACAGTATTTGTAAAATGTCCACGCTTTTGTCCACACACATCGTTAGCCTTATACTAAGACCAGTACAACCAGCAGGTGTTCTTTTTTTAACTCCATGTTTGTCTAACTTCTTCCCTATCCTGGCCTTATTAGATTAGCTAGGTTTCCATTAGTGATCTCAGTGCACAAGTCTTATTACCTGTTTAAGTCATTCTGTGGGTGAGATTTATGTGTCGGTCACCTCACTCATTCGCAAGTGTAGGGATTGTTGGATGTGTTGTTGTGTGCTATTTTATCATCTTTTAGATATAGCTTCAAAAGTATTGTATCTCTCACACAGATACTGTATGGGTGACGATTATTATAGAGCGAGCCACATGCCATAGAATCATTAACGTCCACAGTAATCAATGGTTACTAACCTTTCAGTTACTGTTGTACGCTTGTCTCTAAATCCTTTTGCATTCTATTTAGAAGATGCACATACCATAATATGTAGAATTAGAGGGACTTGGGCAAGGCCAGTTGGGCATAACCACTGGTATAAACAACTTAAATCGGTACATCAGATTGTTCCTAATTTCACAGTGTGTCTGGATTTTTATTTGATTTCTCTGAAATGCTTCATGTCTTTTGCCCATACTGCAGCTCCCTTCTGTAATAGCCTGATGCAGAGCTTGGAGTCCAACCCAATCACTAAGATTGTGTGGAGTTCTGCTAAGCCACTGCTCATGGGAAAGATCCTCTATGCCCCCGACTCACCTGCTGTGCGCAGGATCCTGAAGAGTGTAAGGCACACACACATGCACGTACACTCACACACACACACACACACAGACACACACATACAAGTACACGCATGCACACTGACACACATGCATGCACACACGCACATGCACGCACACACATATACTGTACTTAGGCCTATGTCGCACTGCAAGCACAGTAGCATACAGTAGATGGCTATGTTGTAGTTGCAGCATGGTGGTTTAACCAAAATAAACTGTATTTGTGTGTGTGTGTGTGTGTGTGTGTGTGTGTGTGTGTGTGTGTGTGTGTGTGTGTGTGTGTGTGTGTGTGTGTGTCCACACATGTATTCCACAGGCCAATACAACATTTGAGGAGCTGGAACGACTGGTCATCATTTTTAGGGCCTGGGAGGAAGTGGGGCCGCAACTATGGAACTTCTTCCAGGACAGTGTTCAGATGAACATGATCCGGGTAAGACTCAATCATGCTGTCACTCTCTTTCCATCTTTTTCTCTTTCTCTGTCCCACTCTCTATATATCTCTCTGTCACCACCATCCAACAAGTTTGCAGTGTAATCTGCCCAAACATAATGCACTCATCAGAACTCATGACATGTTATGGTCATGTAGGTTTTCTGGGTGTTACTCCAGCGTCTATTTTTCCAAACAAGTACATATCCTCACCTCATCCCTGTTTGTAAAATAAAATTGAGCTCAAACACACTCTCTGACCATGGCAGAAGAATCAGGAGCCCTTTTTTTCAGTATTTTCCATTTAAACTCCCTGTTGCACACAGAGAGACACACATGCACATACAGCACACAGACAACTGTCCCCATCTGTTGTCTCCTTCACCCTGCCTCTCCAAATCTTTCTTGTTATTATATTATATTAGTCAAGTCTTGTTCTGTCTACTCTCTGATCTTCATTGCTGTTCATGCACTGAAATGTTCTTAAGACAAATTCAGCGGTAAAAACAATGCTTGAACCCAGAGCTTGAACCTAACCTCTTATCAATGTTGGCATGGTTCTTAGACCATGGTCAGTGGTGGTCAGTCTTTTTTGAGAGCAAAATTTTAATAGACAAACCAGTTGTGCATGGTTTACCACTTTTATAATGCTGTAGAATGCTCCATTCACTTCAATGGGACTCTCACGTTCTACCGGTCTGATAATTTTTAATAACGGACCGTTGCTAAGTATAACAGACTGCTGTCAAGCAAAAGTGAAACAGAATGCGGCCTTAACTAATCAGCTGATCTGTAACAGTTAACAAAATGCCTCTTTTTCGTGGACGTAGCCATCTCAATCATTAAATTTGCCGTTAAAGCAGTGATAAACAAGGTCGGATGTTAATAATATCTACAGTAGGTAGCTGTGTAATAAGCGGGATAACGTTCGGTGAGGCAGTCATTATCGTGTCATAGGCCTATCTCCCTTCAGAGTAATGCCACATCAATGCGTTGCATTACTCTGTCAGGAGATATGACACGATAATGACCGCCTCACTGAACGTTATCCTTACTATTTAACAAGGTGTTAAGGCTACTATAATAGTGTAGGTTCCATTATAGGCCTGTGTGCTCATAGTGTTGTCCCTCTAAACCCTCTAAACAGGAAGGAATTGAGAAAGAATTGATAAAATACTGATAAAATCCTATAAAATCCCCACCTTTATTGTTTACATTGGATTTATTTGAATCTCAGGACACTCTGAGGAACCCCACAGTGATGGACTTTGTGGACCGTCGCCTGGCCGAGATGGAGCTGTCCACTCGACACGTCCTCAACTTCCTGTTTAACGGCCCGGAGGAGAGGCGAGAGGCTGGAATGCCCCGCGTAGACTGGAGGAACGTCTTCAACCTGACAGATCAGTTTGTGCGCACCTTCAATCAGTATGCTCAGGTGAGGCTTAAACACTCATACACAAAATCCCGAGCACACAAATACATGCATACACTTGGTCAACACAGAGTGCATGCAGTAGCCATTCTCTGTAGCACATTCTGTCTGTCTGTCTGTGTCTCTCTCTCTCTCACTCTCCCTATCTCTCTCTCTCTCTCTCTCTCTCTCTCTCTCTCTCTCTCCCTATTTCTCTTTTTCTCTCCCACTCTCTCTCTCTTACATCTCGTACACACACACACACACACACACACACAATTATGGTCAATCACTCAGCCATTCCCTTAGAAACCATCTCTTTCACACACAAACACACACTCACACACACACACACAAACACACACACACACACACACACACACACACACACACACACACACACAAGCACATACAGCAAAGACAATGATTATCAATAAGTCCTCTCTCTCCACAGTGCATAAAACTGGACAAGTTTGAAGGCCTGGAGGATGAGGACGAGGTGGCTCACAAAGCGCTCTACCTACTGGAGGAGAACAAGTTCTGGGCCGGGCTCATCTTCCTGGACATGTACTCCTGGACCGACGCTCTCCCTCCTCACGTCCGCTTCAAGATCCGTATGGACATAGACGCCGTGGAGCGCACAAACAAGATCAAGGACAGGTACCAGAAGTTCTCCCATTGTCATTACTCCCATCGTCAACCCTCCACCTGTTATCCTCCTTAAAGACCAGTCTTATCCCATGCTGAGACGACCCATGCTCTTCTCCTCAGATCTAGGGGCTAGTCACACTGACACACTCTTTTCATCTATAGGGCTATTTATTAATTTGTTTCCCATCAAAGGATGCAACCTTTTAATTACATGGGCAATGCACAGGCAGAAGAAATAGCAAGACGAGTGAAAACACTGAATCTAAAATAAATAAAAAAAAGATTGCTCAGCCATTTGTTTTTGCTTAGCTGCCTGTGTTAGGCCTCGAGCCATATTAAACATGTCACAGCAGTTTTAAATGCTGACTTAATGGAATACCCGCAATGTGGAGGTGAAAAAATTTAGGGCTGGACAATTACACAAAAAATTCAGTTCAAATGATCAAGCACATAACTAACTTAATCGTTGTTTATTATTACTGGTATTTATTTTGTATTTTTTTATATTCTATGCAGTCCACTGTGTGTGTTCATATACTGTTCCTTGAAAGCCCACTACCTACAGTACCCACTACACTACATGTTGTCATGTGCTTCTGCCCAGTCCAGTCCATTAAACTTGTATCACCCAGCCCTTAATCATGCTAAAAATCATTTAGAAAAAAATAATAGGGAAAAATATATTGTGTTCATTTTTTTCCCCATACCACTCAGCCTTAGTTCAATGTGAAGTCCAACCTTGTAGGTCCAGACTTGCAGTCCAGGGATCCTCATGGTGATAGCAAATAAACAGCTTACAGCCACAAGGCCCTTTGACTGTAGCCTGAGGGGGATAAGCTGCTTGTGGGGAAAACCAGGGGCAGGGATGCAACCGCTCATCCTCTTACCAGGGCAGGGATAGGGGCTGAGGAGATGGTGGAGACAGACAGACAGAAGAGAAGAGAAGAGAAGAGAAAGATAGACAGACACACACACACACATACATGCCCTCTCCAACCATCTTTTCTTTTTTTTACCAGCCAGCAAACTGACCATGTTTTGTGTGTCATGTCAGTCATTAAATCAGTCCTGATCATATTAAAATATTTGAAATATTTGCCATTTGTCCTTCAGCATATTCATATGACAGGAATTTCATTCAATTGGTTTGTGTTACTTGTGTGTGATCTTTTGGCAAGATTTCCTTTCCTTTCTTTCTTTCTTTCTTTCTTTCTTTCTGTCTTTCTTTCTTTCTTTCTTTCTGTCTTCCTTTTTTTCTCCTCCTCATCCTCTTTTCATCTCTACCATCTCTCCTCCTCCTCTATCTCAGGTACTGGGACCCTGGCCCTCGAGCTGCTCCCATGGAAGACCTGCGCTACATCTGGGGAGGCTTTGCGTACCTGCAGGACATGGTTGAGCACGGCATCCTGAAGCTGCACACGGGCCAGGACTGGCCTCTGGGCGTCTACATGCAGCAGATGCCCTACCCCTGTTATGTGGATGACCTGTAAGTCAGGCCTACATTAACCACCCAGTATCCAATTCCAAGCCAATTTCTGCCTAGGCACACTCAAAGTACGCTGTGAGATGTGAGCATATCAGTATTTGGTCTTTTTTGCCCTCAACGGTGCCTTGAAGGGATTAGAGTGAGGGTTGAGGGGGTTAGGGTGAAGGTAAGGTGCCTGGAAGGTGCTGTTGGGGGCAAAAAACACCTCTGAGCCATGATATCCATTTGGAAAAAAATGGAACTCCATGCAGAGTTATATAGATTAAATTATTGACCAATGACCGCACTAAGTTGACCAATGGGCCGCACTAAGTTACCGGTATGTTCAGTCCAAGAAGACCGACCAGGTGTTGGTATTAATACGTTGTCATCCATCTGCTGTTACAGCTTCATGATCACACTCAACCGCTGCTTCCCCATCTTCATGGTGCTGGCCTGGATCTACTCAGTGTCCATGACGGTCAAGAGCATTGTGCTGGAGAAGGAGCTACGCCTCAAGGAGACGCTTAAGGCCATGGGGGTGACCAACGGTGTGCTCTGGTACACCTGGTTCATCGACAGCTTCCTCATGATGACCGCCAGCACTGCACTGCTCACCTGGATCATTGTGGTGAGAGAGAGAGAGAGAGAGAGAGAGAGAGAGAGAGAGAGAGAGAGAGAGAGAGGAAGAAAGAGATAGAAAGAAAGAAAGAAAGAGAGAGAGAGAGAGAGAGAGAGAGAGAGAGAGAGAGAGTTTACCTCTGGTATTTGATATATTCCATCTTCTTCTTGATTAGTATAATTCAGTGTTTTTGTGGATAGTGCTGATGATACATGACACAATATCCTGTGGCTAAACTATCAGTTTTATAAGGAGTGGTTCTATAATTAAGCAATATAGCCCTGTCTGTTAACCAACCTTACAACCATGAGTGTTTAATATCTTTGATATCTTTTATCAGTCTGACCCTACTCACCCTTGTCTGTCTGCCCACAGGCTGGAAAAGTTCTGAACTACAGCGACCCCATCGTCCTCTTCCTGTTCCTGCTGACCTTCACCCTGGCGACCGTCATGCAGTGCTTCCTGATGAGCGTCTTCTTCAACAAGGCCAACCTGGCGGCGGCGTGCAGCGGCATCATCTACTTCACGCTCTACCTGCCCCACATCCTCTGCTTCACCTGGCAGGACCGCATCACCAAGGAGATGAAGCTGGGTGCTGTAAGTCCCCCCCTCTCTACCCCTTATAGTGGGGCTGTTAAGCATAAGAATTGTGCACAAAATGAAAGAAGCATGAAAATTTCAGGGTTTGTTCTTGATGACATAAGCTTTGATTTAAGATGTGGAGGCCTTCTCAGTTTGACCCCTGGGGTCAGCTAGAGGTCATTGACCTCTGAGACATGATATTTCTATGCCTGGTATTAAAAACAGGTGTACTTTAAGATTCAAATGTGATAGACCTATGTATTTCTGTGTGTATGACCATAAGAAACTAATTTCTGATAAGTTCAACACCCCCAGAGGTCAATAATGGTCACTTAGAGGTCAAAGGTCAAGGTCGATTGCAAAAAAACACCTAATTTCAGTAATCCTAAATACAAATGTCCCTTTCTGTGAGTCTGATCACAAGACACTCATTTCTGATGAGTTCAACACCCCCAGAGGTCAAAGATGGTCACTCAGAGGTCAAAGGTCAAGGTTGATTGAAAGACAAATCAACCACATTTCAGTCATTCTAAATACAAACTTCCCTTTCTGTGAGTCTGATCATATCAAACTCATTTCTGATAACCCCAAAATACCCCCCAAAGTCAATAATGCTCAGAGGTCAAAGGTCAAGGTCGCTTGGGGGAAAAACACATCTCATTTTCAGTAATTCTAAATACAAATGTGGAACTCCTTTTGTATTCTATTAGAAATTGCACGTAAATATGAACATGACAACAAATATAGGCCTATGAATATGAACATTCATAGGCCTACTCCCTATGCAACATAAATACAATAGAGTTCAACAGGTTAGACTACATAATGAGCTCTCTAAAAAATTATTATAGTACAGTGGGATTTGTTGTACAAGCCTTGACCTAGGGGTTGCATCAGTGCTGGCCTTTAGTGTGGGCATATTTTAGTCACTGCTGTCACCAGAACATGTGCACAGTAGGGATGGGGACGAGTAGTGAGTCTGAGTCAAGATTGAGTCCTTGAAGCTTCAGGTCAGAGTCAAGAACGAGTATAGAAAAAAACAAAATAACATCCAGAACAAGTAAATACTTGTCAGTTTTGATATCCTTGATCAGAGGCCTACAGAATAAGCTAGTTTGGGTTTTTTTTCTGCCCAAATTCTGCCTATTACTCTAATACTGTATGCTGCTCTGTTATCTGTTATTATCTGTTAAGCCCACCCAGACTTTGAATCATCCTAGTACATGAAGAGCAAATTCTATTTTTCTAGTGAAACTTTATTCCCCTATAACACTTACATAAACATAATTGCAGTGTAATGCAGATAATGACTGTGATACTGACTCTTTTACACCCCCGGCCCTTCCACAAACACAAGTGATGGAGACGAGACCACTTATGCCGATTCCAAATCAAGAATGACCGATAGGAGCGATAGATTTTGACTAACGGGCTAGGTATTAACAGTGAACCGGTTGATGCCAGTAAATTGCCAAGTCTCAAAACAGTAGCCCCACTTTCTCTGGGGGACATGTTAACATTCAGGGTTAAAAGGGGGATTTGTATTGCAGGAATACAACAAAAATTATAAATCAGGCCTATAATCTCTGTCACCTTGGCTAAATGAGAAATTATTTTATTTAGGGAAGGCTCCACAGGCCGTATTAAATAGCTCAACAGGCCTCATGTGGCCCCCAGGTCTTAGTTTGCCCAGGTTTGGTCTCATGAAATGAGCAGCATTAGATGCAACAAAGCACAATACAGTTGAAGACTCATCCCCTCAGCCATCTCCATCCTAAACAAAAATCATGTGTGTAATGGGTGTGCTAAGTATGTTCCTCCCCATGTTTTCCAACCCCCACTAAATGCAATGCTACCATCACTCATGCTCTTTCCCTGTGCCTATACCAACCTATACAAATGTGTTTGTCTTTTGTGCATGTCCTATGTACTTATGTACATCCCCTGATACAGATGTGTTCTTGTCTTATATGCTTATGTATATGTGTATATACTCTATGTTTACTGTATGTAACATCAATGTAGAAAGGAAACTGTGAAAACAAATTTCCCTCAAGGGACAATAAATCAACTAACTAACTAACTAACTAACTTCCATATGCTCATAAACATTGCAATACACATGTACTTTACATTTCTATCACATTTCCATCCAAAGGTACTGTAAACCTTTTTTTAATGCAAGCTGAGAATGCCTCCACTTTAGGCCAAGTTTAAGGCTCAAGGGGGTTTTGTTGTCAGTTAAACCACTTACATGTACAATGTAAAAAGAAAGTACTGTAAGTTTTTCAGGGACCCTGGTGAGATAGTTCACCACACCACATTAATGGTATCTTTGTCAGACCACACTTCATTTATGAACTGTGTGCAAACCAGGCTAAAAGTTAGCAGCTTCAAGAACAAACCTTCGGACGTTTCATGCTTCTAGAACAGCATCAACGCTACTTACCTTCAATTGCTTAATGAAATACAATGGAGCTGTAAGTTTGCATTTAGAATAAAGTTCTTTTTTCCCCCCAAGCGACCTTGACCTTTGACATCTGAGCGACCATTGATGGTGGGTGGATGATGGGGGGGGGGGTTGTTGGCCTTATCAGAAATGAGTTTGTTATGATCAGACTCACAGAAAGGGAAGTTTGCAATTAGAATGACTGAAATGCTGTTGAAATGTCTTTCAATCAACCTTGACCTTTGACCTCTGAGTGACCATCTTTGACCTCTGGGGGTGTTGAACTCATCAGAAATGAGTGTCTTGTGATCAGACTCACAGAAAGGGACATTTGTATTTAGGATTACTGAAATTAGGTGTTTTTTGCAATAAACCTTGACCTTTGACCTCTAAGTGACCATTATTGACCTCTGGGGCTGTTGAACTTATCAGAAATTAGTTTCCTATGATCAAACACACAGAAATACATAGGTCTATCACATTTCCATCCTAAAGTACACCTGTTTTTAATACCAGGCATAGAAATATCATGTCTCAGAGGTCAATGACCTCTAGCTGACCCCAGGGGTCAAACTGAGAAGGCCTCCACATCTTAAATCAAAGCTTATGTCATCAAGAACAAACCCTGAAATTTTCATGCTTCTTTCATTTTGTGCACAATTCTTATGATAATAAGAGCTAAACAGCCCC
>JAODXP020000022.1:9293084-9390601 GCA_027497455.2 Sardinella longiceps | reverse complement strand
TTTCAAAATTAGTTTGTCATCACCTGTGTCCTACAGTAGTTTTCTCTTTCTGTTCTACTTGTGATGTTGGTGCCTCCTCTCCTCAGGTCTATTTTGACTGGGCTCTTCCCACCCACGTCTGGCACCGCCTACATCAATGGCAGGGACATCCGCACAGATATGGATGCCATCCGGCAGTCAATGGGAATGTGCCCGCAGTACAACATCCTCTTCAACCAGTATGTTTAATGCACTCAGACGCACAAGAACTATCAAGCATGCATTTTCATTATGCATTCATCATTCAAAGAAACCCCCTCCCCCAATCACACACATGCAGTACACACACACACACACACACACACACACACACACACACACACACACACACACACACACACACTCACCCCTGTACTTCTGTACTCTCATCCTCTAAGAGTCTTCTGTTGCTAACTAGCATAATTCTTAATTCTTACCAGGGTCTCTCTTGTAATATACTATAGCTTATATGTGAATCCTCTTTTAGTAAGTCTGTTTGGATCAATTTGTCAGCAAAAAAGGATAGCAGTTTTCATTTTGTTCTGCTGACTGTTGATCAGTCTTGTCAGGTTGGCAAACCTAACTGAAATGACAGTCTTTCTGACAGTTTCATGGTTGGGCTTCTCTGTCTCAACAGTCTGACAGTGGAGGAGCACATCTACTTCTACGCCAGGATGAAGGGCCGCTCCCAGGCGGAGGCTGGGCAGGAAGTGGAGTCCATGCTGGAGGACCTGGGGCTGCCTCACAAGCGCCAAGACCAGGCCCAGAATCTGTCAGGTAATTACAGCTTAGGAGCACCTTGCCAGGTAGCATGGAGCATGTAGCATGGGTGCACATCTTTATTCTCTATTTTGTAGAATTTAGCCACAAAGCCATTATTTAATACAGACTTCCCTGTGGTGATTTTTTTTTTTTTTTGTGATCAAATTTTTATTATTATTATAACAGAATTACAAAATTACAAACCACATAAAATGGGAGAAAGAGGGAGGGGCAGGGTACCCTGTGGTGAATTTACAAAGTTTGTACTCATTGAGTTGTTGTATTTCGTGTGATTGCCTTGTGTATGTTCAGAGATTACTGTTGTGTTTGAATGACCATAGTGTTGATGAGAAGTGATTTTTATTTTTCATAATTTAGGAGGCATGCAGAGGAAGCTATCGGTTGCCATGGCATTTGTTGGCGGGTCAAAGGTTGTGATTTTAGATGAGCCGACGTCCGGTGTTGACCCCTACTCCAGGAGATCCATCTGGGATTTACTCCTCAAGTATCGCACAGGTAAAGCATGCAAGGCTTCTGTCTCTTCTATCTCTCTTTCTTTTACCTAGTCAGATGAGTTTATACTGTTCTTCTTACTTCTTAATTGATGCTCCTCTCTCTCTCTCTCTCTCTCTCTCTCTCTCTCTCTCTCTCTCTCTCTCTCTCTCTCTCTCTCTCTCTCCATCACTCTGTCTCACCCTCTCTTTTTCTTCTCCTCCCTCAGGTCGGACAGTGATTCTGTCCACGCACCACATGGACGAGGCTGACCTCCTGAGCGACCGCGTGGCCATCATCTCCAAGGGCAAGCTCCACTGCAGCGGCTCGCCGCTCTTCCTCAAGAACTGCTTCGGCGTGGGCTTCTACCTCACCCTGGTGCGGCGCATGAAGGAGACACAAACCAAGAAAGAGGTGAGCGTGGCAGAGGATGGAGTCGAGGAGGAGAGGAGAACCAGTGGGCATCACTTTAGAGGCTCTGTTGGCGTCACTTTAGCTGGAAATTGATCGGATATCATTAGTGTTGATGCCAGTGTTGATTTTGTTTGTCGGCCTGACTGTTTATCGTTTTTCTCAGTCAGTACGTAATTGTAGAGAAAATACAGTCTACACAAGTTTTCATAATCAACACATAGGCCTATAATGTAGCCTACATGTATACTACTACTACTGCTACTACTGTGAATCTCAAGAGATTATCTGTAAAGTAACTATTTTTAGCAGTGCGTTTGCCATAGTTTACTTCTACTGTGGTTAGGATTTTATGGCTTTTTGATTTTCTTTGTATACGAAGTCGCTCAGGACTAACGCGTCTGCAATGAAGCCATGTGCCTCTCTTGTATGTGTGTATGTGAACTTGTGTCTGTGTGTGTGTGCGTGTGTGTGTGTGTGTGTGTGTGTGTGTGTGTGTGTGTGTGTGTGCGTGTGTGTTAAAGAGTTGCTGATGTTTTGTTGTCTCTCAGCAGAATGGCTGTGACTGCGCCTCTGAGTGTTCTTGCACGTGTTCCACCTGCACCAGGCACAAGGAGGAGTTCCAGGGCTGCTGTGAGATTGAGAGAGTTCTGGATGGTGAGGACAAAACACTTTCAAATACCCAATTCATCTCACAACACACTTGTTCTGTACTGTTCAAGTCAGTAGTGCCAAGCACTTTGTAAATGGCGGAAGTTTTACAGTACATAGCACTCAGTGAATATCTCCATCTTCATTCTCCAAGGACTTTGTAGGTCTGTTAAATCTAATCATGACTGATGTGAACACACATAAGTGACACAAAAGGGACAAAAAGTCTTTAACGGGTATAGCACAGTCTTGTAACATACCGGTACAATATCACCAAGATGTGGTTATTTGCCTAATGCACCTTCTGCTGCCACCTACTGTCTCTAAGCTGGTACTGAAGAAGAATAGAGGAGATGCACTGCACTACTGCCATGACTGGTCTTGTTGTGTATAAATACACAATGCAAGCATGTACTGGATCTCACAACTTTCTTCTTTCTTCCCAATCTCTTTCCATGTTGTTCTCAGGTGATGTGGAGAACATCACTAACCTGATCCACCACCATGTCCCTGAGGCCAAACTCATTGAGATGGTGGGCCAAGAGCTGACCTACCTGCTGCCCAATAAGGGCTTCAAGCAGCGGGCCTACGCCAGCCTGTTCCGTGAGCTGGAGGAGATGCTGGCGGATATTGGTCTCAGCAGCTTTGGCATTTCTGACACGTCCTTAGAAGAGGTGTGGACACACACACACACACACACACACACACACATTCACTTATCGTACACATCAGCACTCATCATACATACGCATACACATGTTTGCTTTGTAAACAACTGCTGCAGCAGAATACAGTATACTGATTTATTGGTCTGTTCATGATTTTGTAAAGATTGTTTGTACATGCTTGTTTTTTTTTCCTTCAGATTTTCCTTAAAGTCACTGCAGACAGTGAAGGTGCCACTGCCCCTATCGCTGCAGGTAAGTGAACTGCATATGTCTAAGTATGCATACACTCTCCTGATGTACTACTTAGGCCTACTGTTTGATCCACAAGTGTTTTGAGTGTTTTGTTACTTCTTCCCCTGTGTGATCCATAATATCTTTCACCAAACATTTTTGCAATGTTTGAGATACTATCATAGACGTTGTTGTAAATATTTCCACTGTGTTGTATGTAGTCTGTCTTGTCATGTGTCATCTGTGTGTCTTGTGTGTTCTTATGTGTGTCTCTGTGCTTGTTTTTTGTGTGTGTGTCGTGCCGTGTCGTGTTGTGCTGTACATCCCTGTTCGTCCCTCAGAGCAAATTGCTCTGGAGCGCCGGAGAAACGGCGATGGCTTCCTCAAAGAGAGAGAGGGAGAGGAGCTGGACGATGATGAAGGTGACCACTATCTTTGAGACATAGCTGCCAACGCTCCTGTTTTTGTCAGGGTTTCTCCCTCACTTAAAACCCATCTCCCTCCTGTTTGGTGTTTTTTCCTTGACATTTCTCATAATTTACAAGCGTAGATTTCATTATAAATAGCCTAATTGAAGGAATAAATGTGCTCATCGTTTCCTGCCCCATGCAAATTTCTTAAGTATTCTCAAATTCAAATGTTGGCAGGTATGCCCTGACATCTGGAGCTGATGTTACACACCAGGCAAAGTTTTTTGAGCATCATTGTTGTATGGTTTTCCTGCGAATATGACTCACTCCTGCTGATATTGGGCCCAGAATTGATTTTGTATAGAAATTTAATCATCAGAACGGAAATTTTCATGATCATCTGATCAGAACACATGAAACAAGTTATGTTGTTGCTGTGCAACACTGGCCCAAAAGGTTGTCTACAGCTATCATCACATTCAAAAGCAGCGCAGTGGCAGTGATTTTGATGGGGCTGTGAGAAAGTTTTGGGAAAACTGAACTGACTAATTTGATTTCATCGTTTAAAACTGCTTTGTTTCATGTCTAGTACACCTCTATTAGCTTTTAGTTTTTTTGTTTGTTTGATTTGATTTTATTTGTAGGGAGATGTGTGTCAATGTAAAGTTTTCCGCTGGTCTCTCACAGGTGTAGATGCCAATGGGAACCCCCGTACAGGAGAGACGGACAGCAGTGCTGGACGAGGGTCCAGGCAGGTGAAGGGGCTGACCCTCACCTTGAAGCAGTTCCATGCCCTGCTGGTCAAACGCCTTCACCACTCCATGCGCAGCCACAAGGACTTCCTCGCCCAGGTGGGCACACATCATGCATCTTGACTTACAGTCATTGGCTGAATTCTAATGCCCCAGTCCCAAGCCCTTTGCACTGAGCCCTATTAAGACTTACATGGCATTAATTAATTGGCCTTTGGGGCTAATTCTGAATATTTAACTGATTTTCTCTTTGGATGTTTATGCAGATTGTTTTGCCAGCAACGTTTGTACTGGTGGCTCTGATCTTCACCATGATAGTCCCTCCATTTGGGGAGCACCCCAGCCTGACCCTCACTCCCTGGATGTACGGACCACAGATCACCTTCTTCAGTAACGAGAGGCCGACTCATCCAAAAATGAATCACTTTGCTCAAGTGCTCATGAGCCCGCCTGGCATGGGGACACGGTGCATGATTGATGAACCACTGGGGTGAGTCAACTCAGTATTGGCCACTGACATTGTGTTGTCTTTCCTGTCTCGCTGTGCTAAGTTATCAACTGTCTGATTCATTTTGGTGAGCTATGTTAGTAACGTAATGTCCTCGCAGAGGAAATTGTGTTGCACAGTGCTATTCCACATTGCAATTAACATACGCAAGAGAGCCTCACACACACTAGACAGCATTTGTCCACAAAGAGCAGTGTGAGGTGAAACCAAGAACAAAACATGGAAAAAGCCACAACAAATTCACAATTTTTGAGAAACCAAGCATGAAAACACTCTATTTCATCTTGAAAAAAAGTTTTTAAGCCCTGACGGCTTAACTCTCCTGTCTATAGGAATCTCACCTGTAACACCACCACTACGGAGTGGGCCGTTCCTCCCGTGGACCCGGTAGTGTCCAACATCCTCATGAGTCCGGAGTGGAATGCCCTGAACCCCTCCCCCAGCTGCCAGTGCAGCACCAAGAAGAAGCTGACCATGATTCCTGTCTGTCCAATAGGAGCCGGAGGACTGCCCCCTCGACAGGTGAGTCGGACTCATGTATATGGTTGATTATCAGTGTCTGTGTTTGTTTTTTGTGCATTTGTGTGTGTGTGTGTGTGTGTGTGTGTGTGTGTGTGTGTGTGTGTGAGAGAGAGAGAAGGAATACAAGAGAGATTGTGAAAGATTGTGAAAGAGCAGTGTGTGAGGCAGAGTGCTTATTTGGGAAGTATAGGTAATATCCAAACAGATCTCGAAATTAACCAAATATTCAATATTTTTTGCTCTGTTAGACTTATGTATGTGTGTGTAAGTTTACTTTAAATGCACTTCCACCATTCAAATAAACAGTATCTCATATGTCTCAAATATACCAGCCAATCACTAAGTATTCAGTATTTAGTAATCAGTATTGAAGTATTCAGTATTTCAGAATCCACGTCCTTCCTTGTGAAGAGAATAGTGAATACAGAATGTGCTTTGTTTTATTGCAGAGAATTGAGCGCTCAGGGGACATCATGTTAGATCTGACCAACAGGAACATCTCAGATTACCTGGTGAAGACGTACCCTACTCTCATCCGTGCCAGGTGAGCATGAAACGATTCCTAACCTTTTGATTTGTTCAGAATGATCAAAGTTGTGATGTACTCTGACATCTTTACTGATGTGGTATTATTTTCTCTTGCAGCTTGAAGAGCAAATATTGGGTTAATGAACAGAGGTAACATTTCATTTTATTTTAATTCATTCAATTTAATGATTTTTTTCTTTCTTTGTCTGTTAGTAATTTCAGTCATTCATGACCATTCTGTTCATACTGAGTAAGGGATGCTCAGATTTAAGGTAATTCTGTTCACATTCTGGGTCTTTCTCTCCTCAGGTACGGTGGTCTCTCTGTCGGAGGCCAGCTGCCTATCCTTGACGTGGACCCAAGGACCATCCAGACTGTTTTCAGCCAAATCAGCCGCATGATGAATATCACAGCGGTATGATAGATTAAGGCCCACAGATGAATTAATCCCCTAGGGATGCACATGTACTGATGAATCTCTATTAATAGTGTACTAGATTATGTTCTACACACAATACTAACAAATGGCGGTGAAATGTTTTTTTTCTGCAGGGAAACTACACAAAGCTTGCCCTAAAAGACATTGGCACATTTCTCAGATACATGGAGAGTGAATATAATGTCAAGGTGAGTGATTAGGTTCATAGACCGTAGATACTTTATTTATCCAGAAGGAAAGGTAAATAGTAAAGTTCATTTTAAAGGAGCAGTGTGGGAAAAGACGTGTGTGTGTGTGTGTGTGTGTGTGTGTGTGTGTGTGTGTGTGTGTGTGTGTGTGTGTGTGCGTGTGTGTGTGTGTGTGTGTGTGTGTGTGTGTGTGTGCTCTAGGAGGCTGTATCCTCCAGTTCTTTTTCCCCATCATTGACTGTGTCTGTCCTTTCTCAGGTGTGGTACAACAACAAAGGTTGGCACGCCATGGTGTCCTTCCTGAACGTGGCCAACAACGCCATCCTGAGGGCTCACCTGCCCTTCCATGCCAACCCCAAAGCTTACGGCATCACCACCATCAACCACCCTCTCAACCTCACCAAAGACCAGCTGTCAGAAGTCACTGTGTGAGTACTGAGCTCTAGTCTAGAGTCACTATGAAGCTTCTGTTTAAATTGCTTCAAATACATTTAGAGAGCAATTTCATGGAAAGTTAACTTAATAAGGTACAATGCTATTTGAATGATGTACAGTAAGTAAATGATTGTATGGAATGTTTCATACATTTTTTTTCATGTGCATTACTACACAGAGGCAAAAATAGAAAATACATGGATTTTATGTAATAATTCACATATAAATACCATTGCACCTTACTGGTATACAATTTTCCATGGAATGGCCTTCAGCAGTGACTCAAAGCTATTTTGCCCACCATTAGTAGGACAGTATCACATACATGATATATACCTCGTGACTCTTTATCAGTTTCTTGGTTCTTATTCTGTTGTGTCTTACATGCCCTTCTCCTCAACCCTAGCCTGAAGACCTCAGTGGATGCTGTGGTAGCCATCTGTGTGATCTTCGCCATGTCTTTCATCCCGGCCAGCTTTGTCCTCTACCTCATTCAGGAGCGTGTCACAAAAGCCAAGCACTTGCAGTTTGTCAGCGGTGTCAGCCCCTTGGTCTACTGGGTGGCTAACTTCTTCTGGGATATGGTATTCTGTCTGCTTATAGTTTGGTTTAGTCTCTAGCAGATGCTTTTGTCTAAGAGTGGCATAAAGCTATTACATTGATAAACATTAGTTCACCTCAAATTTAAACATTTGGTCCCTGAACTATGACTTCATTGCCAGTGCACAGTACCTCAAAGTTATTGTATGATTTTATGTTTGTGTTACTCTGTACTATTGAGTTGAGTAAACAAATGCTAACGTTAATAATGAAGCTATGTCTGATGTTTTTTATATTTGTGTGTGCTATCTCTCTGTCTTTACGGAAAATGAATCAGTGCTTGCTTCTCTTCCTCAGATGAACTACTCTATCAGCACTGCTTTGGTGGTGGCCATCTTTGTGGGCTTTGACAAGAAGTGCTACACGTCACCCAACAATCTACCAGCCCTAGTAGCACTCCTCCTTCTGTATGGGTGAGTTATGTTGATTGCATTGGATGTTTAAGATACTGTAGATACTTATATATCGTATTGTCTGTATACGAACAAGTATCATAGA
The DNA here is from genome assembly GCA_027497455.2 of Sardinella longiceps. Lineage (NCBI taxonomy): Eukaryota > Metazoa > Chordata > Actinopteri > Clupeiformes > Clupeidae > Sardinella > Sardinella longiceps. The sequence goes on along the minus strand of JAODXP020000022.1, from coordinate 9,382,488 downwards.
AAACATTTAAAGGCTTGAGGTATTGTCCTTGCTAAATTCTGTACAAATAACTAGTGCATCTGTGTGTGTGTGTGTGTGTGTGTGTGTGTGTGTGTGTGTGTGTGTGTGTGTGTGTGTGTGTGTGTGTGTGTGTTTGCGCACACGTACTTGTTTTGTCGCAGGTGGTCCGTGACTCCAATGATGTACCCCATGTCGTACCTGTTCAACGTCCCCAGCACGGCCTATGTCTCGCTCTCCTGCATCAACCTCTTCATCGGCATCAACAGCAGTGCAGTCACCTTCATCCTGGAGCTGTTTGAGAACAACCAGGTATAGTTAGGGGTGACTGGGTTATGCCGACTGCTGAGACCATGTTGATGTGAACATCTTTTATGTTCTTGGACAACCTAAGAACTACCTAAACTATAAATCTCTGATGGTTAAGTGCTTTGTTGAATGTTGAGTTAATACTACTTCTTCTCTTTACCCACCAGCCTCTGTTGGCATTCAATGAGGGGCTGAAGAAGGTTCTGCTGATCTTCCCCCACTTCTGCCTGGGCAGAGGGCTTATTGACATGGCCATGAACTACGCTGTCACTGAGGTCTATGCACGCTTTGGTGAGTCGCCTGAATACTGCCTGTTTACTGGTGCACCATATGCATGGATAGATCTAAACACAGTTTACTCACCTATAAAAGTTTGTAAATTATGTTTATTCACCCCTTTATACCGTTTATGCATGAAATACAACTCTTAACATTGACACTATCATTCTAATTCAGAATTTAATACCACAGCAATAATCTTCAATGATCAAAACTACTTTGCAGTGATCACAAAATTCTTAGTCATCACAGGAACACCCAGGAACGCACTCACAGTTGCATTTAACATCATACATTTTGTGAAACTGTAAATTGTTTCATTTACATAAACTGTCTCATTCTGTTTCAATTTTACAGGAGAGGACTACAATATGGATCCATTCAAGTGGGATTTTGTTGGGAAGAATTTGTGCTTCATGGCAGTGGAGGGGTTTGTGTACTTCCTCCTCAACATCCTCATCCAGTACCGATTCTTCCTGCACCACTGGTAAGACAGACATAGGAACCTGAAACCTGCAGCTTCCATCTTTTTTCTGTTGATAATTCAGATAACAGCTGCACTCACTTTTACATTCATTTGAAATGGACATTTTTATCTCGTGATTTTTTTTCTCATGAACACAATGTGAGTTAATATCAGGATTATGTTGTCCAGGTTTACCTCAGGTTTAGGGGACTAGCATGTTATTGTATGTAAACTTGTGTCTCTATTGGCAGAGCTGAAACAAACCTCCCTATTTCTCTATCTTTCTTTCAGGATGTCAGAAATCAAGGGGGCTCCAGTAAATGATGAAGATGAGGATGTTGCCCGAGAGAGGCAGCGCATCCATGGTGGGGGCAACAGGAATGACATCCTGCTCATCCGTGACCTGTTCAAGGTAAAAGCGGAGTAGGATCTGATGTCATGACGGACATGAGTGCATAAACGATGGTTACGTATGTAACCGCGGTTCTATGAGTTTCAGTAGAAACGAAATAGAACACCTGTTATATAAGCCATTAAACTAATTTAATTTGCCCCTATTTTCGGAGCTCCAACGATAGCCTACAGTTAGATCTGCTAGTGATAACTAGTTCCGTAGTATGATAGTTGTAATAGTATGTCATCTATCGGTTAATGAAGGATAGCAAAGTCTGAGGTATAATTTCTCAGACTAGTGTGGCACTGTGGCACCACTAATGTGACTTAACATACCTTCCTGTTCATGATATGTATTTCCTAAGGTTCCAGCATTAAACGTTTTGTATTTTTTTTTAAACTAATGTTGATGTTAAAAACCTTACCGTATTCGAATTCCTAATTATTTGAAACCTTATTCTAAATTATTTTATTTATTTATTTATTTATTTTTTAAAATATAATAATTATTTCTAACTGTTTTGGCCATAAAATAGCCTTTTAATGCTAACAAGGCATGAAACAAACGAAACAAAAAAACAAACTGAGCTATAAACTCTCAGGCCCGTGTGGCGCTGTGGCACCACTAATGTGACTAACAAGCCTTCCTGTTACTGATGCGTTAGAGACTATCTGCTAAGAGAACACACTGCTGTCACAAATTGGATTTTGGCCGTTAATTGTGTTAGCAAGGCTGTCGTCTATTGTCGCTAAGAGGATTAGCTGCTTCTGTTGTGAATGTATCTAACTGCTAATGTTGCTTACAGCACTATCCTTTGTAGCCAAGAAGAAGAAGATTTAAACTAACCCCTTTGTCATCTCATTGCAGACATATGTCGGTAAGAAAAGGCCAGCCGTGGACGGGATCTGTGTTGGAGTACCAGCTGGAGAGGTGAGCAAGGGGCCAAATCCATGTTGGATAAATGAATGAGACAAAATGTCACATTATTGACCAGTAATAACAAGTGACCAATGTGTAATACAGTGTGTAATATGGAATGGCAATTGATTAGGTTATGGAAAGCAGAAATTTTAAGAGGGCGTGTTTATCTGATGTTATTTTTTTTTGCCTGTAGTGTTTTGGGTTGCTGGGAGTGAATGGTGCAGGGAAGACCACCACTTTTAAGATGCTGACAGGAGACACAGATGTAACCTCAGGAGATGCCTTTGTGTCGGGCTACAGGTGAGACCCCGGCACCCAGCACACATACAGTACATACAGTATCACAGCATTACACACTCACCTCCACACCCATATACTGTATACACACATGCTCTCGTAGCTCAGAACACGTTTTATCTGGTTCCCATCAGCATCCTCAGCAACATCCTCGACGTGCACCAGAACATGGGCTACTGCCCCCAGTTCGACGCCATCGATGATTTACTGACAGGCAGAGAGCACCTGTTCCTGTATGCACGGTTGCGTGGCGTACCTGAGGGCGAAATCAACAGGGTAAGTGCTAATTCAGCTAATTCATCTATATGTCAGGATGCAGATGTACAGGGGCATCGGGTGGTTAAATAGAGAACAATGAAATGTAACTGCGTGTTTGATGTGCTTGTCTGCATGCGTTTGCAGGTGGCAGAGTGGGGAATCCAGAAACTGGGTCTGTCAGAGTACGCCGAACGATGCGCCGGCACCTACAGCGGTGGCAATAAACGCAAGCTCTCCACAGCCATTGCTATGATCGGCTGTCCTTCCCTTGTGCTACTGGTACGTCCCGCACCCCACTATGTCCTTCCCCATGAGCACCTGTGATAACCCACAGTATACTTAGCTAACTATTGTTTGTGTACCGCATGTTATGATTTACTTGCATGTCTAGAAAAAAGTTAAGCAGCTTTCACTTGGTAGCTACTACTCTGACAAAGATGAAAAATCAGTCAGCATGTGGCATTGCAGTAGATAAGAGTCTGTTGGGTCATTTCGATGTGTTAGTCAAGGTTCTTCCTCAACCCCTTCTCCGCAGGATGAGCCCACAACAGGAATGGACCCCCACTCCCGGCGCTTCCTGTGGACGGCCATTTTGAGTGTGATCAGGGACGGTCGAGCAGTGGTCCTCACCTCACACAGGTACGCACTACTCTTCCCCTCTCGTGACTCTACTCCCCCATTCTATTTCTATCCTCTTGGTAGCCTACCTCAGGAAAGTTTATGATATGAGAGTGTGTAGTGTTGTGATGTTTTAGTGTAGTTTTGATCTTTCTCAATCTTTCTATCTTTCTTTTTACATTTCTCTTTCTCCCTGACTTTTCTCCTTTTCCATCCTCTCTTTCTGTCCCTGCAGTATGGAGGAGTGTGAGGCCCTGTGTACACGCCTGGCCATCATGGTCAATGGCACATTCAAGTGCCTCGGCAGCATCCAGCACCTCAAATACAAGTAAGCTGCCATTTATTTACTTATTTACTTTCAACTTAGCCTATAACTGGACGCTCTGGACAAAGTCTGTTTTGAGGCTGTCTTTCACTTACCTAAGCATAAAATTACTTTTTTTATACTAAATTTGTGAAATGAGGCAATCATTTTCAGCATTGTGTGTGTGTTTGTGTGTGTTTGTGTGTGCTTTTGAAGGTTTGGGGACGGTTACGTCGTCACCATGAAAATACGAGCGGCTAAACCAGGGATTTCTCCAGACCTGGCCCCAGCGGAGGCCTTCATCGAGAGCAGCTTCCCTGGCTGTGTCCAGCGCGAGAAACACTACAATACATTACAGTACCAGATCACAACCTCCTCACTGGCCCGCATCTTCCAGCTGGTGCTGTCCAACAAGGAGCGCCTTCACATAGAGGACTACTCCGTGTCCCAGACCACCCTGGACCAGGTACTTTCACTTTGCTGCAAAGATTGTGGACACTGTTGATTATAAGAATACTTAATTTGCGGTTGGTGGGTAGCCTGGGAGCCTGGTGTCCATGGCCTCCAATGGCCCCCTGGGCTATGCTCAGATGCTATGATAGACATTTGTTGCGCCCCATAAATGGCTCTGGACATTCGTAAACCTCTTCTACGTAAAAATTAAAAGGAACTATAATAGACATTTGTTGCGCCCCATAAACGGCTCTGGACATTCGTAAACCTCTTCTGTGAAAAAAAATTAAAAGGAACTTGAACTTGAAACCTTTTGGTTCTGTCTTTTAGAATCTGGGGAATGATGTTTGTGACTGTAGCTTTCATTAACCTACTTGTCATTGACATGGTATGTCAGTGGCATTGCCAAATTGCAAAAGACCATCCGTCATCCATATGCAAATTGTTCCTGTGTCTATCTGTGCAGGTGTTTGTGAACTTCGCCAAACAGCAGGCTGGTGAGGATGAGGAGCAGCGTCCTCAGCCACGGAGAGTCAAGAGGATTGCACCTTTAAAGGGTTTTGGGAAGAAAAAGTAAATTAAAGGAACTTCTGTGAAATGGAAACAAGGGGTAAAATTTCTCAATAACGGAGATGGACTCTGTTACAGATATAATCCCCTTGAGTCAAGTGTGAGCTCAAAGAACGTTACTCAAGACGGTGGTTACGTCTACTTTTTCAACGCCATCCATGTATTGTTTGAGTTCTTTTCATATGAATGTTGAATGACTCATTTTGCGAGAATGTTAATTACAATGTCGTAGCTCATTACTTTGACCATGTATAAGAGAAAGCATTCATCATCATAGCCTGGGATTGATGCTTTTCTGTTTGTGTCAAATGACAAATGCTCTGTAGAAGTCCAGCTGTATTCAGCTCAGCTGAGCAGCTTCAGTGAACTTAAATTACTGTGCCACAGAATACTGATATTCTTTCCCTGGAACCATCTCACCACACAGAAACCCTCAATGCGTTACTGTATGACTCACACAGCTGCAGAAATAGTACTTTGAACTGGGTTAAGCTAGAGTATTTTGTCTACCATCCAGGGGAAATTGAAATTTGGTTAAAAAGAAAAGAAAAAAAAAGTTAACAGACCTTAGTTTCAATCCTATTGTATAATGTAAAAAAAAAATGTGATGTGCACTCACAGTTCCTGTGAGTGTATTTGTAAATTGTTTTGTCTGTTTCTAAAGGAATCCTGTATATTTTCTTTATGATTTAATGACACAACCAGTCATGACACAGACTGACACGATATTGAAGCACAGTATCATTTTATTGTACAGTACAGCATCAAGTTTGTGTCCTTCCCAGCCACCGTACTTTGAAGGATTAAGGACACAACCACTGCAAAGGCTGGATGATGTGGAATATCAAGTCCTGTCCAGTTCAGTCCAGTCCAGTGTGCACTCATTAGCTTGTCCAGCTATGTACATATCCTCTGTCTGATGAGGACAGGACACTTTGCAGCAAATGCAGCTACACAAATAGACCATGTCCGTGAGTGCACTTCCCAGCATAAGTATAACCTGTCCATGGACAGTATGCTGTCTAATGTTACTCTTCCAAACAGACAAGTCAACAGCATTTCACACGAAAGAGAGTGACTGCTTGAGAACTAGGTCTAGCCTAGTCTCTGTCTTGTATAATTTGTCACATGTGAAATGAATAAATGATTTAATTATTAAATTATATAAAAAGTAAATAGCGATTGTTTCTCATTTTAAACAAAGATTTCTGACACTGAAAATATGATATAATGTTAACGTTTCTTCCCAACTTGTTGAGCATAGTCCTCAAACCTCAATCTCAGTTAACTGAGCCAAGAAAAGTAGTTTCATTTGATGCAGCTATTCGTCTCACATAGCCTTACAAAACTCTCAAAATAAAACCTCTTAGGAGCAAGTAATGTAGGCAACCATTTCAAAAACAACCATGCTGACCTCTACCACATCTTGTTTGCAAGTAATTGCAACAGTGCCCCATGGCCTACTAGCCTCCTTAACCCCATGGCAACATTACAGAAACCAAATCAAGAATTCATTTCCCACTGGTTTTTGAGAAATTATTGTCCATCAGCCATCACTGCACTATAAAAAAAGATCTAGATCGCCATCAGCAAGTGGTGTGGCGGAAATAGCATCATCATCCAGGCCCAAGTCCTTGGTAATTATCATCATCCCGAGCCCATTAAAGCACAAGGGGGATGATGGCAGTCCGCAGTTCAGGGTAGTGGGGGAACTCATGGATGTACATCTTATGCTTCGCTCTGGCCCAGATGATCATCTGCACTAAACCCAGGAATGACGCCAGTGCCGCTTCGTATGGTAGAGATGAGAAGAGAAGAGTTAGACATACAGTAGAGCTGAACCAATTCAGTTTTATTCACTGTATGTATGCAGCGGCCACAATCACAGTCTACATTGGAAGAGTTTGGTTCCAAAATGCTATAAATCCATTTTTGAAAATATTCAGCAGTCTGGCCTTTAAATTGCGTATTTCAAAAATTATTGACCAAACTTCAATTACGTTGATTTTATTTTGTGAGAATAAATCAAGTAGTATCCCAAAAAGAGTTATATTTATCCATCTAAAAACTAAAATAAAAAAAAAAAACAATTTAAAAATGGATTAAAATGGCTTTTATAGCGTTTTGGAACCAAACTCTTCAAGGTGATTCTTGGAATCCTGACAGTATGATAGTCTGAGTAGTTTTAGAGAGTGCTGTTAGTGGACATACCTGGCAAACACTGCGTCATTATGGCAAAACTGACACATGCTCCCACCTGAGGGGGAAGAACAAAGCATTTACAAATGTAAACATGCACAGATGAAGACTAATCTACTGTATCTGATGTGGTTCAGGATGTCAGTAATGCAGATGAAAGGAACTAGTGTGAACTGTGTGTGTGTGTGTGTGTGTGTGTGTGTGTGTGTGTGTGTGTGTGTGTGTGTGTGTGTGTGTGTGTGTGTGGGTGGGTGAGAGAGAGAGAGAGAGAGAGAGTTGAGTATGTCCCTCCTTTAGGCTATCTGACTGACCTCATAAGTGTAGTTTGGGCACGACACGAAGAAGAACAGCCAAGTGAAGGGATTTTGTGTAGGATAAGGGATCTCAGTTGGCCTGGACTCTGCCAACACACACACACACACACACACACACACACACACACACACACACACACACACACACACACACACAAACATATCAGAGTCATCTGCCAACTAACAGTCAGTCAGACATATTCTGCATCTCTGTAATGAAAGCAGCAGCTGAGTCTGCTGGAGGCATGCTGATTCAGCTCAGCCAGTAATGATACACTCAATCCAACAAAGATAAAATGATGACAGGTTATGAGGAAATCTGTTGGCCATGTGAACTTACTGTTGCATTTGATCCTGTTCAGCACCAGGTGTGTAGAGAAGTTTCCAATCTCACAGACCTGACCACACAAACAGCACATTCATGAAAGTGCAATATATATAATGTACTGTAAGTTAGCATGGTGATGACTTTAAATAAGCAGTTAATAATAGCAATTGCCAGGCAGTATAGCACCTACCATAAACCCAGCCAGAGCATAAATCACCTGCAGGTTTCCATATGCTGTGGATGAGATTCACATAGATATGAGGTCCTGGTTGCAGCTTACAATACTTAACTTACTCCACAAACGCATTCCAACTCGACGTGACTCACATGGGGTTGAATAGAGTGGATGATTTATGTAGTAAGCCTGCCATGCTGTCAGTCCACAATAATACAAACAGTTCTAGAGAGATCATACATCGGTTAGATGACTGAAAAGTTTGTCAATCCAAATAACTTTCCACATCCACATAGACACATATTGTATGTGTAAATCATTTTAGATCATAACAGATGTTTTCTGTTATTATGAAACGGTGTGAAAATATTGACATCATTGTTTTGAGCAGCTTTGTGTTTGCTCTTTTCTTAAAGTGAAAATACTGAATATGAAAGACAATACAAGTAATGCAAAGGGATGCATTCAATATTCATTGTGTTCTGTATCAATACTATGCCTTTGTAATGGTTTGCAAGGCCATGGTGCCCTGGGAGAAATGGTGTAAAAAGATTGTCTCCAGGAGCTTCTTGGTGTAGTGGAAGCTGTGACATACACAGGCCAGCCTGCAAGAAAATGGGAATGATTTACAAAGTATCTGTGAATAGAATATAGAACTGTCCAAAAAAAATATTAGAATTATGGAACCTCACATTCATTAACCAAGATACTCTAGATCACTGATTCCCAACTAGTGGGTCGGACATGTCGTGTGTTGCCAGATATTTTATCTGGGTTACAGGATGATAATGTCTGCAAAACCTTGGACTTAGGCTATAACTAAGAAAATCTGTGATTATTTTAGGTCTATGGTAGGCATGTTAATGATTAATATAGGCATGTTACTAAATAAATACTGTATACATGAACATTAATTTGCAGAGGCTAGTTTCACAAAACCCTTGGATCACAATGATTTGTCAATTTGTCAAAGTTTGTACTCTTCCAAAATGTTTGGGCAAGACTGTTCTCGGCAGTTTTTCGGGACCTACTTGACCACTCTGTGAGGACTGGCGGTATAGTTGTACTCCTGACTGTAGATGTATGGCAGGCGGAAGTAGAACAGGAGGTAGATGAGGAGCGGGGCGATGCTCTCTGCTAGGAACACCTGTCCAGGTGAATAAAGAAGAGTTCTGTATAGTATAGGCCTCAAGCATGGCAAGACTGTCAGGGACAGCATTGTGGGGATTTTTTCTTTTCTCTTACCATTGCCCACCCAAGCTGAGGACCCAGGTCCTGGAAGAACATGGTGGCTGTTGTGCCCACTGGCAGATCCTCAAGAATTTCATAATCTCCAAGGGATTTTCCCTCTGGGTAGTAAGAAAAAAATTAAGTCATGAACAAATGTAATGCAATGCAATCCCACAATCAAATCCTTTGAAAGCATTTCTGTACACACTAGCTACATAAATAAAGACTTTTCTCAAACACATAGTAGAGATGCACTACAATAATTTTTTATCAGATAAGTACAAAGTATGGAAACATTATTTTTTCACTTTGTTTGTTGTCCTTGCTTGTTTGTCTACAACAGAAGTGTGTCCACAGACATGCAGTCACCTGGGCGCAGCTTCAGAGCCTGTCGAGACGGGTACCACCTGGGATCTACAACAGCATAAATGTGAATAGGTGTGATAGACTTCAATACATTATTGTTCTACTTCTCCTTCATAAGTAAATGGAGTGGAATGTTTGATAGAAATATTCAAATATTAAGTTTGAAGTAATATCTATCAAAGCACAATATGGATCATCAAGTAAAAATTCAAATCAAAACATTAACATTGGAGTTGGACTGATAGTAAATATAGCCTATACATAAACATATATAAACAATGGACTTCTCCACCTCACAATCAGAAATCTCATATTGCCTGACGTGCTAGAGAGAAGAACATTTCAGAAATAGAAACTTGTACATGTCAGTGGTACCCACAGCTCTTGTGAATGAGGTTCTTGATGTCAGCCACAGTGGCGGAGGGCTCTACCTAACAGAGAAGGGATTGATGACACTCAATCTGGCCATCACACATGCACATGTTGCAAGAATGTCAGCGAATGTATTATGTAGAATAGGCTACAGTACATAAATTGCCATGGCTGTATCATCCAAAGAGATACATTTATTTTGACAACCAATATTGTCATGCCCAGAGGGAATGCTTTTACAAAAAATTCTACAATAAATCCAACATTTTTCCCACATGCTCATACTTGTTCAGTGAAAAGTGTTATAAAATAACTATAAATAAATATATACATTTAGAGCAGTGTGAAAAAAAAATGCAGAAATGCTACCAAAGTGGAACAGAGTGTAAGTGCAAGTAAATTGGCAGTGCAAATTCTACATCTTACTCAAGACCAACAGGCTAAACAACTGATAAACTATAATGGTATTGTATCATCCGGTACATAATTGCTCCATTGTACATACATGTATAGAGTGTTTCATAGCAACAATATTTATATTATCATGTTATTATATCCTCCTGAATAGTTTCTCTCTGAACAAGCTGACCTCTAAGTAAGATACTACAGTATCAGCAACAGATTCCGCTATTACCTTGTCCAGGAAACACAGTTGTCCTTTGGTCCTGGAATCCCGAATCTCCACCTCATAGAAAATATAATTTTTAATCGTTGAGCCCTTAGCCTTGAGGCCATGTTGGCACCTAGTCTTGATGAAGTGAGCGACAGTAAAGAGGCTCTTTAGATCTAAAGATGCCATGGTTCAGTGCAGAGAGAGTGGCAGAGCCCTAGGGGGTCTTTCATGGAGGGGGCAACAAGACGGCTACAGCGGGTGTTGCTCTGGCATGGGGCTGGCATGCACTTGATGAGCTCACTGGAGGATCATCTTCAGCAGTAGGGAGTTATAATGTTATTTGATTTCAGCCTCTTTGCATGTTACTTTGTGTCTATTTTAAGCCATGGGCATGGCATACCAGTCAAACAGGTGGTTATAGAAATGTGAATAGAAATGTACTATAGAATGTTATAGAAAGACCAAATAGGTAGAAGAGTAGAAATAAAGTATGGAGTAGTGATAAGAATAGTGATAAGTGGTGATAAGCTATGGATGGGGTGTGCAGGGGGAGGTGACAGTGAAGGCTTTGCATGTATCTTTCATCATGACCAACAAGGTTGTAAACAGCAGTGATGCATTGGCCCACTGACTGGTTATATCATGTTCTCTCATTAGTCTGGGTGACTGACAGTTCATAAGGGTCTCTCAGTCTCTGCCACTGACAACTGACTCGCCAGAGCCGTTTCACACACACACATAAGTGTACTGTTCACATAATGCCCTACTTATGTGCTTGCACACTTAACACTCATTCACTTATAGCAATGCACACATCGGATCCATGTATAAACATGGCACATACACATACAGTACACACACACACACACACACACACACACACACATGCACACACACACACACACACACACACACACACAAACAAAGACTTTGACACTCCCACCAAACTCAACATACATATAAATACAAAAATCAGTCTCAGTCTTTGGAGAAGAGAGATTTAGTGGAGGGATGTCAACTCTAAATTTATCATAAGGTAATGTAACATCCTTGGATGGACCTCTGTAACTTTATCACTCTCATTGGCTCGTTTTTTTTCTTTGCTGCCTCCCACAAGGGGAGGTTAGGGAGGGTGTGAAGGGGGCAATAGGCCAGCATGTGAGGCATGTTCTTCACACTACTCTCATGTGTATTGCACAATACTCTGCTGGAGCAACCGAGAGTTCATGCATTTATCCTAGTGTAAACTATAAGAAGGTTACAAAGACAATGGCAGAGAGAATAAGCCAGACACAATAAGTGAAATAATTGATGTAGGCTAAATAACATTGAGGATGCCGAGAATGCATGTCAGAAGTGAGAAAGAAAGATAAAAGCTTCAAGTTGGTACGTGTCTCACCTCAAAGAAAGCTGCTCTGGTCAAGGCTCTGGTACAGTTTGACCAACCATCCAGTTTCTGTAATTCCAGCATCCTGGGACCTCAGCCTCCCCAGCACTCAAATGAAATGGTTGGAAACGGATGTTTTACAGCAGTATGAAGTATCGCCTGCTTTTCTAGCCACACACACACACACACACACACACATTGTTTTGCTGACTCCTGCTGGTGCTGCACAAGTAATTAGCAGTGCATCCATCAACACTGCAACAAATGTGCTGCAATCTTGCTTTTACTAACAGTCTGATTGATGTCCACAGACTATTTTAAATACTGTGGACTGCTGTCATGAGAAACTTGGCCGCTAGAGTTCAGTAGAGGGGTATTGATCGAAATTGTGTGCGTTTGTTTGCACTACGTTTGCAGTACACTGGCTTTTAAAGTTTTTTATTTTGATGGTGCAATGCTGCCTTGGCCCTCAATATTTTACAATGCATGGATGGAACCCCTTTACCCATGAAAAAACAGTGGAAGCGTGACCCTCTATTAGCACAAATTGAACATGATAGCCCTTATATCTTATTAAACTTGGCCTAAATTAATGAGTTGTCTTATCAATTAATTTAACAGCCGATAATCATGTTTTTTGTACGTGTTTAAGCACGTTAAAGGTATAACCGAGGGAACAATGCTTGACATTTTTATGCCTACATGCGCTGTTCTAGATGCGGGTTCTTTGATGATCCTGGTGATGGTGGCGATATTGATATATGCCTAAAGATATCCTAAATAACTAGCATTAGCCTATGTGTTGTGCGTCATTATGTGTTTAAGAATGCCTGTTTAGTTTATGGTTCTCCATCGTGGGAAGGCTACTATTGGCAACCAATGGGTGTAAAAGATCAGGATGCTGCTTGAGTTCCTGTGCTTCACGGCCGCCGTACATCAACATCACTCGCTGTACAGTACTTTGCATTGCGCACTCTCTTCCTGTATTGCTCAGTTATGGCGGCGGTCAGTAAGTACCTGACTGTCAAACAGTGTTCCTTGGCAGGTGCCGTTGTTGTTGCTTTATTCCTATGCAAGCGACGACTACAAGGACATTCGCAAACACTTTACAGGTGATACATTTTAGTTCCTGCGAGCTTGGAGCGATGTGACAGATAATAATCAGTGTGGGGTTATGCATGGCATCCTAAGGCACCGGCAAGTCGGCAAGCCTACCTTCAGTAACTCAGAAAACGCATTTTCTAAGTGAACTTAGCTGTGTTTTCTAAGAAGTAGTGTATGGTCGTTTGGTTTAACGTTACTGTGTACTGTTTTTATTTGTGCATGTTTCATTATCCAGAAAAGGAGGACCACCTGTCACGAAAGGCGAGGTAAGTGACGTCTTTGTGTTCAGGCAGAGGGAATTAACGCATTCTAGGCGTTCTTACAGTTTCTGTGTAAATGGATTAGATTTGGATGGGCTTTGCCTGTTTGAGCGTTAACCTCATTTGCAATACATCTTATGTGGGCGCGTTTACATAAACAAAGTTTTCACAATTATGCACTGTGTTTCCAGAAAAATGTGGCCACAGACAGAGCAGCCGTCGACAAGGTGTTCTTCGCTCGCATGTTACGGATCCTCAAAATACTTGTACCTCACCCGTTATGCAAAGAGGTGAGTGATATGGGAGACACTGGGGTGTCCACTGCACCCCCCCCCCCCTTATTCATTCATTCATTCATTCATTCATTCATCTGTCCGTCCATTCACTCGTGCGTCATGGTGTATGGAGATGCTGAAGGGGTAATGGGCATAATTCATAATTCTCTCTCTCTCTCTCTCTCTCTCTCTCTCTCTCTCTGTGTGTGTGTGTGTGTGTGTGTGTGTGTGTGTGTGTGTGTGTGTGTGTGTGTGTGTACATATTCACATTCAAGGTGGGATACCTCCTGTTAATAGCTGCAATGCTAGTGGCTCGGACCTACTGTGATGTGTGGATGATCCATAATGGAACCATGATAGAGAGGTGAGCTATCACCTACAGACTATCCTGTCAGTCTCACAACTTCAAGGCGCTGTCTACAACAATCTCATCTGTGTGGTCTGACTTGCTTGGCCAGTATTGTATAGGTCTGGTTTTTCCAGTACCATGTTTAAGACTCTTTGCTGAAGTGGTGGTGAAGTTTGTTTCTTATAAAATTTTCCCTACCTTGGTTACAGTGCAATAATTGGACGCTCAACTGAAGCTTTCAAGAGATATTTATGGAACTTTGCTACTGCTATGCCTGCTGTAAGTGTGTTGGTCATTTTATTATCTCCACATCTTAACCATGTTGTAAGCACCTATTTTTTCACCTATTTTGCATAGTTTGGTATTGATCCAATTGCCACCAGCAACATTATACAACCTTAGTCATCATCTGCCACTTCAGTAACATCTTGCTTGGTCCATGATTATTACTGTATTACTACAGAATGATCAGGCTTTGGAAAGATGGTAATTTAGCACCATCTAGTGTTATGTGTATACTATGACAACATTCACCCAAGCCTGACAGTGTTTACACAAAATATCTTTTACTTTGGGTCTTGTAGATATCACTGGTTAACAACATCCTTAAACTGGGACTCAACCGGCTAAAGCTCTGCTTCCGTGTGAGACTCAGTAGCCACCTCTATGATGAGTACTTGAAGTTAGTACTGATTTTCAGTCTCTATTATTATTATTATTATTATTATTATTATTATTATTATTATTATTTCAGTCTGCTTGTCTTTATTTTTGTTTGTCTTATGCTTCACATTTAAATTTCCTTTGCATCTTTAGAGGTTACACATACTACAAAATTGGCAACTTAGACAACCGTATTGCCAACCCCGACCAGCTTCTAACCCAGGATGTGGAGAAGTTCAGCAATAGTGTGGTGGACTTGTACTCAAACATCAGCAAGGTAGGGATCAACCCTAAGGGGCAATGTATAGATCAGTTTTAGAATCAATGCTGACATTTAGGGTTTGCTAATTCACAGAATGAAATCATTTGTCTTATACAAAGGTGCAGTCTTTTTTCTCTACTAACTCTGACATTTCTCCATATTATTTCAGCCTCTCTTGGATATTTGCATATATGTCCTCAAGTTAGCGTCAGCAATTGGGTTTCAGGTGGGCCCTTTATGTCTCAATTGCCTGTATGTTAAGATATTTTTGGATTATGTAGTGATCACAACCCAAGGCATAATAAAACTGTTCAATTACTAACAGTACAGTACAGTACAGTACAATACAGTAACTTACGTTCATCTAATGGGAGCAATACAGTAACTTACCTTAATCTCAATAAACTCTGTTACCATGTGTGTGTGTGTGTGTGTGTGTGTGTGTGTGTGTGTGTGTGTGTGTGTGTGTGTGTGTGTTTATATTTGTATATTTACATCCCAGGGTCCAGTCTGTATGCTCAGCTACCTCGTACTGTCTGGCCTGTTTCTAACCCGCTTGCGTCGTCCGGCCAGTCACATGACGGTAACAGAGCAAACCTTTGAAGGAGAATACCGCTATGTTAACTCTCGCCTCATCACTAACAGGTCTCTACTCTCTCGTTTAATAAGACCTCTCTCTCTTTTAATGCAGATGACTCTTACTGTAACTGTCTGTTTTGCTGTCCTCCTTTTGAATGCTGTATTGTGTTTCTTATAATCCATGTTTTCTTCTGTATTCCCAGTGAGGAGATTGCTTTTTACAATGGCAATGTACGAGAGAGAGAGATTATTCACAGCACATTCCAGAAGCTGGTAAGACAGATTATATACAGAAACATACTCAAGTACTATGATCAGAAGTTGCACTGAAATTCCGATTCCACCGTAGTCCAAAAGTTACCAACCAAATAGTCATTGTTAGTCATCTAGTGTCAGTTTAGCATCCAGCAGGCTATCCAGTAAATAATCACTTTAACATCCAGAAAAGATCTGGAAGAATATTGTGTTGGTGAATGGTTGTTTATATCAGGATGTGTTCAAGCTTAGTAAAATCTGTGAATCTGAAAATGGCCTTACATGAAATGAATGTACAGTACATTATGTGTGTAAACATATGCTTATTAAACCCAGTGCTTGTTATTACCATCTGAGTTAAGCTTAATGCTGTGTGTATTGGCATACCTGTAGTACAACTGAATGTAACAGCAGTTTCTCTGTGTTGTTGTTCTCTAGGTCAGCCACTTGCACAACTTCATATATTTCCGCTTTTCTATGGGATTTGTGGACAGCATAATTGCCAAGTGTAAGAATATGTAACTCTCAGACTCATTACAATAACTTGTTGCTGTGATACCATCCTTTGCATTATATACTGTACTTTCACATTTTAACTTCTCTAGTTATGAACCAATGTAGATATTTCATCCACTCATTCACATTATAAGTATTTTCCATGTCTAAATATGTTTTTCAATAATATTATGGAGATTGTAATCGATGATGTGTGATGTATTGTATACATTAAGTTTGATCTTGGCCTCAATGACCTGTTTGTGTGACATCTGTAACCTAGGGAGAGACACACAAACATGTTAACACACAGATCCACTGATCTTTGTTTTTATAACAGAAAGGCAGTAGAATCTTAAAGGAATCCTGTTGTTCGAGTTTGATAAGTGCTGTAGTTATCACTACTAAGAGAATTTGATAAAACATAGAGCAAATTTGTAGACCTGCAGCTAACACTCACAGAACAGAACAGAGCAGAACACAGGCAAACAAAACTGAAGCAGTGTTTCCTTGTTTTCATCAATTAGCAGTGGCTGCTGGTTCGGTATTTGGTCTACAATGTGTCAAATTTTCCACCTGCCTCAAACAGCTGGGCAGCATTGCTTGTTTGACTTCATGGCTATAGATATTTGGTTGTGTATTCATTTACGTTAAATAATGCAGCTTTCAAATGGTGAAAACAGTTGGTAATATGTAGGAAACTAAATTAAGAGAGGGTACTGCACACTCTTGTCCAGATGTAATTTATTATAAACAACGTTTCGGCCTGTGGCCTTTTTCAAGTTATGAGAAAAAGGCCACAGGCCGAAACGTTGTTTATAATAAATTACATCTGGACAAGAGTGTGCGGTACCCTCTCTTAATTGAATGACTATCCGCTACCTGCACCTCAACACTGGTGTGCGTTGGCTTCCTCCTCCATAAAATATGTAGGAAACTCACATCTAAAAGCTATCCACCACTTACTGTAGCTCCTTTTCTCTTCTCTCCCCTGCAGATATTGCCATGGTGGTGGGCTACTTGGTGGTCAGCAGACCGTTCCTGGATCTCTCCAACCCCCGGCATCAGCACAGCACACACTCTCAGCTGCTAGAGGTGGGTGGACCTGCACACAGCACTCACATATATTAAAATACTGGTACACGTCTCATGCTAAAAAAAATACACACACACACACACACACACACACACACACACACACACACACACACACACACACACACACACACACACACACACACACGCACCTGATAGCCATGTGTTGACCTTGGCAGGAGTACTACCAGAGTGGACGTATGCTGATTAGCCTAGCTCAGGCCCTGGGCAGGATGGTGCTAGCAGGCAGGGAGATGACTAGACTATCTGGGTAAGAACTCGTCTACACACAGCCACTGCAGTCATGTCACGTCTGTAGTAGCATTTATACACAATTATACACCTCATTACAGTATTTCTCCAGTGCTTCTACATCCAGTTCAAATCCTCTGTATCTTTACATTTAAGGATTTAATGAGTCAATGTGTTTATGAGTATTTGCTTAGTATGAGGTGGTCCCTATGGTTATAGTTTTCCCCATTCCTTTCCCTATGTGCAGTTTCACAGCCCGCATCACTCAGATTCAGAAAGTTCTGAAGGAACTGAACAATGGTAGATATGAGCGCACCATGGTCTCGCAGCAAGCCAAAGGTCAGTCTATCCTGAAGCATTTCACAACTAAATAATATCTAATGCCTAACCTGGTAACCATTTCTGCCTGTCATCCAGTACACCATCAGAGTATCACTTTACTATGTCCATCTATACTCTAGCGTGACCGTTATTTTAACAATTCGTTTTAAACAATTGTAATGAGCCTTTAGCTGTGAGAGCATGCTAACCACAAAATGAATCCTGGACTGGCGAGAAATATTGAAACTTATTAGTTTGGCTTACAAGTAGTTTCGATAGTAAACTAGTACTGTATAACTACACTATAGAACTAATAACATTATTTATGCTGCTTATTATCAATCCATGCCAACATACTTCACAACAAAAATATGCGTTCTACTGGAGAAGAGTAACCATCCTTAACGAAAGTCCCACTGGGAATTACAGTCTTCCGTGCACAGAGCGCATAGGGTCACTGACGCAATGCAGATCCCAGATGGTGTTCTGGATCACCACCAAAATGTACACGTTGTCTGAAAATGTCTTCAAAATCTGTTATTTTACACAAGACAAACAGACCAACACACCAAAATGTATACGTTGTCTGAAAATGTCTTCAAAATCTGTTATTTTACACAAGACAAACAGAGAGATGGACAGACTAACCAGGGAATATAACGTCCTTGGCAGGAGTAATGATATTACTATGATGCTTTATGTTGCCATGACATCCCATGAAACTATTGATTACAATCTGTAATGTCCTGCTTACAGAGACTGGAGAAACAGACAGGATGACCCTGGTCCCTGGCAGTGGTACCATAGTACACTCTGACCATATTATCAGGTGGGTTAAAGGTGAAGTCAGCGATGTTGGATGTTTCTGTTTATGTTGCAATTTTCTAAGCAGATGCTTTTGTCAAACAAGGCTGGGTTTTTATAGTGTGCTCAGATAATGGAGAGCTAGTGGATTGTCACAAGATATTAACTGAATTTTCGCAAAATGTGTTGACTGCTCTTTTAAATATGAACAAGGAAGTGATGTCTGTTAATCCTATGAAAAGTTATTTTTATACCCGCACACATACACACACAGACCCGTGGTGGTGGTGTGATGATGACAGCTGTGTTTGTCTTTCAGGTTCGAACACATTCCTTTAGCAACCCCCAATGGAGACATTCTCATCAGAGATCTTTCATTTGAGGTAATGTCAGATCATTTGAGGTAATGTCAGATGACATCCAGAGTGGGTGCTTCTATCCAGCTCTAACCAGTGTGGATCTACATTATCAGATCAACCTCTGGTCATATCTGTCCACCACTTCCCCCGTGCCCCATATTAGTTCTTTATTGGTGTAGTTGCTATGGCTCTTACCTCCTGACCTGACCTGAATGTTGACCTCTGTGCCTTTCCCTAGGTGACCTCTGGTACTAATGTACTTGTGTGTGGACCTAATGGCAGTGGAAAGAGCTCTCTGTTCCGAGTTCTGGGAGAGGTAAGTGTAAAGAATAACATTTCCAATTTCAACTCCAATTTGATGTAGGACAGCATTGCATTGCAAGTCTGGCTTGTGCATAAAGTTTTACTTGTTTAAGAAATATATTTGCCAAATTGCTTTTAATGCTTCTGTGAATAAACAAATTTATTGGAAAATATTTCTTGTAAGTATGTAACCTACAATGACATTTTTGAGAGGGTTTGCCAAACCCCTCACACTGCATCCAAGAAAAGCGAGCTTCACCTGATGTAACCAGTTTGGGAGTACACTATCAGATCAACCTCTGGCCACTTGCGTCACTCCCCTGTCCCTGTTGCCGAGTTGCGGAAGATGCTGACAAAATTAATTGTCTCTGATTCGCATTCAACAATTATGAAAAAATTGATTAACAGAGTACTGTTACATAATGCATTACTTTACGTGTAATCGTGGAAAAATTAGGCTATTCTTGTGTGCCATTTACGGACACACACACACACGCACACACAAACACACACACGTCATGTTCTCTACTGTTCTGTAATAACGTTAGAGCTACCACAACCTTGCATTATAGTATTCATTATACACCATGACACTGAGAAAAAAAAGTCTGGTTGTCATTGAAAGATTGTAGCATACATTTACAGTAATACCAGTCATTTTCAGTTAGGCTACCATATCTATTATGCAATTTCTTCGTCACAGTGTGAGGGGATTGCATTATAGTAATTCCTGTTTCTGCAACAGCCAGCGGTTTGCTCAAAATTGTTTCCACACTCAAACTACATGTATGTGCATTTCCTCCTGCAGCTCTGGCCACTGTTTGGGGGCTGCCTCACCAAGCCGGAGAGAGGGAAGCTATTTTATGTTCCTCAGGTAAATAACCCCCTCTGCACCCTTTCCAAACAACTGCCAAAATATAAGACCTAAAATAACATTTATCCTCACTGCCAGTGTTGGGAGTAACGAGTTACAAAAGTAACTAATTACTGTAATGCATTGCTTTTTGTGGTAACTTGGTAATGTAAGGCATTACAGAAAAAAAAACTGGTAATATTTTCCTCGTTACAATTGTCAGTAACTCAAGTTACAATGCATTTTTAACTTGGGATGAAGTGGTGTTTTTTTCCTTCATACAAATTCGCCAAAAATCACTGACGGGTCAGCAAGGGTAAAACGTTTGCTGTGCGGGACCTAATGTAGAAATTTACAGTCTCCGCTTGTCATTCTAAACATTGATAATGACCTAATGAAGGTCATAGGCTACCGGGGGGCCTGAAGAGTAACTTAAATGTAATGCAACAGTAATGTAACGCCTTACATTTTCAAAACACTAATATTGTAATGTAAGGGACTACTATAAAATGTCAGTAATAAGTAATAAATAACGCATTACAGTTTTGCAGTAACTTGCCCAACACTGCTCACTGCACACCCACCCTTCCCTATATCTCTTACAACTTCCCCACAGCTAGGGGTTAAAGTGTGTGTGTGTGTTCTATACATTTTTCTTTGTTTGTGCAGACACAAAATTTGAGTGTTCCCCCTCCTGCCACTGCCCACAACCAATTTTTATCCCCCCTCCGCCCTTTGGGTTGGGTCAGGAGGTAGCATTAGGCCAGGGGTAGTGATTCAGATCAGGCATTACCACTAGATGCTGTACTAGAGTCCCTTCTGAGCTCCAGGGCTAGGAGGAGGGTTGGGGCAAGCAGCTCAGGCCCAAACCAGGCATAAGGAGTTACTCATTAGCCCCCTCCTGTGGTTAGCTCAGACACATTTGAACTTAAATCGAAGACTGCCTTTTGAGTCTATTAATACTTGCTGTTTATGTATAATTTGGACTGGGTTAATAATTTTGCCTTTTCCCCTAATTAATAAATAATTATCTAACCATCCATCCATCCATCCATTCATCCATCCATCTATCTTCTGTGTTGTGGTGTGCAGAGGCCTTACATGACGCTGGGGACATTGCGGGACCAAGTGATTTATCCTGATACGGTGGAGCGCCAGAGGCAGAAAGGCATCTCTGATCAGGTACACCTCACCTTTCACCTTTGAAGGGTTGTATGTTATTTCAGTGGCTGAATGGCAAAATCAGTGTCACTTATAGTCCAAGCATGCGCCTTATGAATGGATACTTTTGGTGCTGTTGGACACCTATTTTAAAGTAAACACAAGTCTTCTCATAGCATAGAAGTTAATGAACCTGTAGCCTGGAAATTGTGTCTTGAATCCCGGATGCCACTGAGCAAGGCACTTAACCCTTAGTCACTTTACAGGAAACTGACCCTTAACTAATTTATAGTTGACAAATGTAAGCCACACTTTGCTTTCAATAACATCCGCTAAACGCGTCCCCTAACTGCGTAAATGTAAATGATGCGCGTGTACTTGTCAATGTAAACAAAGAATGTGTGTGTGTGTGTGTGTGTGTGTGTGTGTGTGTGTGTGTGTGTGTGTGTGTGTGTGTGTGTGTGTGTGTAGAGGACTATAATTGTGTGGACTAAGTAAGACAAATGCAAAAGGACTGGCAAATATTGCTCCATCTCTGCTATTGTTGGTAGTCTATCCATCTGGAGACGAAGGTGCCATGTTTACCCATGAACTGTTAATGATGAGTTGCACTTGTCACACATTATGTTTGATCTGACCTACTCACTCCTATGACACACTTCTGACCAATGTTTGGCTCTTTGATTGCTTACCCTGTGTTAAGATCCAAAAAAACTAAACTGTGTGTGTGTGTGTGTGTGTGTGTGTGTGTGTGTGTGTGTGTGTGTGTGTGTGTGTGTGTGTGTGTGTAGGTGCTAAGAGGGTATCTGGCCGCAGTGCAGCTGGAGCACATCCTGGAGAGAGAGGGTGGCTGGGACATCCAGCAGGACTGGATGGATATTCTGAGTGGAGGAGAGAAACAGAGGATGGCCGTAAGTGTTTCTGTGCTGCTGAAAAAAATCGACTTAACCATCATTCATACCTCTGTGTATTGTCTAACTTCCTGACTGAAAATAATGCAACCCGGGTTTGATTCCCTTTTTTGTGTTTATGTCGTTTTGGATGAAAGTGATTTCTAGGTATCAGTCAACTTTAACCTTAAGTATTCATTGGATATGGGATGTTCAGTTGATCTGTATTCTGGCCTACGTGAGATTCATGGGAATTCTCCTTTACAGATGGCCCGGCTCTTCTACCACAAGCCCCAGTTTGCCATCCTGGACGAGTGCACCAGTGCAGTGAGCGTGGATGTGGAGGACTACATCTATACCCACTGCAGAAAGGTGGGAATCATCTTAACAACTACAACTACTGTATGACAAAAGTGGGAAGCTTCAGAGTTGGTGATGAAGTAGGCCTAAGTGATAAACCTGGGTAGGTTAACCCAGAGGAAGTGGTAAACCTCCTTGTAAAGAAACCCTTGAGGTTGAGGCCCCAAGGCTCTTGTTTTATCGGGTTTACCGTGGCCTCCTGTTTAACTTATCCAAGTTTGTCACTTAACCACCTACTGTATTTGGAATACCCACCTAAGGAGAATGACTTAAAAATACATGAGGAGTAAAATCAGTTGCATGAGGAGTAAAATCAGTTGCTTATTGTGTTGGTGTAAGCTACAGTAGCACTAGCAAGCAATAAACATGGTTATGAAATGAAGTCCAAACCAAACTGCCACTTCAGGACAGGACTAGTAAAGGTTACTGGTCAGAATTCTGCCAAACTGATGATAACCTTTTGTTTGGTGTGCATGTAAATGGACTCTGTGGTTCTGAATCTGTCTGTTGGTTTCTTCTTCAGGAGGGAATCACTCTCTTCACAGTGTCTCATCGTAAGTCCCTGTGGAAACACCATGAGGTGAGTCATATCTTCTCCTTATTATATTTCTCTGATCTCTCTCTCTCTCTCTCTCTCTCTCTGTCCATTCACTGTCTCGATTAATTACATTTCTCCCTCACTTCACAGTCATATTGGCACCCTTCAATTCAGTATTGTAGATAAAAAGCTACTTTCTCTTTTGGTGTCCATGTGTGTGATGTGTGTTTCTGATGTGTTTCTGTTATACAATTCAAGTTATCAAAAAGTTTGGATACTTGGTGACATGTTTATAAAAACAAACCTATTATTTTCAAAACAAGCAAGGCATTCATTTGATAGAGAAGTACAAGTTCAACATATCAGTTGTTGAAACTTGGGAACGTCATTATTGTTTTATCATTATTGTTTGTCAAACATTCCCCTTTCAACAACAGATAAGTTGTCCTTGGACCTCTCAAACAAATATGTTGCTTGTATGCTTTCAGAATTATAGCATTTATTTTTTTATTTACAGTTGACAACATCCTAACTTTTTCACAATTTACTTCATAAATATTTTGACTACATTCACTGAACAAATACACAGAGACCTTTTTTTGTTTATATTCTGCAGTATTACCTCCATATTGACGGAAGAGGGGGCTACGAGTTCAAACCAATTACACAGGAGACTGTTGAGTTTGGCTCCTGATGTTGGACCATTCATGCATTCAGCAAATCAAAGTTTTAACCTGTACTATATTTGTACTGAAGTATTTTATTACTGTTTATGAGGTGATTCATGTGTGCCTGCTGTAACACATTGTTTAAGATAGAAGTTGCCTTTACTGATGAATTGGTAGGTACATAAATGTGATTACTGAAATGGACACAGTGGTGAATAGCACCTTATCAAATGATGGACTTGTTAGTATGTTGATTTTTTAAGTTATGTTTTTATACAAAAATCACTGCACCTGGTAATGATCAGGCTATAAAGATGCTGTAAAGACCATATTTAATGTATTAATGTACTGTATATAATTAATACTGTATAAAATTCAATCATTTTGTCTGGGTCTTCCTTCTATTTTAACTGTCTTTTTTTCACTCTACTGTTTTATTCCCCTTATGAAGCTTGAGTCAAGCTTCCTAGCATATAATTTTATGAACCAACCTGAATTTGAAAATGCTAGATGCTGTGAGAGTCAAAACTGTTTCATAGACTAAGCTGTTTATTAGATTGGGTGAACCTTGAACCTGGTGGGGGCACTGTTAATCTGTCTACCAGCCATTTCCTGCAGCTGTGTAAACCTGTCCAGAAAGTTGTTATCCATCTGGCTCTACTTCAGCAGTAACAGGAAGCCGAATGTGTCCGTACCAGTCACATAAGTTTTAATAGTGCAAAAATTTTAACATCGTACAAATACAACAAAAATAGCTGACTTCATCAATAAATAACATTATACAAAAAGAAAAATCAATAAATAATATATAAAGGCAAATCTGTCATTAAAAATATACTGCAATGCTCTACATTAATACTGTAATACTCTACACTCTAATTTGCGGACCATGTTCTACACTCAAATCTGACATTACTGATTTCACAGAAACTAAAGTCAGATGTGGAGTGCAAGTAGGCTTATTCCAAGCCAGGAAAGGCATGTGGACCAGCCACACACCACAAAAGTGCTGTACAAACAACGCAGAATTTGTCCCCGATGATGCTTTCTACACTGAAGTCGTCGTCGTCAACCCCGCAGTATCCAACTTCACCTGCTTGGAGAGTCTAGCTCTTCTGCAGCACAGAACGATAATCACTATCAAAAGAATCAGGAAAATCAGGATCCCAGCAGCTCCTGCCCACGCAAACCAGCTCAGCTCTGTAGGGGTGGAGAGAGAATGAAAGAGTTTGTCAGATTCATTGTTTTATAAGGTCAGTGACATAGTATATTAATTGTAATATCACACTGACAATAAGGAAGGAAGGGGGAAAAGACAGAGTGAAGTAAGTCTGTCGTTGTTTGACTTTCTTGTTACCGGTAGTCTTTTTGTGCTTTACTTACAGTGCGTTCATATTATACAGAGTTAATTATTTTAAATTATTTCCAACTGAAAATAGAATTTTTTAGAAAGCATTCTCCCAGGTGATCAAGTCAAAAAACAAACAAACAAAAAACAATTAGCTCCATGAGCTTCAGCCTGCGCTAAGCGCCTTTTTGAACAGATAATGACATTGCATCTCTTCCTCCATGCACTCAAAGCAAGTTTATTGGCAAAAATTGTTCATTGCTTGGTCCAAGACAGAGCCATGATGCTCATTTTCAAATTACAGTCCAGAGCTTGGATAGTGCAAACTACAAAGATTTTGACATCTTACAGTCCAGAGCTGTAGGATAGTGCAAACTACAATGCTGTTTGACATCTTCAATCTTCACTAGTGCACACAAAGTTCTTATAGAGGACTGTGCCTTAATCAAGGGAGGGTAGTACTAGCTCAATGGTGTTTTTTGCCCCCAACGACACCTTCCAGGCAGCACAGCCTAAAAGGCGCTACCTTTACCCTATTCCTAACCCTAGCCCCCTCAACCCTCATCCTAACCCTAAACTGAGTGGAATAGTGCCTTGAAGGCAGCGCTGCCTGGAAGGCACTGTTGAGGGAATACCAAAGGCCGTAGTGCTATCAGGTCCTCACAGCTAGAGTGTGGATGGAGAGTGAGAATGAATGAGGGAGGCCATGAAAGACTAAGTTCTAAGACGCTAAGTTCCACAGCTGTGGTGCAACGCCCCTGAGGACCTCTGACTCAGATGCTGCAGTTCTTCCCCCTCATTTTTTTTCCAGAGGTCTAAGCAGACCACAACTTATGGGAAAACAGAAGAGATTGGAATGTACCAGACCCAAAATGTTAGCCCAGCTTCCTAAATATATCCTCATGACATCCCCACAGCGGATTAAAACATGGAAATTGTGGAAAAGAGAAAACGGCCACAGAAGATCTCCATCAAACATCATCACTCTCTACTCTGTCGAACTACAAAATGTATTTTCCATCATGATTGGTCCATTCTTTTTTAATACAGCATTTTCTGTTGCTTTGAATAAAAGAAACCTACCATGAACCTATAAACATAATAAGAAGGCTTTTAAAAATCATTGTTAAAAGAATAAGCCGTAAGTGGTACATACCCTCCCAGAAAGGCAGCTTATTAGGAGGCCAGCAAACGGGTAGAGGGGTCCAGTGTCCCATCTGATGGGGTGCTTTACGGGACTTGATGTATGCAGCCATAAAGAAGCAGTAGCTCACACCCGGTTCCAGCCCCTTGATCTGCACCACGTTACTGTGGTTCTGGGCCTTACTCTGGGGACACAGAAAGACAAGCCATTCATTACTTTTACATTTATGCCTTTAACAGACGCTTTTATCCAAAGACACTTACAAAGGAAGGATTAACATTCAACTACGACGCAAATAAAAGACGAGTAAAAAATAGCCTTGTTAAAGGTCCCATATTATGCTTTTTCTAAGCTAACTTTTTAAGCTCTACAGTTTCTCATGGGGACATGCACCAGGTAACTAGACACCTGCAGCCAACACATTGAGTATTTCCCCTGTAGTCTATGACAGACCACCTCTAATTAGTCTATTGATCATTTTCATTGTTCTCAGCTGCAAAGTGCCTGCCAACTTCTTTCTCTTTCTTTGCAATTATCTATTCTCATTGCCCTCAGTTTCTTATGTGGCTGCCAGTGTTATGGGACCCCACCCACCTTACCCTGTGACATACGTAGTTTGGAAAATTCTATGCAGGTGGTTTAAGCACACAGCAGCTGAACAGTTACTAACAATGTAAATTGTCTATTTTAACAATTGAGGCTTTTTTTTATCCCACTTAATGTGTGTGTAGAGGCAGTATAAACCCAAGAAACACATTCAAAAGCCATAAAAAGTGATTTTTTCATAATATGGGACCTTTAAGAGTGCCATTTGCTCAGAGGAAATTGACAGGAGTTGAGAGTGCAAGAGTGCGATAAGTTCATAGTGCACAGGTAGTCGTAGGCTTAGGGCAAGATGTATTACAAATACACAAAGACACATTACTCACACACATATACACTTAAAATCTAGGATGACACAAACACCACACTCTGCTCAGGAAGATCACAGTTTATGAGAAACTTAACTGTAATTAGAATACACAAACAAGCCCTGTTCATTTTGTTTTGATTAAGCAACACAATGACGATGACTTATGGTCACAAGGGAGCCAAAGAAAAAATTCTGCACATTATAGGCACAGGCTACAATACTGCGGCAATGCAATGTGTAATCACCTAAGATTAGAGTCACACACACCAACATTTTGGTTGTAAACAGATTACACCATATCATTTCCGAGAGCAGAGAGAAGTACACAGTGTAACCTATTGTATGACTAGGCAGAGATATTGTGCTGTTGGTGTTTTAGATGTCAGAGGACAAAACAGTCAATATTGTCTGTGTCAATACGTAAAACAAAACAAACCAAACTCAAGCCAACCAGAAGAAATTTCAACTTACTTTTCCTGTACTTCCAGCTTTGCTATACTGGACTTTGTAAATAAGGTCCCCCCTGAAGATCTCTCGGATGTTCAGTGGCCGCCCGTTTCTCTTGATGGCTGTCAGGGGATCTTGGATGTGGAGCTCCATCTTTGTTTTGTCTTCATTCTGAACCACTTTGAACGTGGGACTTCCTATTTTTGCTGTCAGAAAAAAAAAACAAGCACAAAGGTAAGGTCATTTGAGGTCCCAGGACGTGCAAAAGCCTTCCTTGAACCAACTGAACCCTAAAACCCTTTTCCACTGTTATCTCAGGTCTTTGGTATTTTTTGCCCTCAACGGTGCCTTCCAGGCAGCGCTGCCGTTATGGCACTACTCCCCTTAGTTTAGGGTTAGGATGAGGGTTGAGGGGGTTAGGGTTAGGAATAGGGTTAAGGTGGTGCCTTTTAGGCAGTGCTGCCTGGAAGGTGCCGTTGGGGGCAAAAAACACCATTGAGCGTTATCTCATGTGATAATCCATATAGCCTATGCCAGTTCTGACTTGAAGCACATACTTTCTTCGTAAGGGCAGAAGCGTGGCGCTGAGGTGTATGGGAGCTCCACAAAGTCTGAATTTGCAGAGGGTAGCGGCTCTGACACTACACTGGCAGTGTAGGTGCTCTTCAAGTCATCCAGTTTATCAGTAAGGTCACACTCAGTTTCTTTCGTCAGGATGCAGTGTGTGATCTTGTCCTCGCCAAGTCTACAAAACAAATGGATAGCAGATTAAGATAGATACTTCTAATCGTCTTGGTGTCTCTAAATGGTTAACTGCTATCTGTTCAAAAAGTCTGTCTCGAAATACTGTGTAAACTTAATCATATCTGTTTTGTATTTTCATAGTGGAGGCTGTGAATAACTGGCACCTTTGGTGACAGTTATAATGAATTGTGTGTTTAGACCCAAAATTTGAGATGACATAGGACCTATGAAGTTGATGCTGACAACTTTATCAGCACATCTGGAAAACATCTAGGACAGTGATTTAACACAGCATCCACTGGAGTAAACATAGGCAAAAACGCACTCAATTCATTTCTTTTCTTTTTTCTTTTTTCAAAAATATTTCTGTTTTCTATCTGGGATAGGAGAACGCAGAGCTAAAGTACCTTGAGTACTCCACGCTGTAAGAGTAGTTGGTAGCTTTAGGGCTCCAAGTTAGAATGGTCTTGAAGTTCATGGAAGACCACCTTACATTCTGCGCCCGAGGTGGATAATCTTCACCTTATGATGGAAAGCAGACAAGAGCATTCTTTAGTGAGCATTAAAGTTATAGGGCGGGTCAACTTTGCGAAACATTAGTGAGCAGCAAAATCATACAGCCAGGATAAATCGATTCTGCATTCCTACCTGATATCATGGACATGAGCGTGAACGCGAGGACACAGCTTTCCAACGCTGCTCTGAACATGATAAAACAATAGTCCAGTCGGCAAAACGAAAACAAGTTAGAAAATTGTTTCTTGGAGGTCGTTCAAACACTAAAACTTGTGAGAAATCTGTGCGAAAGCGACGTTTGAGCTGAATTTATTTTCATGGCTGTGTGTGCAACCCCCCTACCAGGAGCTCGTGACTCACACGGAGATTCCATCCCTTATTGCCAACAGAAACCCATATAAGGTCATCCGGCATAGTCTATTCATGCACATTAAGGCACAATTTAAGAAAACTATCCTGCACAAATTTATACCAACCAACCTACACATAACTATGCAGGGTTTCAACTCATCTAAAAATAATAATCATAACAATAATAATTAAATAATTGACCATTGTCTATTCTATTAAATCGGATCAATTGTGATTTATGACTTATGATTTATGTTTGTGTCACGAGGTGGTTCACATCCCAACACATTATAGCCTACTGTATGTTGCTTCTAGAAATGGGCTCTGCTACTATAGCCTATTTATATCTTTCTGGAAAATATCATATTTAGGTTGTTTATTTATATAAATGAAGACATGAACTAATGAAAATAAAAAGAATGAATGGACAATGATGTATAGCAAAATTATGTGCCATCACTTATAGGCCTACTCATGAAGGCTATATCATTAAAAGGACAGGCAACGTTTCGCCACTGTTTGAAGTACCCTTTTAACAGACAATTTGGTTTGGTACCATCTCCTCATTAATTTGGATGACATTTAGTCATAAGAAGAATGGATAAATGCAAGTTTATCCACCAGCCAGCCACCAAAGATATGCACTGTACAGGTCTGGGTGGGGGGTAGGAAACCTCTTCAAATTAAAAGAAAAGTCGCCCGTGTCCCTTTAAAAAATGGAACAGAAGTAGGCTAACTACATGCTATAAAGGGTGAGAACCACATTGCAATAACTTTGCATGGCGACTCAAAACAAAAAAATGACTAATTTGCCCTTGGGTACATTTCTGTACTGATTTCATGTAGGCCTATTTAAAGCATATTTATTGACACCGACGGATGACACAATAGGCTACATAATGAGTAAAGGGCCACAGACTTGTAAAAAGTGTTACAAAGTTTTGGGAATTGAAAATATTTAAAAATGATTTATTAAAAAGTATAGAAAAGTAAAGTAAGATTATTTTTCAGTGGAATAAGATATAAGGAAAGGCCTATTTGCTGTTTGTGCTGAAGAGATGGCAATCTAACCCTATTTGAGTCCTATTTTGAGACGTTTGCTCAAACCCAAAGAGGTTATACCTCAGTGAAATAGTTTTTTTATGCTTGATTTTAGGTTAGGGTTAGTATTTATATGGAAGTATTTAATGGCTATTCTTGTAAATTCATTCTTGCGTTGTTTCCTGGCCTCCAGAGTAGCCTACTTCTATCTTCACTGCCACACTTACCACAACTGTATTTAGTTTTGTTCCAGAGAAGATGACCTACATTAATGTACTGTACAAGACCATTAGAACGTTGCCAACTGAATGTTCCATTTGAGGATGGTACAATGGACTGCTTTACTGATCAACTTCATACAAGGAATATGAGGACAGTGGAATTTGTTATTGGAGTTATCCCTAGGACCACCAACATGATGATGGCCCAAAACTCAATCTCAGGGATTCTTTCCCACAGTAGGCCATAATAGAAAATAGTGTAGGCCTACGTGCTTCTGTAATTCAGTGTTTGTAAATGAATAACTATATATTTTTAGTGGATTGTGAGTTCCTCTTTGCAAAAAAACCCTCAGTCTTGACCGTTGCATAATCACAGGCTACCCTCAAAGTGAAAAATGCCATGTTCTGCTGATGCGTAGAGACAGCTTAATGAAACACAACATGGTTCAACACTCTCTGGGAATGGAGCAGCAGTCAAGGCTGACAAATTACTATTTATGATGACCAGAGGGTTATAAAGAGGACATTTCTGCATCCACTAACTGGATGGGTTCCATACCAGAGATGTTGTCCAGTCCAGTTGGTCAGATTAAAATAAATGAATAAATAAATAAATAAATAAATAAAATCTTCACTGGTTTCTGCAGAAGGGTGACTCCGTCCTAAAGTGAGTAGGTTCTGTTAATCTGTTTAGACTACCCATTGCTTCACACTGACTGTCATGAGAAACGGCTGATGAGTAGATTTGTTTTATGAAACTGAATCCCATAGCAACCAAACCAGCATGAGTTGCTGTGGGCCCCAGTGAGTTGGCAAATGATCTGAGAGATCAGTACTCAGGGTCCTAAAATCCTGAGCGTTGCTGCTTTAGCCACACACTTATTCATTCTGCCTCTCTCTCTCTCTCTCTCTCACACACACACACACACACACACACACACACACACACACACACACACACACACACACATACCCACATGCTGTGAGTTCACATTTTTGCTTGGGCATCCCCATGGTTTCCAACAAACTTTAAACAGTCTATATAAACTGAGGATGTGGTGGATTTGGTTTGCTTTATGTACTACTTCTCTACACACATACATACAGTACATATACATACGTGTCATGGTATACATAAACACAGGCAGGGAATGAGAATG
Source organism: Sardinella longiceps (assembly GCA_027497455.2). Lineage (NCBI taxonomy): Eukaryota > Metazoa > Chordata > Actinopteri > Clupeiformes > Clupeidae > Sardinella > Sardinella longiceps. The sequence goes on along the minus strand of JAODXP020000022.1, from coordinate 9,350,907 downwards.
GAGGAGTTTGATCATGCCAACGGCGCATGTTGTTTTTTTTTTTCCAAAACAATAGAGTCAGTGGTTAGCATGCTTGCTGTTCTGCAGTCGAGGACAATGAGTTTCCTTAAAGGTTGATTAATCCCTCCTGGCCCATGAGGGACCTGCCAGAGGAGCTGCCAGCTCCGTCACTCCCTCTGGCTCCAGCCAGAACATTGCTGTAATGTTTATGCAACAAGCTAAAAAGCTGCAGAAATTTGTGTCCAATAGATATGATCTCATTTTCTGTATACCGGTTTTCTATGGCTATATAATACTTGTATATGTCTCTGAACTGAATAACAACTGAAATGAAACAAGCAGTCGTAGGACTTCGGATCAACCCCATTGTTGTCTGATCTAGCAAATACTCTTGTTCACATAACCCAGGCAAAATAAGCAGATTCTTGGGCATTTAAGTACTTGAGTTCTCAGTATGTTTGTGTAAATCACAAAGAGCTTTTTTACGAGGCATGCATGCATGAGCATAATCACCCTGGAATGGTATTTGTCCACATCTGTAACCCCATTTGATCTGCTCTCTTGTAAACAGAGAGAAACTATTTTCTTTATATTTACACTTTGCTCCTTCCCTAAAAACACAGCTCAAGTTCAAGAACCTGACTACATACTTTCCAAGAGATGAGTGCACAAATACCAAGAAGATATTAGCTTTCACAGGACGGACTCATGGTGATTACACAGCAAATGAAGATCTGAGACACGTCAAGTTGTATTTCTCCACTCCATTCCATCTCTCTGATTCATAGCCAAGGCCAACCATGTGTCTTATAGTAAATGCCCCTGCTTCTTGCCAACTTAGCTTCCCCTTAATAGACAGGCCCAATATCCTGTTTTCGCAAGATCATGAGGACCACCTTTGTAAACAACATTTCACACTGTTATTTGAGAATTTTGTCTGAATTTACATGGCAATAATAGGATAACAGTTTGGGTCACTGACAGTCAAGTGAACCTTGCATACTCAGCCAAACTGCTGTGCAAATAAATAAATGAATAAATGAAGACAATTCTTGGAGTCATTCATTTGTTGATCGCCTCAGCATGTTGTGCACAACCAAATTCTGAGTAAACAAGGATTGTTTTTAAGGCTGTGTGCATCCTGTGCTGGTTTAATTGTGGTGATATACTATGATGTGTATGTATAATAGCTGTATGTTGAGGACTTGACTTGGACTTGACTTGGATCAACAGTAGCACTTGACATGGACTCAAGCAGTTTTTTTTAAATGATTTGGACTGAACTACAACACTGCAACGTATACAGTCGGCTTTACTAATTAGATGTGTCACAGGTCCACATATACCATATATTTTTTAAATGTCTGTGTACGTGGTAGATGCAATGGAATATCAGAGGCTAGCTTCTCTGTCGTAAATGGAAACCTCCTCCTTTGTGACGCACCACCAATCTGTAATCTAAGATTTCCCCGTAAGGAGAAATGCCCTGCTGACAAGAAACAGTCAAGTCAGAAGTTGGTCAGATGAGCAGGGTATAGGGTAAACCCAACTTTTCTCAGGATCTTGTGTAATCCATTGTGCTTTTCATGACATGTCTCAATCACAGGAAGGAAATGGCTGACACTTGACCGAGAGAGTGCTAGTTTGAGGGCCTCGCCAATTCTAGTGTCATCGTATCAATGTATAACAATTGATGACTCCGTTGTCTGACCTGTAAGAGGAAGGACAGGCGACAGGGGCGCTGCCAGACTTCTCCGCCTGTCTGTCGTGTCTTTAAATTAAGATTCTTTTGTTATTGTTTGGACTGTCATAAAATGCAGTTGCAATTCATCTTGTGAAATGATGTAACCAATCACAATATGGAATACAGTATAATATACAGTATCTATACAATTAATTGCAATCTTGTCAACTGCTGTTAATTTATTTAAACTTCAAAGTAATTTAGTTGTAGTTAGGAGGTTTACACCATGCACAGTATGGCTTATTGTAAATTATGTTGGGGCTTGACTTTTACTGGGTCCCAACTAGCTTTAATTCCTGTGCCAGGGAACGCCACTTTTTATCTACCAAGGTAAAAGCTAAAAAAAAAACAACAAAAAAAAAAAAACGGTTCACTGTTGTCAAAGGTGCAAGATGAAATGTGTTAACTTCAATAGCCCATTATTGATCATTAAAAAGCAGCCAGCAGAATTAAATAATTCTGCTGGCCTCTTTTAATAGTAAATGTCTAATCATTTCGTTTTATGAAATGCTTATGCTTTTAGCGAATATACACACTTTCAGCTCAAATATGATCATGAAATATGATCAATTCACATATCAACATTTTTCCTATGAACATAGTCATGAATGGGATAGAGATTTAAGTTCTACACGAGTATGAACTTTCATTTTTCTATCAGCAACCAGTGTACTCCTCTCTCTCATAATCTCCATCCACTAGTGATCACAATATTCATTGACACTGTATTCTTAGCCTCACCCAGTTGTTTCAGAAGTGACTCAGTCAACTTGACTTGAACCTCACAGGATATGTATTAATAGAATAAGTCGTCTTTTCATTAGGAAAGGGAGAGCTGTGAGTGAGTAACAGGTCTTTTGCTTGGTCATAATTGACCGTGTCAGAAATATTTTCTGTCTCTATTTGTCTGTTGGTCTCTCTGACTCTCCTTACCCTGAAAAAACCACATCCACACCCACACAGTTCTTGAGAACGCATACAGTCGTATACAGCCTTTCCACATACTATATGATTCAGGAAGTTTAACGTTAAGTTAGTTTCTTTATCTTATTTGAGAATCTTATTTTCTGAGAAATATGTAGTAATTAAAGTCACATTTCCTTTGTTTCCTCTCATTGGCTAGTGCTCATAAGAAGTCCTTGTTCCACTTCATGCTGATGTCACTAGGCACCAGTGGCAAGCTTGGAATGATAAATAAAAGGCTGAATGGAACAAGCTTTGACACTCCCCTCAAGGTCTGCTCCTAATTACCCAGAAAACCCCACTTCACAGCTCATCTTTTATTTTATGCCTTATTTGGTTTGAGGGCTTGTTGTACAGCTCATCAGCAAAATCAAATAAAAATCATGCATCTCAAGAAGATTTACTACTTAGAAGATCCCTGGTCAAGACTTAGGGATCTTCTTAGACCTCAGCACGTATAGTCAATGTCAATATATGACAGAAGTAAGAATATCTTCCTCAGAGGATTGAGCAGGTCCTTTTTTCTCTTGAGAGTATGAGTTACGTAAGGCACACACACACACACACATACACACACACAGATTACAACTCTCACAGTGAAAGGAACACAGCGGAACTCTCTGAGACGAATACCAATTACAGTGGTCTCTCACACTCCTTCAGTGCCCAGGAGGGTTGCGCTCATGTGAAAGAACATAACCTCTGAGGCCCAGACAGGTCTACGGCTCCAGAATAAACACAAATCACCACTGCTCCAGAAATAAAAATATTCAAGACATTAATGAAACAAAGTCCAAAACATGGATGCAGTCCAGAACTTTCTGCAGTGGAGCACAAAATCAAATGGATGAGTCTAGGAAGGAAAGGAAGGAAGTTCATACAAAGTGCAACAACTTTAAAAATTAAGGTGAAAGTTTAAGAAATGCATGGGTTCAAAAGCTCAGAAATTGGTCCTTCAAATAACAACTTTGATTCTGGACGGGATTCCGAATCCCGTCAATTCCTGTCAATTTATTTATAGAAAGATCATAGAGTCTGTGAACGACAGTGACAATCATTTTATGTCTAATGTTGGCCTTTCATAAAGATACAGGTATTTAATCAAAAGCGCAGGATCACAACTTTTAATATAGGCTACTGCTATTATTGTTATTTTATTGACTGAGATAGATAAATACTGAGGAAGATTTGAGCTTTGAAGCATGCAGTCTTCCTCATATCCAGAATCCAAAGGACACTTTGAAGTGGTTGACAGAAAGGAAGAGAGCGAGAGAGACAGTTATTCTCTGTATCTCTAGGACATTAGCCATCACATCTGTCAGTGGCTGGAGTCACTGGCACCGGCTCTGGAATGTGAAAGCTCTGCACTGTTTAAGTCCAGCAAGTGGAGCCAGTTGGCCCTGGCTGATGGCCAACAGCTTGGGTAATCGTCTCTAAGAGTACATTCAGAGAAAAAAATGCAGTATGTGTGTATTTGTGTGTGTGTGTGTGTGTGTGTGTGTGTGTGTGTGTGTGTTCAAGTGGGAGTAAAGGGGTTGTCAGACCAGAGGCATTCACTCTTCACTGTGGGCTGGTATCATTTGTGTGGGAGTCAGAGAGTTTCAACAGCTAAATTCAGTTAGTTTGTTTTACACATACTTTCTTTCATACAGAGAAGTCAGTTATCTTTTTTGGAAAAATATACTTGGATGAACATGGGACCTCGAGAGAATAGTAGTCATAGTAGTCTGTCTCACTGTGTTCCTTGTCCAGATGCACACACATGTTTCTCAGGCATGTTAATTGGTGTATTTAAGGCTTTGGCATCTGTTTCCCATTCTAGTTGCCTTTCCTAAAACACACCCATGTGTGTGGAGCCAATACTCAGACTCTGAGTCTCCCTGTCCTCAGCTGCTGGAGCCAACACCAGTTTTGTATAGCAGAGAATGCACAGACTGACAGGTCAGAGGTCACGGGTTCACTCACACATGGTCACTCAGGAGGAAACTGGCTTGTGTCACTTCCTGTAGAGCCGTACAGGAAGCAGGTGTCAACATGAAGAAAAGAGAAAGGATTGTAAAAAAAACTCTCTCTCTCTCTCTCTCTCTCTCTCTCTCTCTCATTCTGTCACACTTCTTCTCTCTCTTATTCTGTCTCTGTTTCTGTCTCTGACTCTCACTACACTTCCCAGTCACTCTGTCCATCTCCTGTCTTTACTCATAGGGTTACTCAGCTCTGCTGCACTGCCTCTGTTGAGGCTATGTGAAACCATTGCAAATCATGAATCCCGTGTGGATTATCTGGAATCAGACACATAATGTATCCCAATAAAAAACAGCTCAAAAGCAACAGGCAAAAAAAAAAGAGACTAAGTTGATATTTTTCTATCCAGTTCAAATAGCTTAATTTATGTGGTCACAAAATCTTCTGAAAATGTCTAGCTTCCTCAGGGTTAGAGGTTTAGTATACTTCAGCTAGGACTTACGAGGGGTAGTAAATTCCATCAGATATTTCTGCTATCTGTAAATATTTGAGTCTCCTAATCCCTTTTGGGAGAAAAACCTATAAAGATCTGATTCAGGAAGCCAGTATTGCAAAGATATTCCCCTTTCCTTCTCCTTTTAAAGAGATAAAAACAGCCGTCTGAGGTCTGGCTGTGGTTGTAAGTGATCCTAAGAGACCCGCTGGAACTATCAAAATTGATGTTGTAATTCATCTAAGGCCAGACGATCTATGAGTTTAGCATTAAATGGCGTTGGTAAATGGTATACAGGACACCATTTAATGACATGACATCAATTTGAAGTTTCTTTGGAGAGTTTCTAATTAATTGGACTGATCAATTCTTCTTTCCTACTTTAAATACATTTATTATTTATCCATTCATTCACCCTTTCACTCATTCATCCATCTTTCATAGCCTACCTAGCCTAGACTCTAGACGTACCCCTAGCGGTAGCAAATTTGAATTTGTGTCAGGCTATAGCCTACCATAAACAATAGATAATCTTGCTTTAAACCAACAAAGTACCATTGGTTATAAATCAAATCAAGATTTTTTTTTAGCTAAACCTGTCATAACTAGAAAGGCGCTCAGAGAGCGCAGACCTCTGTCAAGGCAGTGTGGTCACATATGGTGTTCTGGATCACCGATCGCCACCAAAATCGAGTCAGTTCTTACTAGTCCCAATACACGTTGTCCAAAAATTTCATCCAAATCCATGCAGTACTTTTCAAGTTATGTTGTACACAGACAGACACAAACACACACACGCTGGCGAAAAACATAACCTCCTTGGAGGAGGTAATAAATATAGGGAAGAGGGTTCCCCCTAGTGGTCAAATTTGCTTTCATGCTGAGAGAGGTGAAGGGTGGGTGACTGCCCAGCAAACAACGTGCTCAAAAACACAACACCTCATCCAAGCCAAGCACTTACTGGTGAGGTTAACAGCATTTCATAGTGGAGTCACTGAAAGCATATTCATTAGATAAACATTTTGCAGTGTTATAGTGTGTATAGAACAGTATACATATGAGAACAATACAGTATGTGAATCAGCAGCAGAAAAAAGCCTCCCAACTTGACCTACAGAAAGACATTAAGGTCAGTTCATATCTCTCTCTCTCTCCCTCTCCCTCTCTTTCGCTCTCTCTATCTCTCTCTCGCTCTCTCTCTTTCTATCTCAGTCACACACACACACACACTCACACAGACAAACAGAAACACTCGCTCTCTCTCTTTCTCTCTCTCTCTCCCTCTCACCTACTCATTTTAAAGTTCCTTACAGGATATCAGTGAAGACATGCGCTGTTCCTAGACGGCTCATCTTGAGATGGAATCAGACTTGATGACTTATAGATAATGTCTTGCTGAAAGTGAGTACAAAAATGATACTTTTTGTCTTACTATGTCAGTAGTGAACCCTGCTACACCTGGGATATAAAACTACAGTCAGGTGTGCTGTTTTGAAAACACTCTTCAGTGTAACTGTAGGACATTCAGCTGTATAGTCAAGCTGGGTTTTCTTTGTTTATGCTGTCAACATCACTGAGACTGAATTCTTGGAAGTGGCTTGATTCCAAACTCAACGGAGGGCTCTAATGCACCAAAATGTAAAACAAACGGACATTACAGTATGTCACATACATTTAAGTGCAATTCACACTGATGCATTTGCAACATATAAAAGTTCAGCAGCAGTGTGGTACCTGGTAAAAATATATTGTGGCTCTTAAATGTTTTTCTGTAGAAAAATCTCTGCATCCCTCCCCCTTCAGAAAGCAGCGCCCAACACCAGCAGATTTCATTACTCTCAGTCAGCGTTTCCCATGTCCTCTAGGACAACCGCACAGAGAGAGTCCAGTGACACTTGAGCACAGAGAGAGGGGGGGATAGAGAGAGAGAGAGAGAGAGAGAGAGAGAGAGAGAGAGAGAGAGAGAGGGAGAGGAGAGAACAAGGAGGTAACAACAATGAGAAGAGATGACAAGGTAATGAACAGATGTCTGAGGGTACATCATGTAGGCAGGAAGAGAAGTTTCAAAGGTAGGAACAGAGGTAAGGTCGGCTCTTGTAATAGGTTGAAGGGCACTCATAGTATGCTATTTGTTTTGTGATAAAGTTCAGTAGGCTAATATATTACCAGTACATGTATAACCATGATTTAGAGAGCTGAACTTAGTGAGTGTGCAGCTCTCCTCCTGCTGTCAATGAGGTGCTGATGCTGATGGGGGTGAGGGTGGATTCTCTCTTGTGGACTGTTTTCAGAACAGTGAGGAGAGACACAACGAGCTGGAGGTGTACCTGGTGTCTCTCTGCACTGTAACCATGGTGACGCTCAGTGTACCACTGGTGGCTGTCGCCTGCAGCTTCCTGGTGTTCCAGTGGCTCTTCCATCGCGTGAGCCATCGTGTATTCTCATGGCTCTGCCCTGCCTTCAATCACCTACCGCACACACAGAGGACTGAGTGGAACATCAGGTAGGCTCTTGGCTGTGCACATCCACAGCCAAACACACTTAATAACAACACATCTCTCATGGAATGTGACACAACAGATATTATTTATGGTTATTTAATATACTCTCTCTCTCTCTCTCTCTCTCTCTCACACACACACACACACACACACACACACACACACACACACATACACACACAGGAAGAGAGAGAGAGACACAAATACACAGTTTATTTCATCTTGTTTTGTTTGTTGTGTTGTTGTTTATTTCTCTAGACTAGAGTGATTTGCATTAGCCTTTTCGCTCTCACTCACTATACCAAATCTTTTTTTATTCTTTAAGGTTGTCATATTCAAAAAGTAAAAGATCTATACTGTATGTCCTGACTCCTTCCTTTTATGTACCATGCTTGAGCAAGGCAGTGTTACAGTCACTGTAACACAATGTGTTGCTTGTGTGAATATGTGGTTTGTTAATAATGCAGTGTTAGTCAGAGTCTCACCAGTTGTCTCTTCTTCCTTTTCAGAGCAGTATCCACAGTGCATGCTCTTGTGGTGGCCCCCATCAGTCTATGCATATTTCTATTTGATGAGGCCATCAATGAGAACCCTATCTGGTAAGAAAAACATTGTTTCTATTTAAGTAGGCTATATAATATCACTGGCTTTATTCAGATAGGACAGTGGAGAGAGACAGGAAGTAAGTGGAAGCGAGACAGTAGGGATAAGACAGAGAATGAACACAGACTACGGTAGTCTTGAATCCGGGTGTCCATGGGCACCTGACCGGTACATGGTGTGGCCATTGTAATAAGTTGGGCCACAGCTCCCCCGTGTCATTTACTGCTAGAGGATACTATTTGCTGATCTGGGTTCCTTTCAGACCTAGTCATGTGACAACATTTTTGTTTTGGAACAGGGGAGATCCAACATGGGTGAAACTCAACGTGGCCATAACAACTGGATACTTGCTCTCAGGTCAGCTGTCCAGATCTTGTTGTGCAATTTAGATCTGCGTATCTCCCACACAGGCATCACAGACATCTATCACCTAGACACACATTTATCACCTCGTATCATTCTAAGGTGATTTTACACCAGCTGATTGTCAAGGCTGTCAAGCACGATCATCAAACACTGTCTACTAATGTCTACTAATTATTGTGCTGCTGACTTTAAATTGCTCAAGTTGCTCATGAAACCTACTCACAATAACTACTTCCACTATTCACACCTACCATACCCTATAGGGCCTAAATACATCCTCATTTTATCATTTCACAGATTTGCTCATCATGTTTTCTTCTTGGGAGATAACTGGGGACAAGCTTTTTGTGCTGCATCACCTAGCTGCTCTGTATGCATACTCATACGTGCTGGTGGGTGTAATGTTTACTGACGACTAACCATCCTAGACTATTTCAATAGGCTCAAAACGTTTCATAATCCAGATTTTCTTTCTTTCTTTCCTTCCCACCCACCAGGATCAGGGCATATTGCCCTATTTTGCCAACTTTCGCCTTATGTCAGAGTTCTCCACTCCATGTGTAAACCAACGGTAAGTAACATCACCCTAACTTAGACTTGTCATGTATTATTGTCTCAAAAAGAGCTTGTCTTGATGAAAATGAGTATATGACATACCTGGGCAAACTAAGGCCCCGGGGGCCACATGCGGCCCGCGGAGCTATGTAATGCGGCCCGTGGAGCCTTCCCAAAATAAGATAATTTCTCATTTAGTCATGGTGACTGAGGTTATAGGCCTTAGTTATCAAATATGTTGTATTCATGAAATGCAAATTCCGCCCTTTTAAACCTGCATATTAACATGTCCTCTGAAGAAAATGGGGCTACTGGTTTGAGACTTGCCAATTTATTGGCATCAATTGGGTAACACCCGGCCCGTTAGTCAAAATCTAAAAGCTAATGTGGCCCCTTGGCCAAAATAATTGCCCACCCATGGTATATGATATCTTAACTGCATACTGTACTGTCTTTAATTAGATGGTTCTTCAAAGCATTGGGTTACTCCAAGACCTCTGTGCCAAACCTGGTTAATGGAGCACTAATGGCGGCCATATTCTTCATGGTGAGACTTGCTGTGCTTCCAGTTTACTACTACCGTGTGTTTGGAGTCTATGGAACACAAGCCTACTACCAGCTGCCCATAGGAGGCCGCTTGGCCTGGGGTGTCTCCAGCCTCAGCCTGGACCTACTGAACATACTCTGGATGTGGCGTATCTGGAAGGGATGCCTCAGGGTCCTGTGCTCTTGGAGAAATGTACCCAGCCTCAAGACTAAGGAGCACTGAAAGACAAGAACTGTTTTGTTAAAGTCACAAACTAGTGATATCTGTGTATCGGACAGTATGGAACAGAAAACAATGGAAGCCAAATGACTAAATCATCTCACATTACCGGCTTACTGTAGCCTTGCATCATACAATACCAGAGGTTTTAGAAACATGTATAAGACATTTAGGCCTATAGTTTAATTTATAGCTCTTGTGTGGAAGGTCCTCCACAGGAGACAATCTGACAGAAAAACAATCACTGGCCCAGTGTAGCCTGCTGAGACACTAATAATAGCCTAGATGAGTCCTGGTTCAATATTGTTTTTGAAAGATGCAAATCAGGCTTCATTATCAATATTCATTCATCATTGGCAGGAGCAAACTTTTAGAGATATCAAAACCACTGTGGCAAAAATACATCTTGGTAAATTAACAAAACTATGCAATTCAGCACTGCAGTTCCATTAGAGAAAAAGAATAGGTCAAGATGCATTAAGGAAATACATCTATCAATTGAATAAAGACAAAATGTATGACCCTATATCAACTACGGGTAGCCTATGTTCTTCCAAAATTGTATCTTCTGGAAGTATTTGTATCAGCATAATTCTAAAAAAATTTGATGCTTGTTACAATGTTTGGCTAATAAAAACTTAAAACTATTTTAAAATATGCAGGCGATTCATTTGAAAGAGAGAGTGCAAAGACAACAATCTGTTGACTGTGAGGGGAGTATACATTTGAACTTTGATTCTTGCAACATGTGTGAAATAAATTGGGACTAGGTCAATAAAAGGCTGTGAAAGATTGTATCAAATTACGGTACTAAATATTAGGCTACTGTATGTGATGAAAATCGTTGTATTGTTCCAGGAAATCATTATATTTCAATTGAAAACTTGACCATGCAAAGAATACTTCATATGTAGGCATAATCCGGAGGTTTAGGGTCCAAACTAATTTGAGATGGACCTAGAAGATGTGGAAAAATTACGTTTCACTGCAGGATGCAGAGCCTTGGCTTACAGGCTGCGCAGACTTGAACATACCCTTCTGATGCAGAGTTGAACGTACCCTTGTGATGCAACGGGACGAAAGGCATTGTGGGTTACTCGAGGTGAATCCATGGGAGAACCGTGTGGACGACATTGAAGTGAGCTTGTGTTCGTCAAGGTAAACGTTTTCTCTTTTGGGTCACATAGTTATAGAGTAACTTTTCCTTGACCAAAAACATGCATGTAAGCTTAAGATTGATGGTGTTTTCATGTGACAACTTGCATATTATTATCTAATCTAGCCTAGCTAGCGAACGTAGCTAACGTTATCGGGACGCCGGTTGGCCACTGTCACATTAGCGGACCATGTCATCACGCCTCATGCATCTTCATCATCATGATCCTGTCGTTCTTAACTTAACGATAACTTGGCGATAAACGAAGTTATACTAGTGATGCTAGCTCAGGTACCCTGCATTCGCCATAAGCGCTGTGTTTTTGTGTTAACGTTAGTTACGCAAGCAAATTACGAAAGGAAGTCATCTCCATAGACGCTGGTGTTAACGATGTTTGCATTTGGCAAATGATCGTAACGGAATGTCAACATGGTGATGTTGAAGGCGTGCTTGCCATCTCATCTTTATTACCCCTTAATGTGTGCATTATCTTGCTTCGTCTGTCTGTTGTTAACGTTAGTAGGTAACGATGACTGAGGCTGTTTCCAACCAGATGAGCTCACTGAAGGTCGAGACTTTCAGCTCTGGATCAACCTCCCCACCTAAGAGTTGTCCCATGCATCAGGAGCACAAACAGAGTAAGCTAAGGACTAACGTTACAAGTAACGTTATCACCATTATAGACAAAATATTGTGATCAATAACTCTGTTGTTACCGTTATCCAGGCGCCCCACCCCCAGAATGTCCTATGCATCAGGCATCTGCACCTGCCCAGCAGGCACCGAAGACTTCTGTAGTCCCAGAAGCTCCAGCTCATCAGGACCGTGCATATGAGTTTGTAGAGTGTCCAATGAAGGCAGCACGAGGAGAAACAGGAGCAATGTCTGATATAAACCCTGCAAACATGGTAAGGCAAGGCAAATATTATTTACAGTATATATCCCATAAACAGTAACCCAATCTGCTTTGTATACTGGATAATAATCAAGAGGCAACAGCAAATTAATATCAGTAATATCCGTTAATATCAGTACATCAGGGTTTATATAATAACACTAAAAACAGTAACTGTAAACTAAAAACTGTTTCACTGTTTCTGAAAACAACATTGATTCACAATGGCAACTTTGGTTATTGAATAAAAGCTCCTGTCAGTGAAGGTGTAATTGACTGTCTTGCAGATGCCGCCACCCAATCAGATGCCTTCTGAGGGCCAGCCTTTTTCTCTGTCTGTGGGAAGACAAGAGTCCACCATTCCCCGAGCTGGAGCTGAGCAGAATTGGGTCTACCCATCAGAACAGATGTTCTGGAATGCAATGTTGCGCAAAGGGTGAGCTTACTGCCTGAGATTCTCAGTGTCTGATTGCAGTACATCAGAATGACCATGTTCTGAATGGACATGGCTTTTCACCAGCATTGAATTGTTAGTGATAGAGCAGTGTTTGGCTGTTTGGAAAATATGTTCAATCAATCCCTTTTTCATCTGTGCCGCTACGCGTGGGTCGTTGCTCACAATTGTTTTTAACTTTTTCTATATGAAATAGCCATGTAAATAAAGGCTTTTTATATTTTCCACATATGAAGAGTGCCTTGGACCTTTTCTTTTTTCATCCCTTTTTCATATTTCTATAAGAAGCATACTTTTTGTGATTACCACAAAATAACTTTTGAACCTTTATCATCAGGTGGCGCTGGAATGAGGGTGATATTCAACAGAAGGACATGCAAAACATCATCAAGATTCACAACCAGAACAATGAGATGGCCTGGCAGGAGATCCTCAGATGGGAGGCTCTCCACTCCAAGTGTGTAGTGTCTTCTTGACATCTTATAACTGGATGAATTTAAGGATTAACCTGTAATGTTAAAGAGTGCAGTAGATTAATGTTGTAATCCATTTTTGTGTGTTTTAGGGAGTGTCCTTGTGGTCCATCTTTGGTTCGGTTTGGGGGTAAAGCAAAGGAGCTTACACCAAGAGCACGGTTCCGCCACTGGCTGGGGTAAGATCCCAATCCTCCTCCATCCATCTTATCACCATTCATTTAATAAATGACGGGATCTGTATCTGGAAGCGGTGCTAGTACTCATGACAAGTCATGGTCTTACGCTGGAATTGAGCAAATGTTTATTTTAAACTGAATCAACACCTATATTAGCCATGAAATCTAGACGTACCACACCAGTAGCAACTAGTTTTGCTCAGCCAGTACATGTAGAAACTAGCCATAGGGACTTGTGATTGGTTAACAGTCAAAATGCTCTATGTGTGTAGAGTCGTTTGACGGGCTTAGTTAATAACAGCAGACGTTTTCATTTTGACATCATCTTGTTTGTTCCTCTGATTGGTCATAATGCTACCCTATTGCATGCAGTTTGTAAGACAACTGCTAATTCTGGACAGGACTGAGTTAAGTCTATCAGTCCAGGCCGACTATACATTTAAATGTTATTGTATTGCTCGTCAGGCTACACCTACATATTCTTGAGTAGAACACTGCTATAGCCACTATGTTTTATTTTTTCTTTGTATTTTTCAGGCATGAATTACCATTTGACAGACATGACTGGATTGTAAATCGTTGCGGAAAAGAGGTTCGTTATGTTATTGATTACTATGATGCTGGGCTCACCACCAAACATACCATTCTGGATGTGCGGCCTGCCCTAGACTCCATCGGAGCAGTATGGGATCGCATGAGGGTTGCCTGGTTTCGTTGGACCTCCTCGTGATACTCCTGACCAGTAGAGGGCACTGGCGACTGCAACAGCTCCCATTCATTCTGCCATAGAAATCATAAAACCCATTGTACTTTGAAGTGAACTTATGCATTATCCACCAGTCAGCCTTTTGAAGCAATAATAATCAGCAATGCTTATATGATGGGTCGGCCTTGCTTTGGTCCGTGGGTAGAGATTGTATTGAGTGTGCAATGCATAGTTTTACGTTAGCACATCAAAGATTGTGGGTGCAGGAAACGTTTATGATGGTTTTATTCATCTAACAGTTGTTGTGGTTTCATTGAAGCTTCCTTATTGGAAATCAACATCACCTAATTTTCTTGCTTGGATGCACAAGATGATTTCATGTACATTATTTTTGTTCAGTTTGATCAGTTCCTGACTTCTGCACACACTGGTCAATGGTCCTGTCTTTCCTGTAATATAATAAAGTGCTATTTATTTTTAACCACTGTTTACTGTTTGTTGTGATTATTTGTAAATACATATATGTTTGAATGTAATGAATATAATGCTATATGCTGCCATTTGTGGACGTTAGTAGCCTCGTATTTGGCTGTAAGGTTTCGGTATGATGTTTTTAGCCAGTACAATGATTTGCCGCTAGGGGTTGCTGTTTTTCGGGTTGGAATTGCAACATTCGGCCACCATTGTCGTAAACGTTGTTCCTCGGGAGAAGTGTGAACTTGTATGTCACTTACAAGACTTAATGGTATGTGTAATAGGTTTGTGCAGTTCAATGGGTGTAGTGTACTTATGTCTTTGAGTTGGCTTTAACTCTAGTTACTGTCAAGGGGCTGTAGCAGAGCGGTAGAGACAATCTAACTCAACATGCAGGCAGAAGGGGATGCTAGCCTGCTAGCTTAGGGACTGTTATTGTGATGAGGTAGATGTTTTTGAAAGGGATTTAAGTGATCTACTTTTATTTACGTATTTTCTTTCTTTCTTTCTTTCTTTTTTTTTTTTTTTAACTTAACTGATGTGATGGTTTGAGCGCGGACGTGTTCAACATTATGATAATGAGTGATAGCCTACCTTTTGTTCCACCTTTATGCCATGCTGTTAAATTGCTTTAATTGCAATCTGCTGAAATCTTAACCTAATCATTTCCTGGATAAACCTAAGTCGTTATTTCCCTAGGTAGTCTGAGCTAGCGAAACTGTTGTCCTCTGATTACACTGGACCGACAGTTTACACTCCTGAAATTTCAGACATGTCTACCAAACCGGCCATGGTACAGTCTGCTATCAGCACGTTGCCTACAGGTAACTAACTTTGAACAAAACCGAGATATCAGCCTTGTGTGCTCACACATTCTCTCATCTCGTCGCTAACATATGTTTCGTTCGCAGGCAACACACGCTTATCTTGCACCGTGTATGGGTGCAAGAGAACCTACACGGATATGACGGCTCTGAACAGTCACATTAATGACCATCAGATTCCTGCAGAGTCTTTACCAGGTGATTTTTTTTTGGTCACAACCGCAATGTCAGGCCTTGTTCGTATATGAACTCAGCAAGAGAGTGTTACTCTTTCTTCCTGCAATGTCTGTTAACTCTGTATCCCTTTCCCCAGGGAAAGTATTTTTGTGCTCCACACTGGGCTGTGAGGGTTCATTTTCTAGCATGCAACAGCTTATGGAGCATATGAGGGTCCACTATAAGCCAAATGTGTATTTCATGTGAGTATAACAAGAGTCTTGAAATGTGAAATAGTCACAGAAATATGGATAGGACATCCAACTCAGATGCATATGCAGACTATCTTTTCCTTGGTTATCTCCAGCTGTGAGAGTTGCCGGGCCAAGCTGCGATCCTACCGTACACTGCTCAAACACCTGCAGACTTGTGCCAAAGTGGCCAAGAGCAAGGCAGCACGGGCAGGTGCTCCAGGAGAACAAGGGCCTGAGTCAGAGCAACCAGCCCCCAACTCTGCACCCGATCCCTCGGAGTCCCACAGGGAGCAGCAGGATGAGGAGATGGAGACAGAGGTCACCCCACCGCCTGCAGAAGCTCCCACGTCCACGTCCACGGGGCATTCGCCAGACCCTACCACTCTCTCCTCGAGCCCCACAGAGACATCTGTTCAGAGTCCCAGCAGTGTGCCACAAACATCTCCATCACAGCCACTGTCTTCCCTCTCACCTCAGAGTGCTTCAGCTGGCTCTAATGCTGTCTGGAGGAAAAATCAAGGTGAGCCTTTTGCCATCACTTCCCTCTCTCTCTCATCTCTTCTCTCTCTCTCTCTCTCTCTCTCTCTCTCTCTCTCTCTCTCTCTCTCTTAGTCCAGTGAACTGAAGGAGACACCAAAAAAAAAAAAAAACTAAGATTGGACTTAGAGTGATAACTTGTGTTTGTGATTTCATGCTGAGAGCCATTTGCAGAGGTGTGCCGCTGTGAGTGAACTGTGTTTTGTCATGTTGCACTGTTCCGCTAGACACGCCTGGGCCTCAAATGCAAAGATGGAACTCTCCTCCAAGCAGTCATACTTTAAGTAGAGGTACAGTCCAGGTGAGGCCTTAAGAAAAGCCACTAACCCCTACACAATACACATGATCAGCACAATACACACAATCAATACCCACACATACACTCAGATTTAATCTCTAACACAAAAATTTGTTGGTAGGTTAGAGGTTTATTCTAATCTATCAACCATTGAGCACGGTGTATTTGCTACAGGCTGAGCGATACTTTTCCATATCTGTATGGGAACCCCTACCGCACCCCCACCCTACAGCACTAACCCAGCTAACCATTGCAGGTGTGGAGAGTGTGCTTTGCAGGCCAGCATCCCTCCTCCCTTCTTCTTGGCTGTAGTTCATTGTAGTGTGTCCGTTCCTCCGTTCCACCCTTCCCCTCTGCAAGGGTTTCGCTTGGCAGCTTTCCACCCTCCTACCTCCACCCCACCCAACCCCACTCCACCAACCCCTGTTTTCATAGCTCTGTTTGATTGAGGTTCATCTCTGCCCTAATGGCTGTCTGACTTGGCCGATGATGGCTTGCACAGAAGCGCTCTTGCTGGTTGTTCTTGCTTTCAGACGTCACGGCGCCTTGTTTGACAGCCCACCGATCTTCCTGTTCTCACCACCTGTGTGTGTGTGCAGTCTGTTTTGTGTTTTGGATTTTCAGCATTGCAGTGTGGTGCTTCTCTGGAATTCCTCCTTAATGGCTAGAATCTGTGGTGTGGTCTTGTGCATGTCTGATTGCTATTTGTGTCTTTGGTGGAGGATTTGATGGAACATTGCAAAGTACCTTTCAGTTGGGATAGCTTCTGCTTTATTCTGATGATTGAACTTGTGTTTAATATACAGCGTATGAAATGGGCATCTTTATGTTTGAAATTATACTTGTAGTCCAGACAAAAACATAGCAGCTTGTAATATATTATTGATAGTTGTATAATATTATGCATAAAATTCTAGTTAATCAGTGTTGCTGTACTCCTGGTGCCGGTTTCCTAAAAGCATAGTTGCTAGCCAGTTAGCAGCTTAGTTAGTTGGCAATGGGAAATTACATTGCAACCAACAAAATTGCTAATTTAGTTAGCATCTAGGATTTTGGGAAACAGACCCCAGGTCAGTTATACCTTTATCAAGCTTTTATCTCCCTTCAGAACGCCATTCTCTTCTCTGATTGGCTGCTAGGTGACCATTATTTCCAGATAACTGGCTACTTTGGAAGTAGTTCCAAAAAATAACTCATCTAATAACTGACTACCGTTCCATATGAATGCCTTTGAGAATGGTAACTGTAACAACAATAAGCAGCCTTGTAGATCTACTTTCAGCTGAAAGTAGTACTCAAACCGAACAGGTTAGCTTCTTTTAAATTTGAGTTACATATTTCTTTTACGTTTTATACGCTTCTTCAAATATACGAGAGATAGATGGGAGATAAGCGGGATAACGACCTCTGAGGTGACCAGTTATTCATTAATAATTGGCTTGGCGGAATAACTCCGTCTCCACGCTGTGCGCGTCGCCGGAGTTCTACATTCCACCTCGCCAATTATTAATGAATAACTGGTCACCTCGTCGGCCGTTATCCCTTACTTGAGGCTTGATCCTAGTCTCATCCTTTCTCGGTATCCTCAGGCCAGTCCTTCAGCAGCCGCATCTTATGGGAGCATACCAAAGGCCGCTACAATTGTCTCCAGTGTGGCCACAGCACCCCCGAGCGCAAAGAGATGACCGCTCACATTGAGGACCAACATAAGAGCCCCAAACCACCTTCCGAGACAGGTAGGAACCATTAACAAAGCCCTTAATGAAAAAATCCCTTGCATGTTACCTCTATTTCTGTTGTAAGAGGGCTTCACTTCAAAAGAGACAACAAGAGGGTACAACAAAGGTACAAAAAGAGATGCATTTGCTGTGTCACCCAAAGTTTCGTCTCCTGGTATGGCCCTTCCTTAACCACATGTTTATTTTGCAGATGAAAGAGAGACCCCCTCTACACAGCCACAGTCGCAATTAGATGGGGAACCCTCAGCCGACACCCACCCATGACTCATTCTGCATCATTCAGCGGTGAATAAGCTCTTACCACTACATCTGATCATAATAGCACTGAAAACGTGGTTGAAATATTTCATGATAAACTTTTGTGTTAATTCATGTTCATGCAGATTCATGTTGTATGCCTTTTGTCTTTGTACCACTCATGAGCTAAGTAAATATTGCCTTGCTAAAGATTTGATTTTACATGGTATCGTAAATCATATTTTTACCTTGTATGTTCATGTTAACATAGAGCATGATTTTTTATTCAATGCTAGGGTAATTATTGCTATCTACGCTTGACTATTCAGATGGGATAATATTTTTCAAATTCCTAACACCTGAAAAAAGTAATACAATATTACTCTAAAATTTACTGTTTACTGTTGAGTAAAACATTTGTACATCAACAAGATAAACTTCATTTTTAGAAGTGTATTCAGTAAATGTATTTCGCTGCCATTTCTGTCTTAACTGCTTTGTTAATAAAAACATACTTGGCTAAATTTCAAACTATCACATTAACATTTTGAATAGAGGCACAATAAAAAAAAACAATGGGCCTCATTTACCAATATTTTCTCACTTATAAATTATAACATTTGTTCTTAAGGTCCCATTCAAAAACCTATCCTAGTGAATGCAAATTTTCTTAAAAACTGCATAAGTGGGTTTTCTTCTTAAGAATGGTTGGTGAATGAGGCCCAATGACTCTAATTTAGATCATTTGGAAGTCCTGCTAGTGGTCTTGAGAGGGCACAAACCACAATGGCCAGTTAAAGTGGAAATACACTCTTATGAAAGCATTGATACCTTTTCTACTAAGAAGAACAGAAAAGTAGCAAACAGAAAAAAAATATTGATTCAGTTGAATAATTACAAACTGTTTTTCTTTTTACTTTTCATAAAGATAAGCTGTTAAAGCATCAAAATGCAACCATATACAAATGAATCAAACAAAAAACAATTAAGCATAACAAATTAATATTGTTAATAAACCACTAGCTCAAGGTGATAAATTGTGGTGATATATAGTACTGCACATTTACGTAACATGCAAACAGGTTTGTGTGGGATAATTGATAACTGAAAAACATTTTGTTTCCGTCCTTATTTCACAAAATTACATATTTGGTGTGTAAAATGTAATGACATATATGTATGTGCATGTATACTAGATGTATACATTAGGTGATGTAAAAAAGAGAGAAGGTCCGCACACTCTTGCAGCTCCAAAAAATGGACAAATCTTTAATGTTTTAAAAAAGGCAACGTTTCAATCCTTACGGATCTTTGTCAGGCCTTTTTGTTTTGGATGTGTGCACCATCCCACTTTTAATACTTTAGCAGATGTGACATTTTGGAATTAATGCAAACATGATGAAGAGAAAGAAAACGCCAGCCTTACAGAGTAGATACCAGACCACCAGGAGATACGACTTGGAGATATGGACTGTCTCCATTGTCTTGACTTCGCTATTATTCTCTGCGGCTTCGCATGTATCTGCCAAACACATTGAGCATTACAGACCATGGAAATCAGTGCCTCTCAAGAACTTGGTGGAGAAATTTAGTGTAAACCAATCAATAGCCATGTAGTTTGAGGTTGCCGAGTGTTGTCTGACCAAAAAAGAATGAGAAAATGTAATGACACAATAGCAAACCGGCAGCTAACATCTACCTGAATAAGGAAATTATAGGAAAGTGAGATTCTGTGCCCCATTTAGGTAGTGTTGGCTGCCAGTCCACTATACGACTATTTTTTCTTTTTCTTTTTCCAGCATTACTTGTGACCTTTCACTACAGGGTTATAGATTGATTCACACAGAATTTTGACTTACAAAATAGACTGAGAGAAACACAGGTAGAGCCACAACTCACCTATAATGTAGATGATCAGGTCAGGACTAATGGTCTTCTTTGGCTCGGTCTGGCAGTGATATGTCCCGTTGTGTTCAATGGAGGCTACGGCTACGTAGTATGAGAGAGTGCTATTGGGAGTAGTAACATTCTCCAGCAGCAACTCGTCATTGTGCTTCAGCTGCCCTCGGTCTGACGGAGAAAGGCACAGAAACTGACAAGACAGATTGAAGGAGTGCCCGACACAAACCACCTCCTTAAACCGTGGCACGATGATGTCTGCTTCACACACACCTGGTAAGAAGAGAGATATTTCGGGAGAATAAAGGTACATTATTACAGGCAAGTAAAGTCTGAAAAGCTGAAGTAAGTTGATTTTTCAGTTCAAATCCACATGGGACCTCAGATTACAGATCCAGGCTCACCCTCTGCATAAGCCTTGAATATCACACAGAGCACCACTAAGGGAGAACACAGCTGTTTAGCCATCACTGTTGAGGTGATGATTTCACTGCTCTCATTGGACTGTACAAACCCAAAGATGCACAAACATTATGTATAATCCTACATGTAGAGATGCTCGGCGGAAAGACCAGCTCATCCAGTAGAAAGGCAAAGTTTTATCTTGACAGGAAATTACGCTGCTCAGGCAAGTTAACCACTTTAGATTGACCTGCTGATGGAAAAACCCTGCAGGTGCAAGACCTCATGAAGCAAGCTATCAGAAGCTTGGATATCACGTCTATCAATCTAGAGGGTCATCTTGCTAAGGGGAAATGGTCATAGAAGCCTTTGTGCTTGTTCTGCTCTATACATAGAGACATTTCTACTAAAAATTTACCATTTGAAATATTTATTTTAAAGGTTATGCAATTATGTATTAAACTATGCAATTTGTAACTTTAACCTCTTTTTGCTTACTAATCAATACAAAGAATAAACTCAACATCTCACATACTTGGTCTCAATATTTACTCATTTGGGAAATTATCAAGGCTGTAGTACTTGTCATCTGCATTGCATTGATAGTCTACTATCTGTATTGTTTCTATAATTCCAAGGAAATAGAGGCTCTGATTCCCTGAACTGAAATGGCCTCATAAATAGCAAAACTTGAAGATACAGTATCTACTTCTAACAATGACAATATAGCACAATATTTCCCTGAAAAACCTAGGCCTACATTGCATGCCATGAAAGTAGTTGCTTAGTCTGGGGTTCAAGAAGCACTAACCACCAGTCAAATGCATGTAAAAGAAGAAAGTGCTTTGTGTGTGTGTTTTCAGTAAAGGTGATATATCCTTTTATTAACATTGTTTAGTCACTGGCTGGAAGGAATTCTCAGTTTTAAAAGTTATTTTTAAATTCACCTGCTTCATTTATAGACACTGAGATGTTATAATCTCTGAGTAAGCACGAATGTCAACGTTATTATGATAGCTTGTGTTATCCAGGTTGGTTTTGGTGAACATTAGAATCTACCGCTTTTCTATTCAGCTAGGCTACATCCTTTGATCAGATGCGCATAGTAGCTCACCACTGCTGCTGTTCACTGGCGAAACCCAGAGGCAGCGACTGTATGGGTAGGAAGAGGAAAGTGACACCCACGAAAAAGGCTGCAAGATAAACAGAATGGAAATCGACATAGGCCTTTTATGTACTGATGTAGGTACTATTATTTTGGCTATGTTGTTATCTGTAAACACAAAACGTACGAATATATCGTTAAGAGGTGATCATTTTGATGTATTTCGAAGTGCAGGATTAAATAGAATTCATAAAATAGCTAGCTAGCTAACATTAGGTCGTTGTCTAATGAGACTGAAATATAGCTTCGAATAGAAAGTGGTCTTTCTCCTTGACGTATTCTCAGTTATTTTGTCACAAAGAAGTTAATGTCAGCATCGTACTTCTTCACTTGCATTTTTCTGAATTTCTTCACCGCTATAATTTTGTTGTTTGTTGCTAGCCATAGTAGCTAACGTTAAACAGTGGTAGCTAGCTTTAACATTTACGTTTAGTCCTGAATAGGTAACGTTAGCTAACGTTAGAGAGCAAGTCGAATCCAGCCGGTCTGTTTCTTGATGTAATCGTTTACCCTCTGTAGTCCCAAGTAGTGTAGATTTATTTATTAAGACTTTGTGTTTGACTCTGTATTGCCATAACAGTTCCACCAAACGGCAACGTTAACGTTAGTCTCGCCATTCAGGCTTTTCAAGTTGTCTATGCAGGCTAGCTATGCTAGCCTCTGTGTCAGTAATCAATGAGCTTCGACTAACAATAGCGTCAGGCCAACATTGTGTCCGTCTTATCCAAACGTTATTGAGAGGTTTCGCTGGAGTAGACCTACTGATGAGTAATGTGTTGCATTGACCTTAAATGTCATCAGGTATCTAATATTGAGAAATGTCAGTACAAATTGATGTCAAAATATAATCGTCATATTGTGAGCTTGCTAGCAAAAATGAAGGCTATGCTCGCTTTTCGCTAGCTCCAACAGTTAGCCATCAGATACATACTGTAAGCCATGTTCAGCTAAAGTCAGGAAACGTTAACGTTAAGTGATATATCCCGCTACAATGATAATATGTACTGTCAATTCAAAAGTCCAGACAGATTCGCCAATATGTGTCCAGACTTAAACTGACCAATTAAGTCAGTCAGTTGTGCGAATATGTTTGTTGTCCTGAAAAGTTGGTGCATGTTTACATGGGCTGTGGATGCCATCTTCTCGGGCCTAATCCTGATCACCTAGCCAACTGGTCAACTCGGTTGACATCGCTTTGTTAGCAATCCCAGTAACGCAGATACAGCGTTTACTTCGGTGTCTGTGAGCAAGACCGCTGCTAGAGGTTGAAATGTTAGGACATCTTTGTTCATTTTAGCCCCGAGAGAAAGTTCATTTCATTTGGGTTGTCTCTTGCTGGTTGGAGACTACCTTTACCAGGATGCTTGTTTGCAGTCTGACTCGCTCTGATTTACACCAACTAACCTGACTTCATTCATTTCCTGCCCTGAGTTTGAAACTCACAGTCTACTGGGGTAACACCCCCCCTTCAGGAGTCTGTCCTTCTCACATGACCCCCTGGCCTATGCTGGAGCTGCACAGTGGTGTATTTTTAGTGCTAGTGCTCAGAAACACAAGATAAGACTTCCTGTAGGGAGATGGTCTCCTGTTTCTACTTCCTCGGATCCTCTGTCTCTCTCTCAGGAAAGCGCTGCCACTATTCACACTGGGTTTGCCACAGTTGATTCAGCTGGGAAGCTTTCCAATTTCCATATTGGGCTGTTTTATGATCAGTAACGTGCTTTTGACTGAATGTCCAAATGGGGCTTGCCATGAGGCTCTGTTGTGAGCCTGCAGGAAGACAAATGGATGCCTTGTCTAAATGTCTACATTGCTAACCCCCCCCATTTCTTTTTGTTTGTTTTTTTTACTCAGGTGGTTGTGAATGTATTGTAGCTGTGTGTCAAGCCCTGCCCAGGGGGCTGGAGCCTCGGGAATGTCTCATGTCAGTCCACAGCCAGGCCCGCAGGAAGTGATGCTGAAAGCCACCCTCAGGTTTCAGTCCTGGAACTCGCCACGTTTTCCCTCTTGGAGCTAGGACAGGGCTGACCCATCACCACCGCTACTGTTGGAACTCTCCCAGCTGGAGTTGCTCTTGCCACGCACGCCGAGCTGCAGAGCTTCCTCACCACAACTGCCTAACCTAGGAGCAGAGATAATAACACTGGACTTGGTTGGGGAAAAGCCCGTCAGGGTTCAGCAGGATTAGATTGTTGGCGTTTTGATTGTATTTAGCATTGAGAGCTCCAAACCCTCGAGATCACAGTAAACTGGTTTGAGACTGAATCAGATTGTTGCACGCAGAGGACAGCGAAGTGCACAAATGTAAATATCGACATACATTTCACTGGCCAGAAATCTTCTCTTCTCTCCTTGTCTCCCTCTCACTCTCTCTCTCACTTACTCACTCCCTCTCTCCATCCTACACGTGTGTCCTCTCACCCTCCCACCCCCCTTGGTTGTTGTGATTCAGTGGGATTTGTGGTTTTTATGGCAGTGACGTAACTCTGGAGAAGCCCGGGTACCACAAGCTTCAGGATTTAGAGAAGAGAGGAGGGAAGGGTGAGATGGAGGAGGGTAAGAGGGTGGTGAAGTCCGGGGGCAGCACGCGGGGGCATGGCAGCCGGGGGTCCAGCTCCGGGGTGCTCATGGTCGGCCCTAACTTCCGCGTGGGCAAGAAGATCGGCTGCGGGAACTTTGGCGAGCTGAGGCTCGGCAAAAACCTCTACACCAACGAATATGTGGCCATCAAGCTGGTGAGTAACACTGTGCAGGGTATCTAAATATTCAGTAGATATAGGCCTATTCTATAAAGATACATATGCAGCTGATTGGACACATGTCATTGCAGTGTTGTAAAGTAAATATACAGCAACTAAGTAGGCTATAGCTGGAGATGATTTCAGAAATGGAGGGTTAACTTGGCACATTGACCCGTTTTGCCCCGTAATCATGTGATCTTGTGTCTCTCTTCAGGAGCCAATCAAGTCCCGTGCTCCTCAGCTCCACCTGGAGTATCGCTTCTATAAGCAACTGGGCACTGCTGGTAAGAAATTCTCACAATCACTTGTATCACCGACCTGTCGTGATTACCATCAACAGATAGGTCTTAGGGCCATGTATTTAGGGCATTAGCTTTGAATAAATGCTATTCTACAGCTCTTTATAGAAGTAATTAGCCTGGCGAATGCCAAATTAAAAATCATGAGTGATTTTTAGTCTGGAGACCTACCTATTGCATCTCTCGTAGCGGAAGCATCGTTTACGATTGTCCAGAGCCATTTATTGGGCGCTATGAACGTCTATCATAGCGTCTGTACATAGCTCAGAGCCAATACCAGAGCCACCATGTGAGGTAAAATGCAAACGAGGGCCGTACTAGTCCCTATTTGTGATTGGATACCGAAAGTAGGCAAGAAAATCGACCATGGTCACCATGCTGCTTTGCAGAGTGAAATGAAATTAACGCGCAAAGGAGCATGGGAACTCCCAGGCTAAGAAGTAATGATGTTGCATCAGAATATTTTATTGCTATCAAAGACTAATTTGAGACTAATACCGTGTGTGTGTGTGTGTGTGTGTGTGTGTGTGTGTGTGTGTGTGTGTGTGTGTGTGTGTGTGCAGAGGGCATTCCTCAGGTGTATTACTTTGGGCCGTGTGGGAAATACAATGCAATGGTCCTGGAGTTGCTGGGCCCCAGCCTGGAGGACCTGTTTGACCTGTGCGAGCGAAGCTTCTCCCTCAAGACTGTCCTCATGATGGCCATTCAGCTGGTGAGATGACCCTCGAGTTTGCCTCAGTTTGAAAAACCTTTGCATCTGTATGGGCTAATTGTTTTGTGTACTCCTGATAAAAAACAATCATTGGGAGAAAAAAAAAAATCTTATCTGCCAGCGATTTGATTTTGCTCTGCCAATCAAAAATAAGCTTTTACCCTGTTATGCGATGGAGGTGAGCTTAACACCTGAAAACGAAAAAGAAATGACCAACATTTTTATCTATATTTGTTGATCCCACCACAGACAAGGTGGAGATGATGGCCTGGTATCCAGACCAACTTCAGTCTCAGAATGAGGTCATTGGTTGGAGAGCTATTCTATTCGCCCTGCACTCACCCAGATCAAGATATTGAGTCTAGAGGCATCTAGCTCTCAAGGCTACTGAACAGCCACATTGTTACGTTGTTTTATGTGAACGGTACTTTCCAGTGAGATGGTTGTACTGAGTCCAATGTAATCATGCTTAACTTTGTTTGACAAAGAGTTTTGACACCTATGCCTTGGCATACTTTTTCTTCCTGTTTTTTGAGACCAATACGTTTTGCTTCAACCAATCGCTACTGTCCGGTCGCAACATGTTATAGGCTGGAATGCACCATTGGAGTTCAACGTTTTTGTTTTCAGCTCTTGCTGTGTTTGAAAATTATTCTGCATAACATCACGCTGGTAGAAACCTAAGTCTACCATCAGATCCTAATGCAATGGTAGGATGGTGGAAATTGAGTCCGTCTGTTAAGTCCAGTCAGGGAAAGTATGTATCCACTGGTTAAAAAAAAAAAAAATGTGATTCTTGTGGTGTTTGATACAACTTCTGAAAGTAAAATGGCTCGGTTTAAATCAAAATGATTGTTTTTGAGAAAGCGTCTGCTCAGAAAGTCTTTTGACAATTTATTGCTGTGTTATTCCTCCCACTGAGTTTGTTTACTCCAACCTCTGAGCCTGGCTGTAGCTGTAGCTGTAGCTGTACTTCAGGCAAATGAATGATAGTGCAGGCGTATGCCCAGTATCAGGCTTTCAGTGTCTGTCTGTCTGTCTGTCCTTGAGATAAGTCCTTGCGAGTCCTCCAGTGATGTTTGTCTGTTGCCTTTATGTCTGGACCTGCTGATGCACAGTGATGCATTGATGCACAGTGGTGCAATGCATTCTGTTGGGTAAAGGTGGTGTCTGCATTTCTAATGCAGATACACACTGTTGTAAAGTTGTTCATTGTAAGTCCTCTGGCTGTTCATTTTGTGTGAAGACACTCACAAAAAAACTCCCACAAAGAAACTCCCTTTTTATTACTGCCAATCAACATGCATTGGAATCATGGAATGGAGGGGTTCTAATTTTTTTTCTAATTTTTTGATGAACTGGGATATCAATTATCATGTCCTGGGAACTCAAACCTTGTAAATTTCAGATTTATTTGCTATAGTCTGCAGATTTAAAACCATGGTTCCAAGTATGAGCACATCATGATGATACTATTGTTGACATGCAATTATGTTCATATTTTTGTAATCTGAAGCTTGCAAATATTAGATAGGAGTCACTGTCTGTCTCTGCTGCATTGGATTGTCAGAAACCACATTAACGTCACCAGTACACTTTCATTGTTTGTTCTTTCATTTAATAGTTTTAAATACCTTTTTAGTTGATAAGCTAGTTTAGGAAAATCTTTTGTCTGAAATACCAAAAAAATGGTCGTCACTTTCTGTCAGAGCTTTTTAGAAAACAGGATTGGCTTTCACCATATGTCGTTCAAAAATGCTTAATGTTCTGTAAATCCCTCTCTGTAAACCCCTGTAAAGGGATGGCTCATTCAGAAATGGATTTCTCCTCCTTGACATGCCCAGGCTTGTCCTGCCCTCCCTGCATGTGCAGGGATATGGAGGAACTGCTTGCTTGGGAAGCTTTTTCATTGCATTTCAAATGGAAAGTTTAGATAACCGAGTTATCCTGAAAGCGTCCAAATACAGATTGGTGTTCAAATATCTCTAAAACGCCCCTTTCAGAATAATAGTCTTCACCAGCGGAGACACTATGCAATCACTCTCAATAGGACACAATCTATTTTGCCCAAAAGTCAGTTATATAAACCATTTCTAGACAGCAATGGGTGTGCACGATGCTGCTGAATTCCCATTGTGTGTGTCTGTGTCTCACTGCTGCTGTGTGTGTGTGTGTGTGTGTGTGTGTGTGTATGTGTGTGGGCTGCAGATCACACGGATGGAGTACGTACACACCAGGAGCCTGATCTACAGGGATGTGAAACCTGAGAACTTCCTGGTGGGACGACCGGGCAGCAAGCGCCAGCACACCATCCACATCATTGACTTTGGCCTGGCCAAGGAGTACATCGACCCCGAGACCAAGAAACACATCCCCTACCGCGAGCACAAGAGCCTGACTGGCACGGCTAGATATATGAGCATCAACACCCACCTGGGCAAAGGTGAGGACATGGATGGATGGATGGTGGGTGGGAGGGAGGGAGGGATGGGGAAAGGAGGGATGGGGTCTTCTATGGTCAAAGTGAAAACCTGTTTAGTTAGTGTCTCATTTTTGAAACTCGTTCATAAAACGTGTTGTTATACTGTACTTATGCATGCTTAGTGTATACTTAGTATGGTTACTTATTTGCTATTACTGTTATTCCATATGCTGGCCCAGTATATGATTTACCAGAGCTATGAGTTTGGGTGTAGAGTGGGTATAGAGGTGATTACTTCAAGCAATGCACAGAAAAGACACAATATTTGTTCATGCAAGTGAAGGGTTTTATATAAACCATAAAGTCATTAATAATCCCTCCTTGTATTCATAGACTATATTATAGATTTCAACATATTCATGGTGAGATGCTATGTTGATTTTTATTGTATTGATATGGTGAGCAAATTAAATGAAAACCAATTAGTTTAATTGCATTTTTATTTTATTTTTTGCCTTTATTCATATAGCATATATGTGATTCTTCCAGAAAAATATGACACTCTTAAATCGTGTAGATTAATTAAACCGAGGGGAAGGCAGGTTAAACTGTATTTTGTATTTAGGCCTATATCTACAGGTAATGGGTCAGTAGGGTGAAGTATGGTAATTTGGGACACTTTTTTTTTGCCATTTTGCTAATTCTCACTATGGGCTGTATATGTTCCTGCTTTTTTGCCCTTGGCCAATCACATCCCTGATATACAGTAGGACTCTGAAGATACAGTAGACAGGAAGTTAATGGTATAGAGGGAGAGAGAGAAAGGGTGGAAGATCTCAAGAGTGACCCTGTGGTCACTTGACGTCGTGGTACACTCACGTCACACAGCACCTTCCACGTGTCATTTTGAGAATGACAATACAACTGCTTAAGTATGGCAGCACTCTGGGGTTTGTAATTAAAGATAGTCAGGAGACCCATTGTTGACCTTTTCCCCATGGTGCTGCAGCTCATCAAAATGCCAGTCTAAATCAATCAGGGTCTTCACCCAGTCGATCTCTCTTCTCTGTGTGTCTCTGTGTCTCCCACTGCTGTGTGTGGTGCTGCTGCTGTCTGTGAGAGGGAGGCCAGAGTGGGGATGGGAGAGCTGATGTTAAGTGCCCTCTGGGCCTCTCCTAAATCAGGCCGCTTGGAAAGCAGGAGTGATTGACAAAGCCCTTCTGTCTGTCTGTCATCCTCTCTCTCTCTCTCTCTCTCTCTCTCTCTCTCTCTCTCTCTCTCTCTCTCTCTCTCTCTCTCTCTCTCTCTCTCTCTCTCTCTCTCTCTCTCTCTCTCTCTCTCTCTCTCTCTCTCTCTCTCTCTCTCTCTCTCTCTCTCTCTCTCTCTCTCTCTCCTACACCTCCCCTCTGTCTCTTCTGTGCTACAGAGCAAAGCAGAAGGGATGACTTGGAGGCACTTGGTCACATGTTCATGTACTTTCTGCGTGGGAGCTTGCCCTGGCAGGGGTTAAAGGTGAGCCCAGTCTCGTCCGTGCAGAGGTGTAGAACTCCGGAACAAGGAAAGTGTTTGTGTGTGTGTGTTTTTGTGTGTGTGTGTGTGTGTGTGTGTGTGTGTGTGTGTGTGTGTCTGTGTGTGTGTGTGTGTGTGTGTGCGTGTGTGTGTGTGTGTGTGTGTGTGTGTGTGTGTGTGTGTGTGTGTGTGTGCGCGCGTGTGCGTGTGTGTGTTTCTGTGAGTGTGCATGACTATGTATGTGGGAGGGACGTCTGGCTGTACTGAGCGTATAGATAAGGAGTGTTTTTTCCTGCCTATGCACTGAGCTGCTGTGAGCTGCACCTATCTCCAATCCAAATCTGTGTGTGTGTGTGTGTGTGTGTGTGTGTGTGTGTGTGTACACGTGCACATGTAGGCTATGTTTGGGTGTGGGTCACAGACTGCCAGTAGTGTCTGACCTATTTATCTGCTTAATTTGGCTTGAAATGTTATTAAGCAATGTTTAGACGACTGTATGCCAGTGTGATTGTGTATTAATTGTATATTGTAATGAAATGCTATTTTCTACATTATTTTAACATTTTCAGTCGTAGTTGTGTAAAAGAATGTATTTTTCAGTCACAGTGGCTTTAAAATGCCTTTTGTTGCCACAAAGGACATTGTGGGAGGTGCACTCAGTTGGTTTGCTGTCCCTGTGCTTATTCTCTGAATACTGTATGAAGTGAATAATTAAGTGATAATGTACTCACTTCTGTAAAGTCAGCTTTTTTTTATGTGTGTGTGTGTGTGCGTGCAGTGATTTAGTGACTATATTTGTACCCAACATGGCATGGCATCTATGCGTACTGATATACTGATTGTGTGTGTATGTGTACCCCAAATATATTATGGTATATTTGATATATCCATTATGTATAGTATTTTATATATTTGTATTGAAGTATATGGTATAGTTGATATTAAAGTATATATTGCATTTTTGTAGTTTGATATTGGAAAGCTGGATCGTGTGTGTGTGTGTGTGTGTGTTAGTTAGTTAGTTAGTTAGTTAGTTAGTTTATCTCTTTTATGACAAAAACTCAACTCCAAATCTCCTCCTCTCCCTGCTGTCCACCCCTTCCAGGCCGACACACTGAAGGAGCGTTACCAGAAAATCGGCGACACCAAGAGGGCCACGCCCATTGAGGTGCTGTGCGAAAGCTTCCCAGGTGTGTGGTGAACTCTCTTCCCTCTCTCAGCTCCTGTTCCATTACCCTTCATTGAACTCTGCACATTCTCCCTACTGTCTGTGAGAATGACAGGTTTAGACAGACAGAAAGGAGGACCCTGTGTGTTGAACCATGATGGTAGGGCTGTGCAATTAATTGGATTCATATCGCGATTGCAAGTTTCAAGTCAAATAACATCCAAACTAAAAAAAAATAGAGTTGAAATGAAATCCCATTTTTCATTGTACAGTAGGCCTAGAGGTGTCCATAGCATTTCAGTGCAGCCCTTCTGACTGACACTCACCGTCAAGCAGCGGTAAAGTGGAGGGGGCAAATCACTATGTTCAAAAAACAGCGCAAGTTGAAAGCGTCTCATTTCATAACACATCATAGTTTTTAAACGCTGAAATAATAGTTTGAATAATGGTGATTTCAATATACACCTAAATAATCATGATGATTTTCTTCATAATCGAGCAGCCTACAGGATGGGCATACACACACTGCCCCGACCCAAGTTGTGTTAATAAACTAGAATTGTAGTTGGCAGTTTTGATCCAGGTGTTAGATTGCACAACATTTTTGTGTCTCGTCACGTTAGCAGTAGTGGCGGTTAAATGGAAGTGCAGTAGTGGTGGTTAGGACAGTCGCTACTGTTTTTCCTCAGTGTTGTGGAAATTACTGCTGAACATAACTACATGTGCGATTTGAGGTTTTTATTATGTAACTTATCTCCTGCAGTTACCAATTACAACAAATTTGAGACTTTATTTTCGTCCATTTATTGTATATACCGGTGTGTGTGTATTTAAATGGAAAAACAAAACTACAAAAAAAGCCAGAAGGACTGCAAAAAATACTAGTAATCATATTGAGATGTGCGATGATGTGCCTTGATGTGCGATGATGTGCCTTGATGTGAGTGCAGCGTAAATGTGTTTGTGTTGATGGCATTAGTGGGCAGGAGTGATGAGGATTACCAGGCAGCCCACACATTAAGTCTTACGCTGTGAGCAACACTGATTGCATTCCCACTGGGCCTGTGTGGACCTGTGTGGGAGGATCCATCTGCATGTGTGGGTACATTTATGTATTTATTTTGTGTGTGTGTGTGTGTGTGTGTGTGTGTGTGTGTGTGCGTGCATGTGTGTGTGGTTGTGTTTCCCTGCTCATATTTGTCCCACAGAGGAGATGGCTACATACTTACGTTACGTGCGGAGGCTGGACTTCTTTGAGAAGCCGGACTATGACTACCTCCGCAAGCTTTTCACTGACCTGTTTGACAGAAACGGCTACGTCTTTGACTACCAGTACGACTGGGTGGGCAAGACCCTGGTGAGTGATTCAGACTGACACACACACACACACAAACACCATATCATATCACACCCACCCACCCACACACACACACATACCCTCCATGATTATGGGCGCCCTTTAACCTTTCTTAACCACCTCCCCTCTTGTCCCCTTAGCCCACCCCAATTGGTCCAGTCCCCAGTGACGCTCCCGTCCAGCCCAGCAGCAGGGACAAAGCACAACAGCAGACCAAAAACCAGGTGAGGGTGAGTTGACCTTTTAATTAAGATTTTCTCAATTCATTTCAACTTCATCAGCAGTGTGCGTGTGTGTTTGCGTGTGTGTGTGTGTGTGCGCGCGCGCGCGTGTGTGTGTGTGTGTGCGTGCGTGCGTGTGTGCATCTGTATTTTAGAATCACTTTACGCGTAAGCATGTGTGTGTGTGTGTGTGTGTGGAGTCACGTGAGGGAGAGACGGTGGTGCATTTTCCTGCAGAATGTCTTCCTCTGGGCTAGCGCCTCTCTTCCTGTCTCTCGTAACCCTTGTGCTCCTTTTACTTCTCTTCACCTCTTCACCAAAGCTGGCATTTAAAAACCAACCAACAAGCGCTATTCATGTCCGTTTACTTTCATCTCTTCTCTTGTCCTCTCCTCCTTTTCATCACTGTCTGCCTCACTGTGCCAGTCTCCTGAGCCAGTGGGTGGCGACGCGCAGCCCCCTCCCGCCACGCCCCGCGAGGTTCTGGGCTCCCGCCTGACGGCCGACCGCCTCGGGGGCTCCGCACAGGTACGCGCACACGCGGGCGGCCTCTTCCTTCCTTCTCTATGTGTTTGTCTCTCTCTCTCTCTCTCTCTCTCTCTCTCTCTCTCTCTCTCTCTCTCTCTCTCTCTCTCTCCTCTCCTCTCTTTTTCTCTCACTCTTTCTCTCTTTAGCGATTCTGCTCTGTCCCTGAGCCTGCTGGGCTCTGCACTGTTATGTGCATATGTAGGCGGTTTCTCAGTCTTTTCCTCCCTCTCTGTCTTTCTGTCCTTTTTTTCTTCTTGCTCTGTCTTAACTTGCTCTGCTTCTTCTCTTGTGTCTGGGGACACCTTTGTTGTGCACTCTTGCTCTCTCTCTCTCTGACTCTCTGACTCTTTTCTTGACTCCATTTTATGCCCTTTCGCCAATTTACAAACGAGAAGGTGGCCGCTGCCTTGTCTTCCTGACTCTTCTATTCCCTTCCCTTCCCATGGTCCTATGCAGGTGATGAACTCCACCAATGGGGAGCTGAACACAGACGACCCCACGGCAGGCCACTCCAACGCCCCAATCACGGTTACAGCCGAGAGGGAGGTGCCCGACGACACCAAGTAAGGATTGCCAAAAAAAAAAAATCTAAACACTACAGTCCACATGGACTTGCATCCCAGCAGTAGCCTGGCATGGCCCGCCTAGTGTCACCGTCTTATTTTCATTGCGCTGACATTGAAATGGATAATCTAATGGTGCCTTGTTCAGGATAGTGAGCTAACTAGAGACCAAAGTGTATGGTTTCAAAATTGTGGCAGTGGTAAATTGTAGTATTAAGGCCACAAATGTCAAACATTTGCAAGATTTGAATGAGAACAGTACATTTTTACAACAAAGATAAATTCTTTGTTTCCATACTGTTGACATTCAATTTCTACAGCAGCATTTTTTCAATACTGTTGCCTCACAGTGCTTTACAGATATTAACATGGAGCACCACAGAGCAACTTTGGACAACAAGTTTGTCCATAGTTATGGCTGAGCATCATGATGACTCCAGAATATTGTTCCACAACATTCCATGACTGTCAGGCCATAAATGTTTGTCTATAATGCAGTTAAGACTGTGTGCTCAGGCAATCGGGTCATGGGTGTATCATTGGGTGGAGTCTATGAAGTTGGTCGTGGAGTTGATCTCAAACCTCTCAAGGATGGAGCCGTTGACAGGGAGGTCAGCTGGTGGGGGGATGACTCCTAGGAGATGGCTGTAGTGTATGGGGGCAGGCCTGGTCATGGCACCTGAATATCTGTGGCACCACGGTCATTTGACACCTACCATGGTTATGACCTCATTGCCGTGGTTATGACACTTGCACTTAAGGTTAATGTCATGCGCAATAATAGAATTTTGTGGTTGAAGTGGATGATTGTAGATTAAAGGAGAATGGCAGTTTGATATGGTGCGAATATACTGTATATTGCAACATAATAAAAATTTTGAACGTCGCTAGGGAGAAAAATTTTTATACGTTTGTGCTGGCTGGGAAAAACTGCTTGCTAGTTGTAACTATCAGGAGCATCGAGCTAGGTGTTAGTGGCCAAATTGCTGTTTTAAACCATAGAAAGGCTCAAAATAGCCCTGCACTTGGCTTATAGTGTAAAGACGGTTGCAGCATTAAAACAAGCCATTGATAACTTTGGAAGTGTACAGATAGTTACCTACCATCTAGCTTGATAGCCACAACTAACAAGCGGTCTTCTCTGGCCTGTTCAAACATACAAAAAAACTGCTAACAGGCTAGTTAATCTAGGCTGTCTTAGAAGTGAGTTTCTATACTAGTCCAGGCAAAGTAGCCCATTTTGGGACCAAAAACAGGAGTAATTGTAAAAGAATTTTTTTCAGCTTAGATTATTTCTTTGAGGTGTCCAGAACAACATACTAAAAGTCCTAAGAAATCCTAGTTGAGGAAATATGTTAAATTCTTCTCAATCCGATATGTGTACCAATATAGGCCAGAATAGGTCTGAATAGGGCTATTTTTTTCCTTTAGTCCTATCAAAATAAAACTTTATACAATGAAAGTACTCATGAAAAGTAGCAGTTTTTGTATTACAAGATTTTCTGAAAAATGAATTTAATATGTATATGGGCTATACACTAATCCAAGGAGCCCCAACAAATACACCCATATACATGTATAGTGAAGAGATGAAGAGGGTGGGACCTGTCTCAATTCATTTTATATGACACCTTGTGGATGTAAGCTTTCAGAAAAGGTATAGCATAAGGGGTAGATTAGTTTTCTTTTAATACCTCAGGTCCAAACGCATTGGCTATACACCAAAATCACCAATACCAGCTGATCTATAAATGAGTATCAATGGGAGGAGGGGGTGGAACCTATCTAAATTTATGTTTACAGAGATCCTGAAGCCCTCTGCTTTCAAAAAACATATTACTTTCCAAGGTTTATTACTTTCTAATACATTCCATAGGCACTTTTGTTCAAGAAATGCACATATTTTTTCATTTTCCCCAAAAATAGGCATAAGCTTTAAAATAAGGAGGTGGGTGGGATGTGAGAAAAAAATTGGGGGTGAAATCCTGGGCATATAAGCTTTCAGAAAATATATGGTTTATGGGGTGTAATATGTTTTCCCTACACGCCATTGGCCTAGATGTCACCAAAAATTGCCCATTTTGAAAATTCCAAATTTCTTAATTTTGGGATATATTGTAATGAGGAGGGTGGGGCATCATACCCCAATGTCAAACCATACCATGTTATAGAATATGCTGAGGGTGTTTGCTTTCAGAAAATGTATGGGATATATGGTGAAAGTAGTTTCCCCTTCATGTTTCAGGCTAAAATGTACTAGTAGTGTACATTTTCCTCCAAAATCCACCCGAATCCCATTCATTTCAATGGGAAATTTACTTTCCTCCACTATTTTAACATTTCCTCAACTAGGATTTCTTAGGACTTTTAGTATGTTGTTCTGGACATCTCATAGAAATGATCCAAGCTGAAAAAAATTCTTTTACAATTAGTCCTGCGAAAAATGCTACTTTGCCTGGACTATACTGCACTCATTTTAAACTGAGTGGTTCAGATGAGGCCACATGATCAGAGACAGAAGGACTTCCACAGATGCCCCAACAAAAACTCAAGCGTAGGCTTTCATCGCTCGTTTTGACTTTTGACCCTGTTTTTTTTCTAGGTGCTGTTGTTTCTTCAAACGTCAGAAGAGGAAAGCACTCCAGCGACACAAGTGAGGAAGATGAGCCCCAGGCCTCATCCCAGAAGAGGAGGATATTTCTACTCCTTTTAGCGCGATAGGAGCAGCTTCTTGAAAGACTACTACAGACGACAATGTATTTTACACTAACAGTGGACATATACCAAGGACAGTTCTCACATACAAAGAGAAGAGCCTCAATGAATGATGGACACAGTCTCTCTCTCAGAACACACGCTTACATTTGTGGTATGGGAAAGAGTACGCCTTGACTTGACATGGCAGTTCTATCCCTGGTCCTTTAGTTGTGTATTTTTTCCTATTTTAAAACAAACAAAAAAAAATTAAGTCTGCTATTCCAGATTCTCTCTATCTCTCCCTCACTCTCTCTTTCTCTTGTCTCACACTCTCTTTCACACGGATACATACACACTCTCTCTCTCTCTCTCTCTCTCTCTCTCTCTCTCTCTCTCTCTCTCTCTCTGGGTCCAAAATGTCTATGCGTCCAAACTTGTTGGAGTGAACTATAATAGACACGGAATATCCCATGTGTGTATCTGCAAGTGACCAGCAGGGGTCACTGTTTGACTCAGAGGAGCATGCAGCTTACATGCGGACAAATGCCTCTGATGACTTGAGTGGACTTGCAGAGGGACGTTTTAAAGAAGCCAGGATGGGATTACAATGCAGACATTTTCACCTCACTTTAAAAATGGACACACGCTAAACTCTTAAAGGGATGTAGAACAATTCACAGCTTTTTTTTTTTTTTTTTTTTCGGTTGGGGGGGTTTGGGGGGTGGGGGGTGAGGAGAGAGAAGCGTTCGTTGCTTGTCTCCATTCTTTTCTTGCTGTGTGAAGGTGGTTACCTGTGAGTCAGAGTTTGTGCCTTTCTAAGTAAAACCTCCAACACTCATGTGTCCAGAGTCATGTCTTAGTCATTTGATCCTGTTCCCCTCATCTTCACCACTCACTCACTCTCCCCTAACATTTCTCTTTGTTTTTGTTTTCTTTCTTCAATTCTCGCTTTTTTTTTCCAAACTGTACCTGACACTGTTTTTATGATCTGTCTCATTTTTTTTCTTTCCTGTGTTTCTTGTTTCAAAACTTGTTTGTGATTGCTACAGTTTTTAAACAGTGTAAATCAGTTACCAAAATGGCAGGAGGGGGAAGTATAAATCTTTGTCACATGACTCTTTACCTTTCTTTACCCTTTACAGTTATGTGACTGCACACTTCCATCTGCTATACCCTCATATACTGTTCCTCTGTACACCTGAAAAAAGACGTTGAAAACGGGCAGTGTCACAAGTAAAGGAGAGATCGATGGCAAATGTTCAAAATAGGAGGTCGGAGTAGAACTACAGCCGTGGACTCGTGACACTGAACAGCAAGTCAGGACAGCCTGGGAAAAGTGTTGCCAGGAAATTGAGAAGATATATAAATGTTTATACTATACAGAGCAAACAATGTTTATTTCTGATGTTTTCTCAAATAGCTTTTGTTTTAAGTTGTATTTATTTGTACATAACAAATAAATGTGTTATTCCTTCATTTTTTTATTGCAGTTAACAGACCTTTATAACTCCCGGGCCTGTGCTCGGAAGGTTACAGTCATTACACTTTTAAGGACATCCTCAGGTGATTCTCTAAAACATTAACATCCTTGGTTGTAAACAGTTCATGATGTTTGTACAAAGATGGTCCTAAGCTATAACGGTAAAATAAAGCCACATACTCTTAACCCGCTCTGTTTGAATCAAGAGTGTGAGTGTGTGTGTGTGTGGGCAAAAACTATTTTGCAGAAATGTGTACATCTTTGCATGCTGCTCAAAGGGAACTGTGTGTGTGTGTGAGAGAGAGAAAGAGATGTACCAAGGCTTTCATAAAACATTCAGCTGAATTAGGCCTAGAGGATTTTGAGCAGAGTAAAAAAGGGCATTTCTGTTAAAGAATAATGAAACTCTTCTCAACAGGATGTTGTAGTATAGAACAACCATATGAATTGCTGTGATGTGCTTTTAAAAGGTTGAGTCAGCTTTGCCCAAAGTTCCTGATCCCTGATGTTCCAAGTTAAATATTCACATTGCTATGATTCCAATATCGTCAAAACATGGAGTTGTTTTTCCTGGAAAAGTTCAGCAAGGAATTCATCAAAGAGCAGCTGGAATTTGGGTAGGCTAGTTACAAAGTTGGGGCACCCAAAGGCTGTCAGAATTAAAGGTTTGGCTGTAAGGTCTTTATGATCTGAGAAAAATGAAAGAGTCTATAACTATATGTCAGAAGGATCATTGTTTATTTAGCCAACAAGTCTGTCTGCTACAGTAAAGAAACGGTAACGTTTGCCCTACTCTGCACAACCAAGACCCAGTTCTCGTTGCGCATACCACAGCTCTAATCCAGATGGCTTTTGATGGCACTGCTCTTATCGCTTGAAACTTCTCACACGTCTATTCTCCCTTTAACGATCATTCTCAACATGATCTTGTGTGTGATGACTCTGCGATGATCAAAACTGCACAATCAGGCGTCAAAACAGTCAAGGAAAATGCTGAGCAATTCAGTGGGCGTGATCTTTGTAGGAAGGAAGGCGTGACTTCAAAAATATCATCACAAAGCGTCATAAAGTGGCGGCCATTACAGCTAAACTGTGCTCAAGTGAAAATTAAATTACTGATTAACAAGATCAGGGTCATCGAAATAACTCCGAAAATATCTGGATTTTTACTTCCCTCCCACTACGGCTGAATATTCGGAGTGAAGTATGATTTCAGAGTGAAAGTATGATTAATTCAGCGTTGTTGTGAAACGTACCAGTCAGCTGACCGGGAAGGCTTTCCTGTGGACTGGATAGGCTACGCTGATGATATCGCAAATGCTACCTGAATGCAGCTAGGATGTTAGTGGTATGAAGGAAACATGGGTGCTTTGGTAATACTAAACAACCAGTCTATCATTTCTAGCATTCTTTAGTTAGTAGAGTTTGGATGCTAAAAGGGAAAACTTGGCATCATGTCTGACAATCCGCCTTCTTTACACATCTGCCGGCGCCTGAGTTATGCAGTGGGACATTTTTTAAACGACCTGTGTGCTTCTATGTGGTTCACCTACTTATTGGTGTACTACCATTCAGTACTGGGTTTTAAGAACACATACGCAGGGGTGCTTCTCTTAGTTGGTCAGATCGCAGATGGAGTGTGTACGCCACTTATTGGTTACGAGTCGGACCGTGCAGCAGGATGCGGCACATACGGGAAAAGGAAAACATGGCACTTAGTCGGTGAGTAACGTTATTCTTCATCAGAAATGAAAGTGAAAGAAGCCGTTACATATTTCATTCCTCAACTACAGGAACAATCCTGATCATTAATATGGCGTGTTCTGTCTTGTCTTCTAGGTACAGTGAGTGTGTTGGTGTCGTTTGCTTTCATCTTTAACCAGTGCATTGGCTGCAATGATAGCACACCACAGTGGGCTAGCCTGATCTACTTCATCCCCTTCATCGTCATCTTTCAGTTTGGCTGGGCGGCCACTCAGATCTCGCACCTGTCTCTCATTCCGGAGCTTGTGTCTTGTCAGTATGCCAAAGTGGAGCTCACCGCCTTCAGGTGAGTGACCCATTTCCCTGTGCGTGTGTGATCCCGAGTTATATCATGTGATTCTCACCTAGACATGTGACATTGGAGTCGTCCCAGCCGGTGAAGGTGAGACAGGTTCTGTTTTACAACAAGGACAGACAGGACAATTTTACAAGTGTGCATCTGCAAGTAGGCCTACTCTAGATTCTTGAGAGCCCTGTGGTATGTTAATGACTCAAGCTACCCAGCCAACAGTCAGCCGACACTTGACTGCCAGCTAGCAGTATGTGGGCCACACCTGGGCTGTCAGAAATCACGAGTCATTTTATAGTGAATAGGCCAGACCTGGGCCAGCAGAGACCATGAGTGTCATTTCACAGTATGTGTGGTGTGACCCTGTATAAAGATTAGAGACCGCATTAGCACAGAGGGTTGAAGTGGAAGTCAGTATTCCATGATCTCTGGTATTACTGGGACCCTTTTGGGCCGAGGACCCAGACAGAACCCCCAAAAAACATAGTGGCCCAGCAGTGGGTTGACAAAAACTTTGCTGTCTGGGTAGATGTCCCCAGCTCAGATTGAGTGGAGCAGCAAAAAACACTGGCCTGGATGAGAGTCACTGGTGCATGTGACTGAAGCTAGGTGTGGTGTTTGTTGTTTGTGTTGCAGGTATGCGTTCACAGTGGTGGCCAACATCACCGTCTATGCTGCTGCTTGGGTGTTCTTTCATCTGCAGACTGGAGAGGAGGAGACCACGGACAACTTGGGCCCAATTGACATCCCTATTTTCAGAGTGAGTTAGCACTCACCCTCTCACCCCACCAAGAGTGTGTGGGTGTCTGTCTGCAACATGTATGCAACAATTACTCTCAGATATGCTTGTTGGTACAACAGCTTAAGAAAGGCCAGATATCTTAGCCTGACAAGCTTATACAGTATAACATGATAATAATAACATATCATACTATTATTTTTATATATGAATAATATGTAATACATAGTATAAAACACGGTAGCACTTTATTTGAAGGTACCGTCATAAGGCTGACATGACACTGTCATTAACTATGACATGACGTTGTCAAGAATCTGTCATAAACTTTTTAAACCTGTCATGACTTCTGACATACTTTAACCCTAACCCTATCCTTAACCCTAACCATGACAAATACTGGGTGACACTTAATGACAGAAGTCATGACAGGTGTAAAGTTAAT
The DNA here is from genome assembly GCA_027497455.2 of Sardinella longiceps. Lineage (NCBI taxonomy): Eukaryota > Metazoa > Chordata > Actinopteri > Clupeiformes > Clupeidae > Sardinella > Sardinella longiceps. The sequence continues at coordinate 9,310,172 of JAODXP020000022.1, read as the reverse complement.
GACAGATTCATGACCGCGTCATGTCATAGTTAATGACAGTGTCATGTCAGTCTTATGACGGTACCTTCAAATAAAGTGTAACCTAAAACACAAACAATATCATAATGTGACATAATGACTGCCTCAATCCTAGAATGGGGTGGAATCAACATTGTCTTTCAAGCTGCCCTTGCTTGCAATAGGATTGTGCATCGCTGTGATCGGCTCCGACAGCATTGCAGAGCACTTTCGAATTTGAGTATTTTCATTCACCTCCATACATTGGCTGTGGCGGTAGAGTTTGGTGCTGGTGTGTAGGGTTGCATTGAAAAGAATGGAATAGAATGTTGGAAGCGGAGTGCTCTGCACTTTGTCAGAGCCGTTGTGTGAACCTCTTTAAGCCATCCCATTGAGTCTCTACAGTCTACACCTACAGAGCGATTATGATTGGTCATCCACCACAAATGATCTTTAAGTCCCTATGGCACATCACTAGATGTACTGTCTTAGCGAACAATTTTCTACTGCTAGAGCCTGTCTAGATTTTGTAAGCTACAATTGCCCCATCCAAACCTTTATTTCACCCAATTCATCCCTCACCCAGTTCACGCCCCAACTTGCATCTCATGTTCTCTTTGTGATTGTATGTCTGTGTGTGTGTGTGTGTGTGTGTGTGTGTGTGTGTGTGTGTGTGTGCACATGTGTGTGCATGTGTAGAACCTAAGTCTGCTGGTGTTGGGGATCGGGGCCCTCACCTCTCTGATGTTCCACTTGGGCACCCGCGAGAAGAGTTATCCCACGGACGACTATGAGCCGGGCGAACGCCAGCCCCTCCTCACCGTTCCCAAACCCACTACTGCCAGGCTGCAGTGGAAGCACTGGCTTTCAGAGCCGTCTTTTTACCAGGTAACACAATGACAGACAGCAGGAAACCCAAAGAAGGACAGTTATACTGAGCACTGAGTACTAAATACTGAATATTTAGCCTAAGGATGGAAATACATTAGAGTACAACAGTGTTTACTAATTGTAATAAGCTCAACAGGACACACCTGTTGACATGGTGGTGTCTGTGATCAGAAATTCTCTCTCGCAGGCAGTGAAACTACCTGTGCGAAACTTGTTCATATAACACCCTGTGTGTGTGTGTGTGTGTGTGTGTGTGTGTGTGTGTGTGTGTGTGTGTTTTTTCAACCGACTGCCAGGTGGCCTTCCTCTACATGTCCACACGTCTCATAGTCAACCTCTCCCAGACCTATGTTGCAATGTACCTCACCAATACTCTCATGCTGTCTAAGGTTAGTCTTCCTTTCTTCAAATATGATACAAATATGTTATTGCTGTCAATCACTGAATTGTCATGATAACAACTGATACCTAGTTGCAAATGTCAGTCCGGCCTTATAAGAATTTGAGGTTGTTTAACTTCTTGATTTAGGTCTTGTTATCGCTCACATTTCTCTTTTCCTCCATCTGTGGTTTTTGTTTTTGCAGAAGTACATCGCCACCATTCCTCTGGTCATGTACGTCAGTGGTTTTGCCTCCTCCTTGATCATGAAGCCTTTCAGCAAGCTGATTGGAAAAAGCGTAAGACTTTCTGTGTGTGTGTGTGTTTGTATGTCTGTTTGTCTGTCTGTCTGTCTGCATGTGCATATGATTGTTCTGGTGCCATGTTGCAGGTGTAGTAATTCATATGTGATAATGTTCATTTTTTCAGTAATGAATGCACTGTACCGTATTTCTGTTTCGGTCTTGCCTACTTAAAATAGTATACCACATAGTCACCATAAAAAGCATTCTCAGGTGCTCCATCACAGGTGTTCTTATATTGTGGAGGCCAGGTCTAAGTAGGTGTAGTAGGCAACAGGAATCATGTAAATTATACATGTACAGTATGGCCAGTTTCCCTATGGTAAGGTTTTTGTCTAAGGCCACTCCAATAAAATTAGTTGGTTCTCAGAGAAAAATGCTAAATTAAATTGAATCCAAACTCCCACAAACATAAAAAAAACACTGTGGCTGATGGCTATAATACTGAAGACTGCATGTTTTATTCACGTGACGTCGAAAACCAATCAAATCACACCTTTCACTTCAGTTAGAGATATGAAGAAACATGCCTGTGGAGGGGGAAAGAAAAATGGAAGACTGTTTCAGTCTTTTATTTTCAATTATACTTAATGGTTATGAATGCTGTCAAGCTATTGAACCCTATGAATTGTGTAATAGTAATGTATTGTGTAACAGTAATGTATCCTCTATTTAAAGCCCTCAATTTCCACCGCTAATTTACCTTCAGAGCATTTTTTTTTTTATTTTATTTTTATTTTGCTCGCTCGCTCCATATTTTTCCTGAAAAAATCAGAGAACCAACAAATTTTATTGGTGTGGCCCATACAAGACCCATACAAAAACTTCAAACGACCATCTCCATCGAAAAAAGCTTAGGCTGGACTACAGTGGGTGTAAATCAGTGGTTCTCAAAGTGTGGTCCGGGGACCACTGGTGGTCCGCGAGCAAGCGCAAGTGGTCCGCGAGTTGATTACCATAAAATATGTGAATTTAGTTTGTGTGTCATTACTTGAAGGCCAAAGATTAGTTGTTCACTGAATATAATAGGCAGACCTGTAATTCACTGTTTACTAAAGCATTTGAAGTGCCTACTCTATAAATGACTTGGTTAAAGGGTAGCAGCATGTGACTTTGGCGAGTGACGCAGTCGCAGGTGGTCCATGAAAAGCATTTTTGGGCACAAGTGGTCCTTGGTCTGAAAAAGTTTGCAGAAACACTGGTGTAAATCCATGTATAGGAAACTGGCCAAGAGTCGTATGATAAATGTGTCGGCACCCTCAGTGCCAGATTATAAGGCAGTTTTTCTCTTGTCGCCCTGGCAGATGACCTACTTTACAGGCTTGCTCTTGATCATGGCGTTCGCCTACTGGGTGCTACTGGACACGCACATGGGCCCAGCGGTGTACGGGGCGGCCGTCTTACTCGGGACCGGCTCTGCCACCATCCTTGTTATGTCGCTCTCACTCACCGCTGACCTCATCGGGGACCAAACAGTAAGTGTCTCAGAGTGTTGAGAATGAGTTAGTTTTCTTAGTCCGGTTATTTGCATTTTTCCCCATGTGAATGTCAGAGGCAGCATACTTGAAATCATTGTTGTTGCATGTCTGTAGTGAGATGCTGCCATTGTTGATGTTTGTCAGTAACTACTGTGTCTCACAAAAGTGAGTACACCCTTCACATTTCCGAGAATATTTTGTCTTGGTCTTGGTGCTTATCAGGATGCTGTTACTCATGCTGGACACCACCTGCGCAAATGTATCTTGGTCTCATCAGACCACAGGACATGGTTCCGGTAATCTATGCTCTTGAGCTGCCTGACTTCAGCACACATGATCAAGAGATTAACTTGTTTGGCTCAGATGGTGTCCAGTGTGTGTGTGCTGACAACCTGATGATGAACTGTACCTTGCCTAGTCCAGCATGTGGATGGAAGCATCTCATGGTCTAGTATTGCATGAGTGCTGCTGGAATTCAGAGAAGGAAACATGCTTTGCTGAAGAAGTTGAAAATAAATAGGCAGATACACCACTGGGGAGCTGTAGTTCATAAAGGGCAACTGGGGCGCATGCATGGCAGTTTTATAACACGATAATGACTCTATATACTCCTCCATGATTGATGACCACTGCTTTGCTGGGGAAGCTGAAGATAAAGATGATGGACAGGCCAAGTAGCTAAACCCATTTGAGCACCTGAGGCACTTCTTTAATGATCGATGGAAGAGAGCAAAGTGAGAGAGGATTACAGTAGAAACAATAGAAGTGCATCTCTGGTGAATTTGGACATTTTCACTGTGGGGTGTACTCACTTAAGTTGCCAGCTTCTTAGACGTTAATGGCTGTACAGTATGTTGAATTATTTTCAGGGTAAATTTATACTGCTATACAAGCTGTACATTAAGTCGTATCAAAATATCAAAATATTATTTTAACAGAATGTGACTGGTGTACTCATTTTTTGAGACACTACAGTATATATCCAAACACAATGATAAAGAACTCCACATTGCCTATGAGTGTGCTGTGCTCGTAATCTTGAAATTGATTCTCAAGTTTGCTGAGCGCTTAGTGTACACATAGCATGTTTACACTTGGGTTAAATGAGATATGAGATCTGAGCACTATTGTGGCACAGATATTTGCCTATTTCTCATGCTATAAAACCTGCTTTTTTAGCTCTTCCACCTTTCAGCAAGTCCATTCCTCTGGTTGTTGTGACGTGAAGAATAAATCAGAAACTGCACCAAATATGTTTAATCACAAACCTTATAAATATTGTAGCACTGCAGTTTTATAATCGTATCTCGAAATATAATTTGGAAATGCGAGCCTTTGACCGTTGGTTGTTTTCATCACAATTGAATTGAGAAATGTTACTTCCTGTTTTTCAAAGCAAACAAATAGTACTTCTTGTCATCAAGCCAGGGGTGGTCACGGATAACATTGTTTTTTTTTTTAAATTAATTTCATTGTTTTTATTTCATTTAAAAAAAATGTTTTGATATCTGTCATGATATGGCCATTCAGAGGCTGCAATAATGTCATTGATGTATCATCTCATATCATGAATGATTCACTTTAATGGAGGAAATCTTTTGTCCGGTGTGAATGTGAATTTGTTTATCTTGTGTGTTTGTATTAAATCAACAGCAAAGTGGAGCGTTTGTGTACGGAGCAATGAGCTTCACTGATAAGGTGGCCAATGGTTTAGTGGTTATGCTGATCCAAGGCCTCCATCCCTGCCAGTAAGTGTGTGTGTGTGTGTGTGTGTGTGTGTGTGTGTATGTGTGTGTGTGTGTGTGTGTTTTGCTATTTCCTGCCTTTGCCACATGAGCCACACTTGCAACTTTGTCATCAGATAAATCTGAAATGTATCAAAGCTCTATTGGCTGTTTGTTTACCTGTGCATGTTTGTTTTGCTCAGCACACAGGTGTGTTGTCCTGCATGTGTGTGGTACTACCACTATGTGATGGTGGGAGTGACGGGAGGTGTTGCTATCGCTGCTACATTGTGTCTCTGCTCCCTCCTCATCTGGCCCATCCGCCTTCGGAACCGTGAGTTGGCTTTGCATCCGTCTGTAGGATTCCATGGAATAGTAGCGCTTGTGCCACAATGCTAAATTATGAGTAGTAGATGTGTGGAAGATGTGTGTGTGTGTGTGTGTGTGTGTGTGTGTGTGTGTGTGTGTGTGTGTGTGTGTGAAAGCTCATGAAACAGAAATAGATGAAATAAAGATGTTTCTCAGAGGTGATGGAGCTGGTGGATATTTCACTTTGTTTGCATTTTACTCTGTTTCCCAAAAGCAAAAAAGAAACATCTATGCTTCTGGGCATCTGTATCCCAAAAGCATAGATGTTGACCAGTTATTTGGCAATGGGAAATTGCCTTCCAACCAACTTTAGTTGCTAACTTAGTTAGTTATGCTTTTGGGTAACGAACCCCTGATCTTTAAAAGCACCTCATCACTGAATAGATTTCATATTAGCGTGAACATGTTGAACATGTCAATAATGTTTTCAGTGTGTATATACACAGTAAAAAGGGGGCATGTTTCAAATGGGCTATTTACTTACTCCTCTGTCCCCTGTGGGAAATAAGGGTTCTATGTGTACACAGTAGCCCCTATATCCAAATACAATGTTGTTGTGCATTCCAGCTGATAAAGAACAACCAGTCAACGTCAACAATGAGCAAGATGGTGAGCATGTGGCCTTCATCAGGAAGGCTCTGCCGAACCAGAGATTTACCGTCCAAAAAAAATAAAATAAATCACTTTCACTGATGTCACATTGAGGTTAAATCAAAGAGCACTGAGATTGATTTCAACAATATGTAAAGATCATGTTGAGATAATTTTGATCAAAATGAATCCGGTTAGTTCTGGGGCTACTTGTTGAAGCAATTTAAAGGAGTTGCCACTACTATAATTAAGAAATTAAATAATAATGATTTTTCACCAACAGTGGGCCCAAAACCTAATTTTGTTCTTTTAGCACACAAATAAATACTATATGATATAAATATCCTCTTGTCTTGATCAGACCCATGATGTCGTATAAATAAGTGTTAAAGGCAGACTAAGCAATGCTGAACACTTTTCAACATGTCAGACTTGTATACGGTAACATTCAGCAAATGCAGCCCCCTCACAATATGCTAGCTGTCCATTCTCAAAGTAAACGATGAAACTGTAAAAAGTGTTTGCTTTATTGCCTGGCTCCATGAACAGGAAATAAAGAAAGCAAAGGACGATGCTTAGACAAAAGCGTCTGTTAAGAAACAGAAACATATTATGCATGACATCATTCAGTACTGTATGATCGTGACAGTGATAGTGAATGATAGTAATGATAGTGATAGTCCTTTTTTTTGTCCTTGCAGGATTGCCTGTCATTAACGGTTTGATGGGGGCAGATGGGCAGGGATCAGAAAGTCAGGAATCTGATGACGCTCTTGATCCCGCCTCACTGAACTGACATGGAACCACTGGAACCACTAAGGGAACCAAGACATTTTTGGGAACCATAAGCCAGTATTTGTTTGACACATGCAGTGCCTCTTTTGACAGTGTCTATTTATGAAGTGTTGCCATTTTTTTATTCCTACTTTTTTTTTTTAATGTTGATTTCATTTAGTATAAAATGAATCAGAGGTTATCATAGTGAAAAAAAAGCTTCAGATTTTAAAAAGGGAGACCTGACTGATGATCAGGAGATTGTAACAGTGAGATTCTAAATCTCACCGAGTACGACACTCCTTTTCTGCTATGTGGAAATGAAATTAACTGATTCTCAGGTCATATTAGCACTGAGATTATCTTTGAGAAAAAAAAAAAAAAACTTAAGGGAATCATACTACACAGCAGGAATCATGTTATTTGTGTAAACAGTTCTACTCTAAGGTAATGGACAATCGGCACTAAACTAAAGATTGTAAAATAAAACTATTTCAGATTCTTATGTATATTCCTATTATTGTTTTTCTATGTACAGTATGTAATTGAGAGATCTGTGTTTACTGTAGTGTATACCAATACACCTATTCATGCTTTCTACAGCTTATGAAGATTTACTGAATCATTTGGTCATTTTGGACAAAAAAACAACAAACACTGACCTTCACCTAACCCTAGTTGAAATTAAGAAATCCACTTACAATATGGTGTTTACATAAAATGTATGGACATGCAATAGACGTAATTTTCAACAAGGCATCAAGAAAATTCAAACAGAAATATTTGAAAGCAGAAGCTGTTTGGTGAGGATGCTGTAACACACAAACACTGACCTTCACCTATCCCTAGTTGAAATTAAGAAATCCACTTACAATAAGGTGTTTACATAAAATGTATGGACATGCAATAGACGTAATTCTCAACAAGGCATCAAGGAAATTCAAACAGAAATATTTGAAAGCAGAAGCTGTTTGGTGAGGATGCTGCTTTTTATTATTATATCAATGAAACTTGAATGTCAATTCTTCGGGGTGGTTTTCTATGCAGCTGTATGTACAAATGACAGTAAAGATCATAGTGAGACTAAGCATGCCATTAATGGCTGCAGTAGTAATCTGTGTGTGCCAGTTTATGCAAAACACTGGCATGAAATATACGGTATGTTTACTGGACAGCGAGTGAAGTGTGACAGTTTTGGTCACACCTCAGTAACAAATACAGATTGTTATTCATGCTGTACACTAAAAGACAATCATGTGTCAAGGATGCAGTATCTTCATAGTGATGCTAGTCAACTATCCACAAACAATTTTCTAAAAATTAAGACTTCTCATCCAATAATCCACACTTGTGAATATTAATTATTAAATCAATAAACTGTTGTTAATGGCTGTTAACCTATTTATCAAGGCCTCATACTGTGAAATACTACCAATTGCATTAGCAACAGCCTTGGCATCACCTTATAAAACCCAAGCTGAAAAACCCATTTAAATCTTAGAAACACATGACAAAATAACTTGAAATTATCCCAAAACTACATTGCCATCAAGAGAAGAGTATGAAGTGGAGGAGACGCGCTCACACTATCGCCTATACTGATAAATAGAAGTTTTTAAACTGGGTGCTGAATCCCACGTAAAGCATACATGAATAAAAGAAGTGAAGGACAGCACTCTTCAGAAATCTGAAGAGTGCTGTCCTTCACTTCTTTTATTCATCAAGAGAAGAGTTCAGTCCCAGTCAGCCCAGCTATGGGAAGGACTGTTCATATGTGTGTAAACTGTGATGATGGGACATTTTTGGTTACACCCCAGGGACCCATATGGTTATATTCTGCTGAAAATAGACCTTATGACTCATCTCACCAATGGATGCAACACACAGTGCGCCAAGAGTCACTGAAACTCTACAAAAGTTATTTTAGTTTCCAGAAAGTTACAGTAAATGGATTTTGCATTCTGAATCTCAAAGGACAGCTTCAGCTTCCAAGGCCAAGTTGTTTCTTTTCTTTTTTTTTTTTTTTTTAAAGTAAGTAAAAAAAGACTTTAAATTCAAGAGGCAGGTTAAAGACAACAAAGATTTTTTTATTTAGAAATTCACAGTTTCTAATGGCACTACATCTTTGTAGTTAAAGTTGCTCCTGTTCCACAATACTGTGCAGCTTGCCCTCTCAGCAATCTGGTGTGTTTTCCATGCCCCCTGCTGGCACACTACAAGCTTATGGCCACCAGGGGGCTCCACACAGGGAGATACCTCGGAAAGAAAAGCACTTGACGTACAAGGTATAGTGTAGAAAAACAAAACAAAAACAAAACAAAAAAAGGCAAAAGAGTACTTTAAAAGTGCACACTGGACCCCACATCCAACTAATGTGGGGCAAATGTCTATTCATTCAGGTTAGGGGGGACAGGTGAAGTTCCATTTAATCGCTTAGGTCGCTTTCATACAGACAAACTGAGAAAGGAAGAAGAAGGAAAAAAAAAAGGACATACAAACAACATACACACACGCACACAAATCTGTCATGCACACAAACACCAAGTAGTTCAAACAAACTGTCTTTTACACTCAAGAATCACAACTCAGATCACAACTTAAAAAAAAAAAAAAATTAAAAAAGTCCCCTCTGACTGTGTGGAATTGCTCTCATTGGATCACAGAGTGGTACATTCAAATCCCATCGTTGTCTTTCCCTTTTATCTATATACACGGGAATTATTAATCTAACAGGTTTATTATGAGAGGGTACCATCAGCTTCAGAGAAAATAGGTGGGGGGGGTCAAGGGAGTTCCATAGATTATTAATAGGCAAATCTAGTACTGAATCACATGATTGTGTGACAAAATCTCCATCCATTCCATCCGTCTATGCCTACTGCAGGGTTCAGTGGTCAAAATGGTTGTATTCACAGTAAGAAATTGAACAGCCTTGTGTTTTTTTTCTTTCAGAAATGTGCTCATGAGGAGGATGCACTCACATACTGTACATGCAGATGAAATGGGGTTGAAACAGAGTCTGGAGTGCATGGAAGTTAAAGGCAAGAAGACTGCAGTGAACCTGTTGGTTGGTTAATTTAGTTTGAGTTAGTGTAAAATCAGCAGCAAGTGAGAGGAGTGGAGAACTGCTAAACGTTCGAAGAAAAAGGTAGATGATTTAAAGAGAGAGAGAGAGAGAAATAGAGAAAGAGAGAAAGAGGAGCCCCAGTCCTGATGCGTAGAACTCATCAGACCGCTATCCAGAGAGAAAAACAATTAACCTAAACTAGTGCTTCCTAAAACAGCCCTCCTACTAATCTTGCTCCTTAGCCTTTAGGGCTCTGAGGGTCAGACCACTTAAAATCAATGTATGAGGTCTGCCTGATAGAAACATTTATCACAAAGGAAATAAGCTTCATGATTTCATAGAGACAAGCAGCAGCAGCAGCAGCATTTTTTCAGCCAAGACCAAAGAATCCAACTGTTTCAGTGTTATGGAAGAAAAATGCATATAAATACAAATAAATACGAGGAACAATGTGTGAGAACGTGACATTTTACAAGTAAACCATGTGTACCATAATGGGTTTATGTGTGTGTGTGTGTGTGTATGTGTGTGTGTGTGTAACTGTGTGCGTGTTGTGTTTCTACTGATTCTTGTAGGTTTTGAGAGTACCAAAAAAAAAACATGGTGGATGAAGTGAGTGTGTAAACTTCATAGACACTGCAGGGGATGCAGCACTCTCCTAGGCCTTCACCTTGACCTTTGCGATCACTAAGCACAGGCAGGTCAAGGTGTATTTAAATAAATAAATAGATAAATAAAACAGCGCGCCTCGACTCCCCTGCAGGGCATGTATGCAAGTATGTGTGTTTGTCCTTATGTGTATTGCGACATGAGGGCTTTAGAAGAAAAAACAAAAAAAAAAACCCTAGACATGAAATAACTGGTCCACTAATAACTATGCACTTCAACCTCAGTCTTCCGTCTTTGGTAGATGTACGCACCTCTCATAAACACAACACAACACAAGAACGTGAGAAAAACAAAACAAAACAACAAAACAAAACACAGCTGATAAGAGGACTGGATTCTGAGGCTACCACTAAAGTGCCACTTGGTCCTGTGAGGATATGAAGTCCCTTAACGCGGTGTGTGTTTCTGACTCACTCGAGTGTTCTAATGAGTGTGTGAGATATGTTTGTGTTGTGTTACAGTATATTAAAAAAAGTGTTCATGTAAGCTTGTGTACTGTAGGTCAAGAACAGGCCCAGCCTGGACTAAACTGTATTGGTTAAGTGGCAACCTAAACTGTTGGACATCGGTTAGCTTCAATGGCCCTTCATGAAATGCTACTAGAAGTTTGACAAAGACAGAGACATGGACATACAGAACAACAGACAGACACGGACAGACAAGAGACATCAAGGACATAAAGTACAGGAGGACATAAACAGACTGGATCGGTTCTTCATTCAGCTCCACTCGAAAGCATTTAACAGACCTGGGGCTCAGTGCTGGAGACAGAAGGTCGACTCTCTGGTCCCAATAAACAACAGACGACAACAGCAAGACTAATGTTCCGCGTTCACTGTGAGAAGCGGAGAAGATGAGAGTGAAAATGTTTTGCTTCAAATAAAAAAAAAAAAAAAGAGAGAGAAAAGAATACAGTACAGCAGAAAGTTATGATGTTAGTACCACTTGCAATCAGATGGAAAGTTGTGAACCTCAGGCTGTATCTGTGGACAGAGGGGAGCACATTGGAGGGAGAAATGGAGGGGGGGGGGGGGTCACTCTTACAGTCCTACTGCACAGTTTTGCCTCCTTGCTACCCAAGCGCTTTGGCTGCCTACATGTTTCTGCTCGTCCACGTGACTGTATGGGGAGACGGTGGGGAAATTTGCTCTGTCTGGGCTCTCAAGGCGGAATGCTATCTGCTGATGTCAACGTCTCAAGTCAACTACATACACTGTTGGAGCTGTGTGCTTGTCCCACAAGAGAGAGAAACAGGGAGCGAGGGAGAGAAAGGGAGAGGAGGACAGAGAGAGAGAGAGAGAGATTGAAAGAGAGAAAGGGAAACATTAAATCACAACAAAAGTAAGTAACCCAGTATTAAGATGTCACTCGAGTCTGTTTTTGTCTCCTACCCCGTTGCTGCATATCTCTCCAAGCAACCAAATAAGAGTAAAAGGAGTTCACGTTGTGGTTGGTGTACACCGGTTCAAGTTCTGTAACGGACAAAAAAAAAAAGGCACATCTCTGGGAGACGGGAGTAGTGGAGTTTTGAGGGGGGAAGTGAGGTGAGGTGAGGGGGTGTGCTGTTGCCTCGGCAACCGTTCCCATGGAGTCATATCTCTGGTTGAGAGCGTCACTGCAAGCCAGGCTTAGCAGACACGGCCAAAAGAAAGAGAGAGAGAGAGAGAGAGAGAGAGAGAGAGAGAGAGAGAGAGAGAGAGAGAGAGAGACATAATAATAAAAATGGTAGAGAGACAGAAAGAGAGAAAGAGACAGAGAGAGAGAGATACAGAGAAAAGTCAAAATCTCAGGTAATGGGTGAGAAAGAAAACAACCGAATCCTTCTCTCCCACACTGTGGCTTCACGGGATACTTGAGGCGTGACCGTCAACAAGTGTTTGAGAAAGGGCTCGACGTCAGCCACAGCTCATTTGAGCATCGGGTGATCTCCACGTGTGGGTTTGTGTTTGTTTCAGGGTGTGGTGTGTGTGTGAGTGAGATTCAAACGTGTCCCGTAACTGTCTGCACCCTGAAGGAGCCCACACCCATGCCCACCCCTAGCTCCTGCTTGCCCTTGATCAGCTCCTCGAGGGTGGGCAGTGCCCCTGTAGACACGGGGATGGGCACGGGCAGGAGTTCATCGTCGCCTCCGTAGCCATTCCAGCTGTGCCTCTGTTGTTGCTGCTGCTGCTGCAGAAGTTGGTCGGCCTGCTTGGAGCGCCGTCTCTTAAAGGACCTCTTCTCTGCCTTGCTGCGTGTAGGCGGCACGTGCGTGTGGTGATGCGTGGACAGATGCCCGTTGCAGAGGCCCGAGTAGGACGTGGTGCTGCTCCCGCTGCACGGAGGCTCGTCGGAGATGGTGGACGAGCCCTCGGAGCTCACCTCGGACCAGGCCGTGTCTTTGGACGAGCAGGTGGAGAGCTCTGCGTCGGGCGACGGGAGGAAGTGCAGGCTGTGGGGGTAGCCGCCGCCGTTGCCGTTGCACTTGGGCACGCCGTTAGAGATGGTCGTGGGCACCACAGTCGAGACCGAGGATTTCAGGGTCTCGGCCTTCTCGCTGACCTTCACCTTGCAGCGCTTTTTCTACGAGGAAGGAAAAGAAAAGAGGAGAGGAAAGAAAGAAAAAACAAAAACAAGATTAACTCAAGAGGCACTTCCACTACTTAAGGGGAATGTTAAAATACCTACAGCTCTAAGACACATTAACCACCTCTGTGCTGAGCATCTGTGAGATCTGTGTGAGATGCGTGAGAGCGATCTGCACTTTAATCCAATCAAACCTAAAAATAAGGATCTGAGCCAGCATGCTGGTCTGGGATCAGCAGCTCTTGAGTGTCAGTCACACAAACACAGGCGAGGAAAAGATAGGAATAATACATGAATGGAATGAATGGTTGGAGGGTTTCAAGGGAAGGCACCCTATCCAACTAGTAACCAAAATATCCAACTAAACCTGGTTCACTGTGTGTTCTCAAACTACTCCTTCGCCATTGTTTTTTTGGGGGGGGTGTCAACAGCTCAGCAGAGAAGTGGTTAAGTACACCACACGACTCCCAGGACTGTGTTCCACAGTGCACTACACCACTCTCAGTAGTATGCAGTATGCATGGAGCAGAATGCATGTAGTAGAATGTTGTGATATGTAGTATGTAGTATGCAGTATGCATGCTACCCTTGGCCTCCCTGACTGCACTGTACAGTAAGGGAAGGGCTTGACCGAGAGAGAGAGAGAGAGAGGTGGGGGTGAGTGTGTGGGGACACAGGCCTGCTAGTCGGACACAGCACTAGCACTAAGCACTAAGCACTGAGTGAGTGGCCTGGCAAACAGGCGGAGCAGACACTGTACCTTTTTCTCTGGAGAAAACCTTAGAGGTTCTACAATGTACAAGTCATCAGGACCTACTAAAGAAGGGGAGAGAAGGGGCCAGGTTAAATGATGGTAATGGATCAACTACACACACATGCACACACACACGCACACATACACACTTCTCTGTAAGACAGAGACACCATCACACTGAAATACACACACACACACACACACACACACACATATATAAGCATGGAGTGCACTTGCAAGTAGAACTCCTTACATTTTACTGAGGACACATAAAATTTGAGAGAGACTAAACAAATTTTTCAAAAATGATTTCTCAGAAGTAACAATGTGGCCCTTTGTCTGTGCCGTTACTACTTGCAAATGTCTGACATGTGACGGCCAAAAGCATAATGTGCTAAAAATAGCCTTCATGTTCCCTGCCGCCGCTGTGTGAATAAACTAGCTGGATGACAGCCGCCCAAAAGCCCCAGGCACAAATGCAGTGGCAAAAACACTATAGAGCACCAAAAAAAGAGAAAGAAAGAAAGAAAGAAAGAAAGAAAAGCAGACAAGAGAGGGAGGAAAGGACAGGACAAATAGTTTCATGTTGCAGAGGAGCTAATTTTCCCCAGTTGGTGTAGTTGCTGCTGCTACTGCTAAAGCCACCTCAGTGACTGGAGTATACACTTATAGGAATAAGGATCAAAGCCAAGAGAGAATTAGAATTTGACAGAGAGAGAGGGAGACCGAGAGAGAGAGAGAGAGAGAGAGAGATGCAGCAGCAGCGGCGACAGCAGCAGCAGCAGTAGAACAAGCCCTGTGTCCTGGACAAGAGCGCAGCGACACCTGCGGATCTCTGAGCCAGATGGTGTGGAGGGCAGGAAGATTAGGAGACAGTAACATGAGCCGCCCTCTAAGAGCACAGCCTGTGAAAAAACCATGATGTCACAGAACCTGTGCTCGTCATTGGATGCCCCCCCACCCCCCGGAGCGAATGGGAATGGAATTAGTGGGTGTGCAAGAGAACAATGACACACAAGGAACAAGGTGAGGGTTTTGGTCACTGGAAACTTGTGTATGTTGTATATATGTGTGTGTCTGTATGTGTGTGTGTGTGTGTGTGTAGGTGTGTGCGCACATTTGTTCCTGTGTGAATGTGTACTGTACTGTAATTTCTTAACACAGGTGCAGTATATGTGCAAAATTCATCATGGTGGCTGTGTGTCAGTGGCGGTCTCATCGCTTGAATATGTAAGAGTGTCCCATCATGTCCTTGAATGTGTGCGTGTTTGTGTATGTATGCTGTGTGTGTGTTGTTCATGATTTTTCATTAGAGATTCATTACCATCTGTGGTAGGCATCTGGAAGGACTTGGAGCGCACCAGAGGACAGGACACTCTGCGCTTCAGACTCATGTCATCATAGGAGGAAAAACACCTGCAAGAGACGCACAGACAGGGAGGCTCTCCGTGACTGACTCAGGACACTGTAGGTGGGGCTGGACTCCACTACCAAAGATCATGGAATACTGACATGATGGGGAAACGCACTTTCAGTCTTCATGCAATGTACTGTTGCATAGTTTGATTGACAATAATGTTCGCTTTGACTTTGACTTTTGACTTTGCGGTGTCCACGGCCATGGAAACCATGACAGGACAGTGTTTGTGTGTATTTGATTAGGTGTATGTGTATCTTGTTATGTTTTGTCTTGTTATGGATGCTACAGGAAACAATAGGGCTACAGGTTGACTCACCCAAGATAATCCATTTAAGTTATGCATGTTTGAAGAGGATATGAGTAAAGTGTGCTTCCAGCTATAGACCATGCAATTGGCCATGTTTCAGGTTTTTGAATATTTTTGTTTGTTTGTGTGTGTGTGTGTGTGTGTGTATTCACCTCTTTGGGCTGGGGTAATGGTTGGTCATGGGCACAGCTGTGCTGGGGCTGTTGTGTCTGGAGGAGCCTCGGCAACACTGCATACAGAGCAGCAGGCCCAGCAGCAGACAGAGCACCAGAGACACCACCAGATAACTCTGCCTGTCCGACACCTGTCACAAAACACACAGAGCACGCGTTACACACTCACATTTTACTAATATAGGACAAACTATAGAAATAAGGAGCCCTGGGAAATTGACCATTTTGGAAGACAGAGGTTTGAGATGATATCTTTAGTGCGTGCACTGTAAGATGCTACATTATTCAGAGTATCAGACATGATCCTTACCTCTCTCTGAAGCTGGATGACCGTAGCAGACAGATTGAGCATCAGCTTGGTAACATTCTCAAGCTGGCTCTGCAGAACCTGAATAGATTCAGTCTGTTTCTGGTCCTGTGTGAAACAAAGAGAGAGAGAGAAATAGAAAGAGAGAGATGGAAATGGAGAAAGAAAGACAGAATAAAAGAAAGAAAGAAAGAAAGAAAGAAAGAAAGAAAGAAAGAGAGAGAGACTCAAAGATTAGCTTGTACAAATGAACACAAGAGGTCAACACTGCTCTGTGTCTGGGCGCTCCAGTGTAGCTGGGGCTCAGAGTAGCAGGACTGAGGGCAGAGGTGCTGGACGTCTGCTGACTGACCTGCTCCTCTGCGATGCGCGACGTGTTCTGCAGCTTAATGATGGTCTTGTTGAAAGCTCTCTGCATTTCCTCCATCTGTTTGCGGTACCTGATAACCAAGAGATGTGCAATTACACATTAATGCTGATATTGGGTGCAGTGATTGTGACATTGATGTACTGTATGTGCTGATCTGAAAACATGCAAACTAATAACTAAAACTAAAGTGTTTTTTTTTTTTAGGATTTAGATTATTTTTAGGTTTTTGACGTTTAATAAGAAATTTCATTTCCAATACAGTATTTGTAAGACAGTGTCTTGTCAGGCAGAGTGCAAAATGTCTTAATACTGTGTCCCATTACAGATTTGTGTTTATGTCAATGAGTGTGTGCACGTGTGTGTGTGTGTGTGTGTACTGAAGTCTCACCTTTGGCTGAGCTCCTCCAGGTACCTGCTGCTGAGCGACATGTTCATCTCCAGCGCCTTGATGCGGTTGTTGAGCCGCATGAACACCGACTCCTTCTGATTGGAGCCGTGCACCTGGTTCCCGTTGCTGTAGCCGCCATTTATGACCGGCATGTCGGCCGAGTTCTGCAGCTCGGCGTAAAAGTCTGTGGCGCCGCGGTGATGACCGCCGCTGGAGGCGGGAACGGTCAGGAGCAGCTCCTCCACTGCCTCCATCACCTTGTGATCGGTGTGGGGTGCCGGGGCCTCGGGGAGTTCCTGCTGCTGCTGGGGGGGAGGAGGAGGAGGAGAAGCCGGGCTCAGGGGCCTGTGGTGGGGGAGCTCCTCAGCCACGGGCCTGCCCGAGTCTGGGGTCTCCGCCGGGGGAGCGGGGAGCTCTGTGGGAGGGGGGATGATGTCTGCCGGCTGGGTGTGGGTGGGCAGCGGCTGGAGAGTCTGCTGCTGTTGCTGGGCGCCATTGTCTACGGGCAGGTCCAGCCGTGGGGAGTCTGAGTCGGGGCTCAGGGACTCTGCGCTGGAGGTGAA
>JAODXP020000022.1:9283084-9288084 GCA_027497455.2 Sardinella longiceps | reverse complement strand
ATACTGGTCCCAAACACCCTGGAAGAGGTACAACAAGTTTGAGGGAAAATAGAAGGAAAAAGAAATAGAACAAAGGGGCAAAAAGTATAAAGATAAAAATTTTTTTTAAAAAAAAACAGCGGGGGAGGGGGTGGGGGCAGAAGGGAACACGGAGACACAGAAAAACATTGAAAGAACGTTATATAACAATTCCTATGCTATCTTAACTAAACAAGACAGTAATTGCCCCATCGTATCCATAGGGTGATAGCCAACATGACTACAGCATTGGCGGGGTCTCAGAACTCAATTATAGGGGGGGGCTAATCCACTCGGTGTCATCAGTACAACTTATCTGGCAATTACATGCTCCAGCCAGGTATACTGCTCTGAACTTTGCCCCAGTGCTGAGGTGCTATGAGGAGCAGGGACCAGTTTGAAAACAGGTTTTTATGGTTTCTGGTTGTTTCCGTGGCCAGGGGCGCAGGGAGGGAGTGGGGTAGGTGGTTCAGGGAGCTTTATTCAGAGGGAAACTGTTCACGTTGGGGGGGGGGGGGGGGGGGGGCCTGAAGGCAAACTGGTGTACAAGACTCAACAGGAGATGAGGCCAGGATTAACATTTTTTAATATTGCTTGTACTACGGTTTTCAAAACAAGACAAGAAAAAAACGAGACTATAAGAAGCAAGTGTGTGCTTCAGGCGAAGATTAAGCAGCAGTGAATTGGGGTCATCTGAGGGAGGTGTGTTGTTGACTCTACTCCATTTTGCTCCCTCTCCTCTCCTCTCCTCGAATTTGGGACTGGCTGCTCTCCAGCCTGAGCTCACGTTGAGTCAAATGTAAGGAATTTCCATATGGAGCCGAGAGCTACAGACCCACATACAGTTACTGAGGGGGAGGAGGGAATCCAGCTGAAAGCCCCCTGATAAGGCCTCATAACCTCCTTTAGGGCTCTAGAGCATGTATATATATCAAACGGCCTCCAGCGGCCTTGCCTCCAGCAGAGAGAGAGGGCTTTAGAATAGTTAAACCAAAGCCTCTCACAAGCCGTCGGCTAGTCTAGGTACAGGCTAGATGAGCTGCATCTGAGAAGTCAGGGCTAAGAACTAAATGAAAGAGTTCCTGGGGCTCAACTAGAGGAACAGGGCAAGGACTGAAACTATGATCTTGATGCCTTTACTGAAGTTAACATTGAGATTCCACTAAGTGCTCATACAGTATGTTTGAAGAGGGACCTTAACATAACAAAGACACAAAGAAACAAACATATAGACATACATTCAAGAGGTAAAACGTATGTCAACATAAACCTACCCACACACACACACACACACACACACACACACACACACAATCACAGTTAACAGATGACCTACATTGTGCACCTTTAAGTAAAATGTATGTCAACATAAACCTACACACACATCACAGTTAACAGATGACCTACAGTACATTGTGCACCTTTAAGTAAAATGTACGTCAACATAAACCTACACACACACACACACACACACACACACACATCACAGTTAATAGATGACCTACATTGTGCACCTTTCAGTAAAATGTACATAAACATAAACCTACACATACATCAGTTAATAGGTGACCTACTTTGTGCACCTTTAAACTGGCAGCACTCGTTTGACAACCCACTTGATGCAGTGAAGTGAAACGAGCTCATTGGTAAATGAATGCAAAAGTGTCATGTAGTAACTCTCACCTGAAGAGACTGAGTGGGCAGAAGTGCTCCGATCCAAAGTGGGAAAGAAGCTCGACCTGCGGACATGAAGACACAGGGCCTTTAACACACAAACTCGCCTCCAACCAGCAAGTGAAACTCACTTTAAAAATCAGAATGGAATTATTCAGTGAAATCAATGGCAGTGAGGCATTTGCAAAGCTCATTTGCAAAGTGAACGTGTGTATGTTATTATTTATGTGCATATATAACTGTATAAGTGGTGTCTGACAAAACACAATGTGTCTCGGTCATGCATTACAGGTACTGAGCACTGCCACCAAAAAGCCCCCTTATATATCATGCATTCAAACTAAAACAGGAGAATGCTAACCTTCATGTACTTGATGAACATCTGACGCAAAAGGAGGACAGGTGAGAGAGAGGGAGAAAAACAGAGAGGGAGAAATCAGTAAAAAAAGGACTTGATTCATGCCACAAGCAAGTCAAGCTATTTTTTTTATTTTTGCTTTTTTTGTTTGATTTAATTTTTTTTTTTACCCTACTGTGACAAACACAAGCAGCAATGTTTACGGGCAAAGACTTTTGTTCTACAAGAAGCAGCATAACAGTTAAGAAACAACAAAGGCAACATTGGTAAAAGCTTAGAAAGGAAGGTAAATTGTACACAGAGTCAAGTCAGAAAAGTTGCAGTCAGAACAGGCAGGTGAGCAGATCTCACATCTAAAGACAGACAAACAGAAGTCATAGGACAGGTAACGAGAGGAGACAAACTGGTGACACAACATGGTCGCCCTCCTTCGTAGGCTCCGCCCTCCCTACTTGCTTACAAAACATCCCTAATGATTTCACAAGCGTACGTAAATCATGCCTGTTATTAAAACAAGTCAAGTACCAAGCAGCCCACAATGAGCATCTAATTGCCTCGGGCGAGGTAATTAACCTGCGGGCAGAAGCGCTGCAGGACAGAACAAGAAAAGCCACAGTAAACATCAAAGCAAAGAAGAGCACAAAAGGAGTGAATAGAGAAAAGAAAAAAAGAAAAGAAAGGGGACAACTACAAAGCTTGCTGTATTCTCTTAGGTATCTATCTAAACAACTTCAGGATTAACACTAGCATGCTTCAGAAGAACCCAAAAGAATGCTATTTTATCTAAATCAAACTTCCTGTACAGTGATTATGAATGCACTCTCTCCTAGCGTCTTTAACAAGTCGAAGTGAATGGGGCGTGACATTGCTGTGCCCTTTCTGCTCCTCATGAAGGGGAGGTTTTGTGTCTTTCCTGCGGCTCTCGCACAATGACGGCCTGTGCGCCACTGTCGCCACTCGACCCCCGGAGGTAGTCAATGTGACTTTCAGATTCCTCGCCACCACTTGTCATATTACCTCCCACCCCGCGTCCTGAAGCAATCTACTGTTACACGCTCTCGCTCTCACTCACACACACACACAAACAAATGCTCACACACACACATACAGATAGATAATACTCTGGCAGAGGTAATTGTTGAGGATCATCTGAGAAAGGTCATCCTTTATTAGAATATCCCCCTTCTGAGTTTAGGAGGACTTACAGGGGACACCGCAGCTGCCACCTACCTACTGTACTGCATTCACATGAAAGAGCCTGGGGGACATTTCACACTAAAGCTTAAGCTTTTGTCAATAGCTCATGTGTGTGATGAAATACACAGTAAATAGCATGTGGAAAGCACCATGTCACATGGTTCTCCTTGTAACCGTCATGTCACAGCTGGGGAAGAACCCTCATGTGATTAACCATGAATGGGTGTCAGGGTAAATACTACACATGACTACATCCTCATTTCTCTCCTGTTTAGTACCTTGACATATTTGGCGTAGAGCTGCTCATCCAATGGGAAGCTCTGGACAGTGCGCTGGTCACGGGCGTGGAACGTTCCCAGTTTGATCCACTTGTTGGTTGGGTAGCTAAACAAACAAAAAAAAGGGGTTAGCATGGCTCAAAGGAAGAGTCTGATCAATTCTAGGAAAGAGTCTGATAAATTCTGGATCACATAACTGGCATTGCTTTCATTGTGTGAGTGTGAGTGTGAGTGTGTGTGTTAGTGTGTGTGAGAGAGAGAGAGAGATCTATGTGTGTGTGCATATGAAAATTGTGGGTTAAAAGAGCAGGTGTACCGGTCACTGATGGACACCAGGAAGTCTTTCGGCGTGGATGAGAAGAGCTCAAAGTTGGCAATGTCCAGCTGCTTCACCTGGATGGGCTCACAGAGCTCAATGACAAACCTGGACAGACAAAGTCAGACAGGGGAGAGGAGAAGGAGAAAAGAAGAGAACGGAACAGATTAGAAAGAAAAACAAATAGATAAAAAAAAACTGTTCAGTTTGGTGATTCTGTTGGGTGACTCAAGGGCCCTATGGGTAACCCTGCATCCATTTGCCAGCCGTGAGAGTGAGAGTGAGAGTGAGAGTGAGAGTGAGAGTGAGAGTGAGAGTGAGAGTGAGAGTGAGAGTGAGAGTGAGAGAGACTGGACCCCAATCCCTCCTACACCCTGAATCCCCTCTAAACGTATCTGGCATTTGTGGCCTTCATGATGGTCTGATTAATGGTAAAGTTAGTGGGTTTCTGTCTGAAGGTTAGGAGGGACACTGGGACTGTAGCAGCTGCAGGGAGGGGGGCAGCCGGGACACGCCAGCCTGTGGCGCAGAGCTAATGAAGGGAGGAGGGAAGAGGGAGGAGGACGAGTGCAAACATCTCAGGGCTAATGGTGTGACTCACTGCAGCGTGGGCTCAATCAACACAGCACAGCGGACAGGCAGAGAGGGAGAGAGAGAGTGTGTGTGTGTGTGTGTGTGTGTGTGTGAGGTTAGTGGAGAGAGGATATTTACAGCAAGGAGAGAAATGTGGAGAGGAGAGAAATTTATAAATTATCTGTGCGTTTTCCTCGGTTTTGGGTAGCCGCAGGGAAACAAGTGGAGACTGTGAGGACTGTCACTACATTTTATTTTTTGCTCAAGGTTGAGATACAGCTAGTCGATGAAAGATCTTTTGACTTTTTCAACAACTGGCATGGACACAAAGTGAAGAGAGAAAATGTGTTTAGTGATTGGCTCCGTCCACCGGCGGCACTGTGACAACTGGCCCACTCACCAGATCTTGTTACTGCAGGGGTTCAGCATGTAGATGTCCATGTTCTCCATCAGGATGGCCGACGTGCTCTGAGGGACACAGAGACGCCCTTAAATCTCATACAGCACAACACCCTTCACATCAGACTCGCACGCACACACACACACGCGCGCGCACGCAACACTTTCTTGGGCTGGGAAACAACTG
>JAODXP020000022.1:9238084-9280584 GCA_027497455.2 Sardinella longiceps | reverse complement strand
TTTTTATTATTTACATGTACTAATTTACTATACTAGGGCTATGATTTGAAACACACACTTACACACACACACACACACACACACACACACACACCTCTTCCCTACACTCTCTTCTTCACCTAAATTCACTTTCAAAGAGTGCTAGAGCGCATTTTGTCAAATAAAACTTTTACAAGAGCAGTGCAGTGGGAAAACAAGAGTTCTGAACCAACACAGCATCTACCCTCCCTCACACCTCCTCACTCTTTCCGTCACTTTCAAAACTCAAAACAGATGCAAGCACAAGACTTTTGTGATTTCATCACGACAAAACACAGTGCACAGAAACGTTCCTATAAATTTCACCTAATCTAAAGAGAAAAAAAGTGGCAAGCTCAGTCTGTTCGGCCAGGAGGAATGTGAAGAACTCTACAATCCATTCAGTTGCCACACAAAGGGAAGCAGAGAAAATAAAGGGAGGCGATTGTGTTGGCTTTCTCGTCACGAGCCGACAGTGAAAGCTCCGCTACGCCCCGGGGGACTGTGGGACAGATCGCTAACTGCACTGGTGGATGCAAAAGGCCACATCCATTTCAAAATGTCACTTGCTTTCTATTCAGGTCCACGTCACATGTCAACTTTTAAAAGTTTACAGAGATATCAAAACTAAATGAAATTTACTTATATATGACGCGTCTTCTCTGGATGGAGACGGAAATAATTCAGTCATCCTTTAACAATTACTTCATTGTGAATAATTTTCATAGGTTGGTTAATATATTAGTATTCTAAGTATGGATTGAAACAATTTAGCCAATTGTTAGCCACAAAAACACACTCTCACACAAATAATATTTGGTGTTGTGACCAAACGCACGCACTGTACTGTAACTTGAGCTTATGGCATGTAAATAAATAGACACATGCAAACTCTTGTGGTTACAGGTGCATTGGGTGCTCACCTGGGGCTCCTCTGGCTGTAGGGAGGCGTTTCCACTCTGGTCTGGCTCTGGCATGACGAGGTCCTTTGGGCCCAGAGAGGCAGAGAGGTCAGCATTGGTCCCCGTCCCCCGGCCCAGCGTGATGGACATGTTCTCCAAATCACTGCAGGAAGAGACCACAGGCAATAGAAGGGGCAGTGAGTCCACAGTAACTGAACAATATAACTGCAATCAAAAATGTACAAAATCACTTTTAAAACATGTTTCTGGGATGTCATCAATCCCTCCTTGGGTGACAACATGCAATGACTCAATGTGGGGAAGTGGAATCCACATATGAAATGGGCAACATAAAAATAAAAATAAATAAATAAATAAATAAATGAATAAATAAATAAACGGGAAAGGGGCAACAGAAGGTCAGCTGGGGTGCAGCCTTGCTGACGTGCGTGTGGGCAGGCAGGTAGAGTCTCCCGTGTCTCCTGGTGTGTGTTAGCCCGCCGTGAGCCAGAGCCACATTACCTGTCAGATGCTTTTTGTTTTGTTTTTGTTTGTTTTTTCGATGCCCTGTGGGGGCGAGTACTCACCTGGTGAGTGTGCTGCCAAAGTCAAGGGGTTCGCTGGAGGGGGGCGCCCCCGTGGGAGGGGCACCCACCAAACACTCACTGGCACTAGAGCTCTCTACGGGGAAAGCAGCACTGGGAACCTCTAGTGCACTGAGGGAAAGAAATAATAACGCCATTTATCCAGGTGGGGGGGAAAGAGGGAGAGAGAGAGAGGGGTTGGGGGGTGTGGCATGGCAGAATGCGTGCATGAATACGTTAGAGAGAGAGAGAGGGGGAGAGAGAGAGAGAGAGAGAGAGAGAGAGAGAGAGAGAGAGAGAGAGAGAGAGAGAGAGAGAGAGAGAGAGAGAGAGAGAGAGAGAGAGAGAGAGAGAGAGAGAGAGAGAGAGAGAGAGAGAGAGAGGGGGTAGATACATAGACAATAGATAGTACGATAGATATAGAGAGTGGGAGAGAGAGGGAAAGAGAGAGAGAAGTATAGATAGATAGATAGAGATAGATAGATAGATAGATAATCAGATGAGATGGAGAGACAGACAGAGACGGATAGGAGAGAGAGGTAGATAAATATAGATAGATAGATAGATAATCAGATGAGAGAGAGAGAGAGAGAGAGAGAGAGAGAGAGAGAGAGAGAGAGAGAGAGAGAGAGAGAGAGAGAGAGAGAGAGAGAGAGAGAGAGAGAGAGAGAGAGACTGTCTGCAGCACACAAACCGCCTTGAGCAGCAGAGGATTGTCTAGGTTGGATTTTCTGATTAGTTTGGTCATGAGGACTTCCATCAGGAAAGCTCGGGTGATTGCCTTTAGTATGAATGGTGCTGGTCAAAAGCTCCTTGGAGTCGGGCAAATTAACGGCAGCCTTCCAATCATGATAAGAGCATCCCGTTACAACAGAGCGATACAGAACAGCGAGATGTTTCTTCACCGCAACAGGCAGCAGCTGCATGGCATGGCAAAGTCCAATCAGAGGCTTTCTGACAGTTCACTAGAGCGAAATGCTAGGAAGGCCAAAACACGGCCGACCGAAAGACAGCAAGCGCGAAAAAAGTCCACAAAACAAATGCGAGATTCCAAAAATAAATTTAAATGAATTGGGTTTGGGGGAGGGTGGGGAAAGGGGGAGGGCAAATCTGCAAAGAAAAGCTCAAGGAGGAAGGGGGTGGGGGGTAAGGAGTGGTAAGACAAAAAGACTGGTCAATGAATTGAATGACTGAATGAATACACAAAGGAATGACTGCTAAAATGGAAGCATGCACTTGCATCAGCAGCTGGTTTGATCGATGCGGCTCGTGCGGTTGGCGGCTTTGCCACCTGTGGCAGGGCTGATGCCACCTTACCTGGATGAGGCGTCGGGCGAGGGGACTGAGGTAGATGCTCCGCCTGGGACTTCAGCGGCGTGCTCTGGGCTCTCGGGGACGTCGCCGTGAGGCTCGGCCTGGGGCTCGATGTGGGCTTCTGGGCTAGGCTCCTTGGGGGCAGCAGCAGTAGAGGAGGAAGAGGAGGAGGCGACATGGTCCTGGGTCGTTGAGGGGGGCAGCTCGGCGTGGACCTCGGGCTCGAGCTGTGTGTGGGAGGCGGCTGGAGGCGGGGACTGGGCCTCTTGCAGGGGTTCTGCGGCTGCCTCCGACTCAGGGGTAGGTTGCTCTGGCTCAGACCGCACCTCCTCCACCGCGAGCCCCACCTCCACCACCTCCTCCTCCTCCTCCTCTGGCTGCTGCTCCAACACCACCACCACCACCGGCTCCTCTGGATTCACAGTCTGGACAGACATTCCAGACATATTTATGACATACACCAGACAGAAATGTACACAAAGGGGCAAGTGATTTTATTTGCCCTGTTTTATCTAAAACTATTTAGGCAAATAAGAATCATACAACATCTGGTTCAGCCATGTCACCATCAAACAATGCAATATGCTAAATAAAGATATTAAAATATGCCTTATTTGTTATATGCATTTTGTTAAAGGCATAATTTTAGTTCAGTTCACAGTACATTTTTTTTTAGAATCAATAGAACTGTAGTTGTCGAAAACATGAATTTCCATTTTAATATTCACAACTTTGCCTTTAAAGTAACATGTACAGTACATGTAACATGCAATGTATAAGTGTTTTGAGTGACTGATGCACACACACCTGTTCATGTTTGTCCTCCTTGGAGGCGTCTCCTGAGGGCAGCTCCTCTAATGTGACCCTCTCGGACTCCAGCTCCACGTCGTGCGATGACTGACTAGCCGTTCTCCATGTCTCTTCCACCTAAGGGCCCATTCACATCAAAATCACTAACACTGCACCACAGATACACAAGGACTAAAAAAAGGCCTCAACTCATACTCTGACTCCGACTACTCTGACTCCGACTACTCTGACTCCGACTACTCTGACTCCGACTACTCTGACTCCGACTACTCTGACTCCGACTACTCTGACTCCGACTACTCTGACTCCGACTCAGAGGAAGAAAAATGTGCTTCAATTAGGGAAGAGTGAATAGGAAGATTTTTAAAGCTCCATGAGGACTATGTAAGGAAACTGAGCCAAACCAAAACCCCGTGATCTGAGGGCCATGAAATGTGATTTAAAAAACATTGTTTGAAACCACATGGGCTTTCTACCATACCAAGAAGGCCACAGACCTTTTTTCAGTACCAGGCCCAACTGATAGCTATTTCTGATGAGGGGCTGAGGAAGTTGTAAACTATGGCAAAACCTAACCTCAAAAGAAATGGCAGGTCATGGAAATGGTTTCATGCAACCACAGGTGTACAATTGACAAACTTAGTAAAGTAAGTTGTTCTCAGTATACAGATATGTCTACTCTTAATTTGTGTTTGACTGCAAAGCTTAAATTTGTGTCTAACCACAGCAACAAACATAGCAACCCTGAATCATAGAACTTTTGAAAGATTTGGAAGAAAGATTTAAACCATGGGACTGGGAAGCTAACTTATTGATAGGAGGGGCATGCCTACACAGTAGGGACGTAGAGTCTCTATACATACATCACAAACTGTGTGCTGACAGCTTGTACTTTGCTGTGCACAAGGCTTTGCGCAACACAGACAAGTCCAAGAGTGTGTATGCATGTCCGTGTGTGTTTGAGTGCATAGCTTTTAATGTCCTCCTCCTGTCATAATTTACACAGAGCCAATGAGTGCACGTTACCTAAAGGCACTAGAATAAGTAACAGAGCTAAGTGATAATATATAATTAATCGCACGCAAGGATTGACTCACTGCAGAGGTCTTAAGACAGGCTTACCATTAACCTCAAGAGAGATTGTTTTAAGGAGGATTAGGTGATAGGTCAACAATTCCGAGAAGACCCCAACACTCTATGGATCCTTGGTTATGTATACGATTTCTAGGGAGAATTAGGGCTGCCACTGTAGAGGCCAAAGTATAGCACACTTGGTCTTTCCCAGGCAGTGAGGCCCTTATAGATAATCTATATGCCTGGAGACAGGCTGTCTGTAACAGGAGCCTGTTCTATCAAATGAGCAAATGTTGCTCAATCTAGCAAGGCCCCTGTGTGTAACGACCAATATAGATGGCAACCTTATGCAACATGTCTCAGACACACACACACACACACACACACACACACACACACACACACACACACACACACACTTCTATATCACAGAACAGGAACGTGTGTGACCTTCTCCTTCAAAAAATTGCTTGGTATGTCCCAGTGGGTCTCAATGTCTGGACCAGCCCGAAAGGTAGGACCCAGGGGCTAACAAGGTCACTGTGCGCGTGGTAACTAATTGTCGTTTGCCTTTAAGTAAGGAAGCTAAAAGGCCTTTGAGGAAAAGACTGACCCTAACTGACCTTTTTTCTTCCCCAAACATTTAAGTGCTTATTTCAAGCAACTGGTTAGACAGCTGGGGTTAGTGTAGCAGTGTATGCAAGAGGGGGTTATTGAAGCGTGTGTGTGGGTTATGGGTCTCAGTGTCCAGAAGGCTCCCAGTTTGTTTGTCTAGTTTAGTGCTGGCAAAAGAGTTTGTGAGTTGATGATCACGCTTGATTAGAGTTAAGGCTGTGTGTGTGTGTGTGTGTGTGTGTGTGTGTGTGTGTGTGTGTGTGTGTGTGTGTGTGTGTGTGTTCACCTCACATACCTTGTCGTGAGGAGCTTCCTCCTGCTGCTCCTTTGCCTGGGGGCCTCCATCCTGTGCAGAGAGTACTGGGCCAGAGGAGCTCTGTTCTGAACAATGGACATAACGACCAGGGTACCTGCAACACATAAACCCACACGTGCCAAAACATGAGTGGACATGCCCCATTACATAGAGCCTTTTATTGCATAGACAAGAGCCAATTAGTACCACTCATCTTCAGGGTGTCAGAGAAGACAAGGCCATACAGATCAATAAAGATTACATGACAACATGGAATTATATGGATATTTTGTTGAAAACCTCATGCTGGTTTACCCAAGACTGTCTGAGTTCATTTTTGTAATTACTAAACAGCGTCCAGCCCAAACTCTCTGGTGTGTTAACAAGCCTGCCTTTATGACAGGGGAGGGAAGGAGTGCTGTGGATCTGACACTGCGTGTGTGTGTGTGTGTGTGTGTGTGTGTGTGTGTGCTCTGTACATGTCTGCAGGCACTACACAAACAGACCGTGCATACCGTGAGCTCACACACACGCACACACACTTCACAGGGGCCCTTTATTACCCTGGCGTACATTAAGGACACCCTCCCCCTCTGACTTTCCAAGAATTTCAACTGCACTGTACGTACATACAGTACAATTCACCCGCAGAGGCAAGCAGGGAGATTTCAGCCGACCATAGCCATTGTTTTTCTTGCCTTAGGTCCAATCCTACAGGCCAGCTCCTCTTTGTGTTACCAGCATCCCCTGTGGCTTATAGGCTCCAGAGAAAGGCACTTGTCTGGCTCCGAAAGACCAACTGGCCCAGCTGCTGGTGGCAACAAGTCATTTCCAATTCATTCTCCCTTCATTTAGAGAGAATTATCATACTAATGTCATCAACATTACGAGAAGGAAAAAGACTTTTGTTGACAGACAGGTAGCTGGCACTCTACCAGATGCTGACAATTTGGCACTAGATCAATGGCTTTCGCAACTTCCACCTGCATTGGGTTTTATGAAAAGAGTGGAGAGTTACACAACTACACAACAGGCCTTCTATTCCTCTGCCAAAGGCTTTACTGTCACACCATAATATCAGGCTATGTAATCAGTATTGAATACTATAGCATAACAGAGGCCTATACAGTATTCCAGCAGCAGAATGTGTTTCTCACTGCCCTAGGCTAGTTTACAAACACTATATGCTGATGATTTTCTACAGTTTAAAGTTTTCAAACAGAATCCCGGACGAGCCCCCACTAATAGAGTTAAGGATATTTCACAGGAGGGTTACACATCCATAACACTCTGTGCATTACTGATTAGTGGAGGCCTGTAACCATCATGTGCCACACATCATGCTAGTGGTGTTTACACAGTCTTAAATATCCCCGTCCCCATTTGGACCTTGACACACACACACACACACACACACACACACACACACACACACACACACACACAGCCAACACCTCTTAGCATGTGTAGAGACATGAGGACGATAATTAGCTCTGGCCAAGCTTATCAGGCTTCCATATCATCATGGGGGTGGGGGGTGCGGGTATATAGCAAACCCAAACACACATGCACGTACACACACACACACACACAAATGTTGATGTGGTTCATGGGTGAGGTTGCTGTATTGACCCAACCCATCACAAGAATTCTGTCACTGAATGACTTGAATAGGAGCAACAGCTGGGCCTGCTGATTTTCACCTTACCCCCACCGTACGCTCTGACAGAAATGCGAGTCCTTCACCTTGACTAATGTCCGATCAGTGTCAGAAATGGGACGTGACCACATGCAGCCACATGTTGGCTTGCTGTCAACACCCCCGCTACGTTGTGAGGGCTTTCTTCACAACGCTACCTCGGTGGTCTTCCTGGATCTCCATTAACCTCCCATTCGTTTCAACACTAATCATGAAATCAATGTAATATGGTAGCTAATAGAAGGTGTACATGCACCGATACTCCGTCCCAGTGAAACCAGGTAATGAGAGAAGAGCTTGTTTAGTGCTTGTTGTACATTACCTTATGGCATCCCCCCGTGTAACTATGCTGATGATTTAAATTTAGTGTAACATCATGGTGAGGTCAAGAACGACGTGCCGCCTCAGACTGAGTGTGATGTCCTCGCCTGATGTATGTCTGTCTATTTGGGGACAGCGTGTTCTATAGAGCCCCTTCTGGTAAACTGGAAAGCCTTGTCTCTGGGAAGCCAATGGGTGTCACCAGTCACCACCCTGCCTATGTGCATACACTGTAATATATAGCATGACTATAACGGGGGTCGAGCATGAGATCCAGACATGTGGAAACATGAACCCGTTGGATCTCCTCCATTCAAACCCCAGGTTAATATGACCTACAGCTAATCTTAGATCCATAGCTTTGAAGCATGTACGGCCTCAAATGTCACACAGGCAGGGCCGAGGCCTGGCTGGTGTATGGTGGGGGTATGGAGCAAACAAGCAAACATGGAGGAGGAGCAGTATAGCCAAGGCGGGAAGGGAACACCTAATAAACTGACAGGCATCTAATGTGGAGCTCCCCCATCACAACCATTACCAGGATGCTATGATTTATTGAGGCCAATGTAATAACTGGCCTGGGGGAGGGGTGGTGGTGACTTTCAGTGGTTAACTTAATTGCTAATAAGTTGATGATGGCACGCAACCAAGAATAAAGAGCAACATGTGACATACATGGTGATATGGAAGGAGCATTGGGCGTTGAGCATTGAGCAAGGGACAAAAAACTACACAGGGGCTTGATTTAGTAAAGCCATCCCTACATGCAGAAATAACACTTTAGCATGCAGAGGAAATTCTTCTCATTTACCAGCAATTATCACACTTTTAATTTTGCTCTGTGGCCATCTGTCGCTCTAAATCTGTGCCGTATGAACAGCCACAGAGAACAGAGGAATGCCAGGCTGACATGCTTGTTGTGTTTAGTCAGCGAGCACTATATAACTAAAACCTACTTTACTTATTTATTTAAGACCTTAAATAAAGGAGAAAATTTACATTCCTGATTTCAAATTCAAAAGACAAGCTGCATCTTGTCCCAAAGGTCTTGTATGTGAAGCTAGCTTTCCCTTCATGCAAGAGAGGGTTTAAAAGCCTGAGCTAGACAGGCTGTGGGGAAAGGGGAGAAGAAAGGGGAAGTCAAAGCTAGAAAAGCTCCAGATTGTCCTACAGTAGGTCAAATCTAGTGATTCCTCAGTCACACACACCAGTTTCCATGACCTACAAAAGCCCATATGGAAACAATATTCAAGGTCTCTGCCGAGACCGAAATGATATGCTTCAAACTGGCATCCAGGATAGGTCAAGTCACCCTACACCCAACACCAGCACACACAATGGCATTTTCACTGCAGCGTACCATGGAGTTTAGTAATAAACTTTTACAAGATAAATAATTAGTTTGTTTAGTTTAATGTTTGAAAACATTTGTTTAGTGTTTGAAAACATAGTTGGAGTAAAGGCAAATAGTTTGCTACACACAGAATCACATATTCGTAGCAGAGAAGTAAAATCCCTCTGAAGGAGAAAAATCGGGTTCGGAAGCCACAAGGAAGGCAATTCAACATGCATGGTAACGAAAACAAAACAAAAAAAAAAGCTCTGCAAAGATTTGATAGCTTCCCTTCCCCCATCTGGAAGAAATGTTTACATTCCCTCACTAGAAGGAAAAGCAGGGAAAAGAAGATCACCTCCAGTAGCTCAATGGGCAGACATTTCTTTCAGTGTTTCTTGGTGGGGGTGGGGATGGAGTTTGACCTACTTTTGGAAGTTGCATAAGGGAGTGGGTTACTATACGTGGGGCTCCCTCTCTGGGGAGATAGCTCTATATGGTGTGTGTGTGCGCCTGTGTCTATATGGACTTGTACAATATGTCTACAGTGTTTCCAGCAGAAAATTTGTAGGTCAAGGTAAAGAGGGGGGTGGGTCAGTCAGCATCAAAGTAATGACTTGATCGATTATGTGATCGATTTCATAATATAGTTTCATGCAATATACAGCATGATAGGAAGCACAACAAAAAAAAACTTATGAAAAAATTGAACCTGCATTAGCAATACATTTTTAAAAAACTTTTTAGGGGATTTAATCAAGGTGGGAGGTGTTTGTTGTCAAGGTGGCTGCCTTAACAATAAAGCGCTGAGGTACTGTATGTGCGTGTCCAGCAACATGTACTTCACATAGCAATGCACTCCAGTGAATGACTGGCTGAGAGACCAAAGCGCTTGCAGCCCCTGACTCAGCAGATAGACCATGTGCCTCAACTTCCTGTCTTGCCCTGAGGGTGGTATGGGGGTGGGGGTGGTCTTCAGTCGTGACTGATGGACAAATGAGTTACTGCTTTGACGCAATCTCTCTCTCTCTCTCTCTCGCACTCACACACACACACACACACACACACACACACACACACACACACACAGCAAGGAAGGGCATTGAGTACAGGAGGAGATGGGATGAGCACTCAAGTGCACTTCCAGCTACGGGGGAAAGGAAAGCGACTGGTTCACTCATGTCCCCTCTTGACAAAGTAAGCAAAAGCTGCTAGAGGTTCCACCTCACAGTTGACAGTGATCTACCAAAGCCAACAACGGTGACAGCTTATCATTTGCGGGGAAACTTCTGGATGCACGTCTTGGATCGCAACAACATTAGCTATTCTCTGCAGCAACAGTGCACTTAGACAACAGTTTGACACCAAATTGAAAGACTAACAATTGAGTACAAAATGGAATCTTGGTTTACAGCTGAGGTGCTGGGAGAGTGAGTGGTGAAGTGCAAGCTGGGCAGGGAGGTCCCATCATTCAGCTTGGGCCAGAGTTTCCCTTGACGGGGCACATCATTAGATTGTGTGCCAGGTCAATTCTCTCACTCAATGACTCCACTCAATAGATCTGTGTGGAATGGGTGCCTGGCAAAATCCCCTTGAGATATCCTGTTAGGCTTCAGTGAAGTTTCACACTGGCAGAACAAAAACAAAACCAACTGGTGTGTTGATTGGAGTCCTATCGAATCTGGCAAATTACTGCTGACAAAGTTCACAACGCATTTGTGCTGATAGAGAAAAAAAGAGCTTTTGAATTGATTGTAAACACTTTAAAAGCTCTGTTAAGAAGACACCTCCCTCATCCATCGTTATTCAGGGAATTGACAGCCAAGCTTGTATGTGATTAGGTGTCCTTTTTGTGAAATGAAAGTGACGTTCCTTGGCAGTAATGCATTGTTCAACAGGTTTCACAGTCAGCCAGTTTATTTTATCTTAAGAGGGTAACACCTAACAAAAGGATGTGACTAGTTACATTTAGAACATTTAGTTTCACTTCACTGACACTTTACAAGTTGCATAAGTAGTTCCTAGATCTAATTCTCAGGTCCACCTGACCTGGTCATCTTTACTAAGGTGGGAGCCCAACGTCATGGGATACTCAAGGCGTACTTGGTGGCTATCTGTGTGTGGGCCACACTGAATTTCATTATAGTGGGTGGTCATGTGCTGAACCATGCACCCAACTCACAGGAGAGCAAGTTCAGCAAGGTCATGGGTCAGTGGCTTCATAGCCCACTGGGTCAATTAACACATTACGCAGCACACAACATGGTGGGTCACACTGACGCAGTCATGATGTTTGAAGCCAGCCATGTTGACCCCTCATGCTAGGGCCTCACTGCACACAAACAAAGAACTACTTGGCTGCCCTAGAGTTGGCGAAACTGTCTTGTCAGAGACCATGATGGTGGACGGACGTTGCTGCACGCTAAAGTCGCTAATCTCATTGGGTTAATTGAGAGTGTTAAAATGACCCATCTGCTAACTTTAGCACGTACAACCCAACTTGCCGTGTTAGTAGCACACTTGTGCCGCTCATCTCCTCTAGCTAGGCTAAATCTCATTAATCACCGGCCTTAGCCAGCCCAATTCCTGCATTATCGTGTCATGAGAGCTGCTACTTCTTAGCAGACGCGTGCTAGCACAGCCAGGTAGAAGGGGTTAATGAGGCCTTCACTGTTGCAGTGAAGGCAAGCTATTCTGAGGATGTGCTGGCTGTGTAAACACAAGAAGAACCGTGTTGACGTGCTCAGCTTTTATGACGCCGGAGAGAAGCTAATGGATTATAATGGAGGGAGAGCTGGAACAATAGTGGGGGCGAGTGAGATTTTAGTTAGCTTACCTCCTGTTTGCACTGCGTCTTTGAGTGCAGTCAGGTATGTCAGCAAAGCACCTTGGAGTGGAAACTACTGAAAGGGGATACTGACTCGGCCACCTTTAACTTTAAGCAAGGCCAGGGATGAATCAGAATTAATGGCTTTATTAGATTAGAGATGATCACGCTGATTCAATTTGGCCACCACAACGGTAAAAAATTACCTCTAGGCAATTGGCTCTTGTGATGCAGACAGTTGAGAGATGAATCATGATTATTGTGCATGTTTATTTTTATCGCATCTTTTGCCATGGCAATATTTTCCATCCAAAGATCCTGATCCATCCATCCTGATGTCTTGGAACATTTTGAATTTTCTTCATATCCTTGCCCTTTCCACGTCGATGTTACATCATTCATTTTTATCAGTTCAGAACCAGTGCCTCAGGCCTTCATAACAACAGCTCAAGGGCAGCCTAGGGTGCTCATATCAAAATGCCATATCAAACCCCTGTGATGCACCACAGAGAAATTAAGGAAAATCACAAAGAGAAAACATCAATTATCTTGAGGGAACGATATCTGAAAAGCACAGCAGGGTACAAATGTATGATATAAACATGAACATAACATAGAGCTAGCTGGTTCTTTGTTTAAAATAGGTTAGCCCTCTGCTAGGGGGAGGGGAGGCAAGCTCAAGGGTCAAAGGTCATGGTAAGCCTTAACGTGGGTGCTGCTGGGAGACATCTGCTCATAGTCCTCATTGAGTTTAACCGTAATTCAAACACAAGGGGGGCACATCTGATATGCCATGTTGTGGGACATGCCTAATGATTTCCCATCTAACGGTGCTACTACTGACTGACGTTCAAAATAAGATATTGGGTGTCATAAGTTGCTAAATGCCCGGGAAGAAAACTACCCTTGAAAAGCTCTTAAGTAATCCTCTGGTATGAACTCAGTGACTGCATAGCCTACATTAAAGGGGTCGAGGGATGTCTGCCAACAGTTCCCCTCAATGTGTTATGTTTAATTCTACTGATGATATAAAAAGCAAGCAACCTTCTGTGTCAAGACCCACACCTAAACCTTCAGTGTGTCAGTCTATCTGGAGTGACTATCAAGTCACTGCCAGGGCTGGATCCAATAGTGAGAAGCAGCCCTTGCACAGAAGCCCTGCTCTTCATACTTGAAATAGCAACAGACAAACTCATCTCCTCAGCATTCAAAGCAAGATGACTAATGAACAAAGCTCAATGAACTAAAAAGGAAAAAGAAAGAAAAAAAACCATTAAAAAACAAGGAAGAAGAGAAGTGACTCATGCACTGGCTCCTGGGCTTTAGGCTAACCGGAAGGATGTTATGATGAAAGCAATCCAATTACTGTGGGGGGGGGGGGGGGGGGATCCAGTCCCAACTAGTGGGGAAGTGGAATAACTGGTAGATATGAACTTGAGTGATACAAGGGAGATAAAATGAAAATGAGCGAGTCAGAGGTTGTTTGACTGAACGGAGCCACGTGGCTAAGAGAGAGAGAGAGAAAGAGAGAGAAAAAAGCAGGCAGGGAGGGAGGGTTGGCAGCAGCCTTCCTCTCGCTCTCTGAAAAAGTAGGGCAGCGCATCAGCTAGACAAAAACATTCCGTCACTGGACGAGGGGGAGGAGGCAAAGCGAAGAGAGGCTATGCAATGAACGCAAGGCATGGCCGGGCACATCCAAACACCCGCATCTGCCCGACAGTGGAGGGAGAGAGCGGCAGAAAAACCCTCCCAACAGAAAAACCAGCCATCGCCATTAAATCCTGTTTAACCCCCACGTAATCCCCTCCCCTACCATCAGAATCCCCTCTGGTCACAGCCAGAGCGGGACGTGGGAAAACACACACCAGTGGAGACGGTCATTGTATCAGTGGCACGCCACACTCAATGCAAATATGATCAAATCTTGTTTGGGCAAAAATGCTGAAGCAAGGCAATATACTGATCAGGAGGACAAAAACAGGAATGTTGTTTGGGTTTGAGTTAGATTTCTCACACAAATTAAGTGATATAGAATGATTTTGGCATGACTATTATATCGCAAACAAAAACACTGGGATGATGAGACTGTGTACATGTCAAAGCTTTCAAGATGAAGAGGACAAAACAAGAGACTAACTAATCAATAAACCCTGGGGTGCAACGGCTTAAAACTACTTTTGCTGTGCAAATGTTCCCCCTCCCAAAGCTTCCTTATCTCCTCCTCACCCAAAGGGTCAATAAAAAACCATAGGTGCTGATAAGAAGCATCCGATGAGGGTCAGGTTTCCGTTCCACAAGTTGCATTCCAATCAGCAGTGTTGAGGTGGTTTAACCAAATAGGAATTCATATAAAAGTTTCACTCTGTAGTCTAGCTTTGGTTATCTCTAGCTCTCTGTAGTTAATCGTAGACAACTAAAACTGTTGATTACTTATTTTGTTTACACTAATGCATTCAGGCAAATAAGTCAACATTAAAGTGATGGTAAATTACCCTGCACCCATACCTGCCTCTAACACAACTAATCCAATTGAACTTGTTTGGGTTGTTTTTAACTAAAAGTTAAATTGTACAGTGGCATGCACTTTCACACACCAAGTATGTTTGCCTTGTCCAAATAACCACACAAGCATACTAAATCCATGCTCCTAGCTCAGAAGAGGGTTGGGCCCGAGGTCTCTGTAAATCAACAGCTGTGGCAGATGGAGGGATGGAGGGAGGGAGGTGGGGCAGGGAAAGATAGTAGATATTTTTTTAAAAAAAGAAAAAGGAAGAGAGGAAACAAAAGCTAGGCTAAATGCGGCACCACACCATCACTCAGATCTGGCTTACAAAGGACCTTGTCATCCAGCATGCTAAATGGAAACACACTTTAAAACTTCATTAAGGACGTCCATCCGCTCACTTGTGGAAATGTAACCAAGTTAAGAGCAGTGCAGCTCTAAAGCTTTGAGGGGAACCCGTGGAAAACGAAATGGAAATGGACTAGGCTCCATCCAGACGGCCATTCATCAGATGTTATCTCCTTGTATTGATTTTGCGGACGTTTCTCCAGTGCTGACTCAGAGAACACACTGTTCTGTTCTCATCACTGGAGACCCCATCCCCAACACCACTCATGGGCCCTCCTCTGTTCGTTTGTACAATGTTTTGTAATTAATACTTTAGAATTCGCCTATAGCCTTATCAATGTTGATAAGAGTCTCAGAGAGACAAATATACTACATAAAACCACAAGAAACACAATTCCTGTTTTTCCGAGTGGATGAATAAAGTGATATTACATCTTATCTGATCACTTTCAGATGGATACAAGAGAAGGGAGGAAATTAACGTACAGAGGTCAACAATACCGTAGGGAGTGCAGAAGGGTGAAGTCAGTGTTGCTCAGGGGGTGGAAACTCAATTTAAGATCTGCTGCCCTGCTCAGCCGGCAAAGAGACAACACTCAAGGCAGCTGCTTTAGCTGAGCACACTAGTCTAGCTAAAGTTGTCATCCTAATCGGGCCTATGAGTATCCCTGTAATGACCGAGAGCAAAGAGGTATTTGCAAAATGGGCGACCACCTCCAGCTCATCTCTCATAGGGATCCAGAGCCACCTTTGCATAGTGATATTACTGAGCCAAACAATCAGGATCCCGCTGCTCAGTAGAAAGGTTACGGTTAATCTCTTTGGAGACCTGCCTTTATTTAGGGATACACAAAAGCCAAGTACAAAACCACATCACACACACACACACACACACACACACACACACACAAAACAAATGGTGCCTACATAGGCCTAACCATCATAGATAAAGCCCAGCAAGTAAACAAAAGCTGCGGGAACTCCAAGTAGCCCCAACTGTCCCAGTTGGAGAGAGACAAGTGTCCTTCCCTGCCGGGCCGTGTCAGCGGGCCACCTGCCCAAAGAGCTTCAGAGGATTCTCCTCCCACAGGATCAACAGACCGCAGACAAACAATATGGCCAAGACCAACAGAACGCAAAACAACAGAGGCCACGTGTGACGCTCCGAGATACTGACAAGATACTGTACTGAAACGGTACAAGAAATAGAATTAACTCCTTAGAAGCAAACAAAAAAACTGCAAAACATCTTTTCACATGGAAAGACAGCACACAAACACACACAGACGTTGCAACAGGAATCCTGGCACAGAACATGGCCTCAGTTTAACAGGTTGAAGTCCCCCGCTGGCAGAGTGGGCACTGATCTGCCCCTGCAATCTGCCTGCCAACACCATCCTCCTCTGCCACGTCTCTCAGAGCGAGCGCTGGCCCTGCCACACCAGGAACAGTAACTAATAAAACCAACCCAGAGGCTTATCAACCGCACTCATCACAACCGATAGAGCATAAACCCTCAGCAGTGACAGGAAGGAGTGCTGACGATTGAGACGCTGATATGAACTGACAAATCGCACCTAGATCTCAGCCAAGTGTATTCGTCACAAAAAAACAAAT
This sequence comes from Sardinella longiceps, assembly GCA_027497455.2. Taxonomy (NCBI): domain Eukaryota; kingdom Metazoa; phylum Chordata; class Actinopteri; order Clupeiformes; family Clupeidae; genus Sardinella; species Sardinella longiceps. Next base: position 9,264,324 of record JAODXP020000022.1, on the reverse strand, counting down.
CCCACAGCCCAGTTATATGCCAGCTATATTGATTCATTCAACTGTGGTGTTGATCCTAAGTGACAAAGTAGTATGCATGAGCAAGAGGCAACTCAGTCCATCAGCATGCACTGGAAATCGGGGAACCTTGACCTTGGTATGGCAACGCCATTACTCCACCTGTTCAGCTAAGGGGGAGACACTCCATCAGTCGGCAGGACAATTTTCAGTGCTCATTCGTCTGAATCTTTGTACAGAAGCCAAGCCCCTAATCCCGTTCTAGGACCTGGCGCTTGCACAACAGGACCGCCCGTGGATAATTCTAGCTGTTGTTTATACTGGTAGGCTGTCTTATGGCCTAGGTCACAAGGGTTCCGGATGATTGATTGATACACCGATAGACGTATGAGCAGGACCCACCCACTACACAACTGATGGCAGTGAAGCGGAGAGACCCTGAGGGCCTGACATGGCGCTGAGTCACACTGATGGCGCAAGAAAGCAGCACATACCTGTGCTCCTCAATGGGCCTCACATCCTGGAACTGTGGACTTGCCAAATACCACAGGTAAAGCCGGAATGAGGTTAAACACACACACACACACACACACACACACACACACACACACACACACACACCAGGTGTCAGGGCTTCCACAGGCCTCAGGGTCAATATATATTTATGATGGCTGAAGATGATGGCGGACACTGACAAAGAAAGTCCTTATGTCAACTGTGGCCATCAGCCTATCAGTGACACAGGTGATTCCAAGAAGCCAATAAAAAAAATAAAATCATATCACAGGTTATCACCTTTTCTGTTGGCTCAGTCTTTACACAAAATAAGACCAATGACTATCCAAACAGGATTCTCAGTTCTCAAAACCTCCTTCCCACACTGCATTACCTCATGTCGGAGTTGACTTCATATGTTGGCTTGGGACAGACAGCCACAGACTGACGTACTACGGACACACAGAAGTACAGTAAACAAGTCTGCAGACATTGTGTTGATCTGCTGACATTTCCTATGCTGCCTGTGCCTCTGCGATAACTCAGAACAAGAAAGCTGGGGATCAAGGGGAGATTCAACAACGGGCAGCCGCTCGGACGCCTACGAAAAGGGGATCAAGGTCAAGGAAGCACTGTGGAATACTGGGAACACAGGGAACATGGGAAACATGGCCGAAAGGGCCTTGGAGGGTGAGGGAGTTGTGGGGGCGGGTGGGGGTTGTGAGGGCGAGATGGAGGCAGTCATGGGATCTAATGAGACTGGATGTAGAGAGCCTCTAGGCTGCCTGCATAGGCGCAGCAGGGGGGAACATAAACCCATTAAACATTTACATGAGTGGGATCCTGCAGCTGCTGGGTAGAGCTGCAGCGTGCACTTTCTCTCACGCAGATGACATGGTACAGCCACTATAGGACACTAACGTCACCTGGCTCTAAAACAAATGCATTTGATTATTTATGCTGCAAGGCTCACACTTGGGCTGAATGAATTCAGATTCAGAAGCCTTCCATTGCAATCTAGCTAATACAGTACTCCAGTACATACAGTACATCAAGCCTGCATGCATCTTGACAGCACAAACTAGCCTACAATATGTGAGCAACAAAGGAGTGCGGACAGGCATCAGCTACAATAAGTGTGCATTTGCATACAAGACAGCTGATCTGGTACCACACTGAAAGTGCTCAACATGTCTTGCATATCAGGAAGGCAAGTCAGGCCCAGCTGAGTAGTCTCTCATTTTCTAACCGCCACAATGCCTGCTTTGCATTCTCTAGCCTCGGTAGCTGCACTACAGAATAAAGCTAAAGTAAAGAAGCAACTACACATTTACTCTGAAGTTGTCCTCCTGAGGTTGTTCTCCATGGTTTTTGAGAAATGATTTTCTGTATGGTTTTTGAGAAATGTTTTGAGAATACTGTATGTGGAAGAGGTGTGTGTGTGTGTGTGTGAGTGTGTGGTGCATGTGTGAGAGTGTGTGTGCGAACCAGCTCAGCACTCAGGCAGTTGGTGAGCCTTCTGCGAGGCTTTCAGCTGTGGGGGGATGGGTCAGAGACTGTGACTGAGAGAAAGCCTCTCCTTCTGTCTGAAGAGTGTGCTTTCTGTCCAGTCAGGCACTGCACGCACACAGCCACAGATCCAGAACTGTCTCAATCTCACCAGCTGAAAACCCATGTTTGTCCAGCTAAATATATTTCCTACATTAAGAACTAACTGCATCTTTAGTGTTTACACTACAATCTGCAGCAGAATGCGCTGTTTGTGTTACGTTATATTTAAGCCTATAAGAGGACCAATTCAATTCCTAGACAGTTTAAATACAGTTACAGTTTGAATGGTATGACAACATACATAGCAGGGCTTTAAGTCACAGTGAATCTCCCTTCAGTGAACTAGAGATGAATGTTTTGCTGTGTGTAATATAATGAAATCTTTATTTCACTGAACCAAGGATAACATTCTAAAGTAACATTATTCCCATTAAGGCCAACTTCCAAATAGAAGCTAAGGATTCTGCTTCTTCGAGAACACTTTTGGGAGTCTTGGCTTGAGGCAGCAACATGCTGCACCCACACATTTAGTTTAGACAGGCACCAACTTCCAAGCATGACTCAACTTGAGGAGTGTGAATCTGTGTGAATCTTTCTGAGGTTTCTTAGTTAGAGTGAGAGAAGAATCAGTGTTGTACAATTAAATAGCACTTTAACAAAAACTGACAGCTTAAGAGTAAGGTTCATGGGGGAAAGGGAGGGGGTCAACATGTTTGGGTCAGGCCCCTGTTCAGTCATTCGAAAACAAGCCTTGCGCTGTCTGTGTGGCCGTTTATTCTATCTGTGTGCAATTTGCCCACTCCAGCTCTCTCTGTCTCTCTCCTGTTATTAGCATCTATGTCCAGCCACTGGTGTCCAGAGTAGCATTGCCTGGGGGTGTTGATCTGACCGGAGGTGCTTGAGCCCCATGCAGCTCATGCTGTCGGCTCCGCAGACAGGGCTCAGATGTTCCCCATGGTTGGCAGCGCACGGACAATGCTGGGTGGCGCGGCATCCATCCGGCACTGTCGCACTTAATCAAACTAATCATACTGTAAATGTCTGAGCAGTGCCCCGTCCCAGTGAGAGGGGGCCCGCTGGGATAAAGGACATGACAGACACAGACAGACAGACAGACAGAGAGATGGATGGACATTGGACATTGAAAAAAAGAGGCCGTGTTCGTGTGTGTGGGAGGGAGAGCGAAAAGTGAAATTGACGTATTAAAGGAAACCGCCTCAATAATTCAAAACGTAAATACTGAGCTCTGAGTAAATTTGCATGGTACACAAATGATCCTATTATTTACATTGGCAAAAACTGCCATCTCAACAGGATATGGATCATGATCAAAATGTCAAATGACTACACAAGTGCGCGCACGCACACACACACAACTGAAAAAAACTACAAAAGCACAACAGGATAAGCCAAAGGAAGACAGAGAAACACAGGAAATATACTATGGAAACACAAGGACCACTTCATCTTCCACACATCCATTCAGGGCGGAAACGGGTCAAAACAGGCCAACTCAAATACGAAAACATATACCGTATATGTTTCTCATGCAGAATACAGATTAAAGCACACATCTGAAAGTCATTGTTTGGTGCTGCAGGCCTGTCAATTCCACAGCTACAAACATTGTCAGATAATGGATCAACAACGACCAACTTCACCTATGAAGAAAAGAGTTGTTCACTATAGGCCTATACAAATCCTTATGGTCAGCCTTTACGACTCTATTAGTCAACTGCATATGGGGGTGAAAACCAGCCTTCTAACTTGAACATTAAGCCATTGCAACTCAATGCATTCTTCACTTTTATCTGCCCTTCAATTAGGAAAGATGATAGTGTGTTGAGCTGCAAGCATTCTGACAATGCCCTGTGACATTGCAGTGTCAGCATGGCAGAGACATGAGGAAATGCCAGGGCCATCTCACAGAGATGCCTCATCAATCAGCGGGGAACACACAGGCCTAGGCCAGAGACAACAACAAAAACACAGAAACTCTCCCTACACACACACACACACACACACACACACGTTACACAAAGGCATTGCTGGTGCTACAGGAAGCATAAAAAAAACCTTCGATATGTGGTCCAACACTGGCATCCAAATCATTGGCATGCCTAAGGGGAAATTTGTCTCTTATGAGGTCATGCATCTCATGGGGTACTTATTTGCATAACCAACCCCAACTGGTTTGATTCTCTGTCACTTTTATTTTACTCTTCTAAGGAAAGAGTAACTACTTTCTTAGCAACCTCCTGCAGGCCTATACATTTAAACCTGTTATGCCTTTCATGTACTGTATGAACAGTAGAGCAGTAGTCAGCCTGGGTTTGATTCCTTGTGTCACTTCGGATTTAAGGGTCTGTTAAAAGCTAGTCACTTTACTTCTTATTTGTACGTTTAAATGTGTAGGCTACTCATTCCCCATCTCCGACCATATAGGCCTAGCCGTCCTTCATACATATATAGGCCTACTGGTTTTTCCAAAGGTCTTCTCTCCATCACTCCCAGACAGTTGGGCCTCTTGACAGGCTAATAAACATGGCCACCAACGACCTCCCATGCCAGGGAGGAATACGAGGAGCATGGTTATGTAACAGGTTTGTCAAAACTGCTTTTTTAAGGATGTGCTTTCCACTGACAGGGCCCCTCCAACGATGGCTGTCGTCACACACACACAAATGTGTACACACATGCACACACACACACACACACACACACAAGAGTGTCTCTGTTGGTTCTGCAAGTGAGCACGTTGAATGTGGGGGTCTTTAACGTGCGAGCTTAACCATTCACACATCAGGCGTCACTTGTTCAAATTAGCACAGCAATGACACAGTCCTGTCTATAAACATTAGCCTATCCAATGAAATGAGAAATCCAGTTCCATTAGGGTGTGAGAACACCCTAACATCATAAACTTACCCTATTTGCATTCCATTCATTAATATGTTGGTGCCAACAGTGATAAGCAACCGATTGACTGACAATTGTGAAAGTAGATACAATACTTGACAAATAAACACATAGCCTAAACTCTGTACATTTTGAAAGGTATCCACTGTCTTAAAAACAAGCTTTAAAAACAACTCTTTATGACCATAATACAAACTTGCAAGCTGTTACTGGTGTCGTCATCCTTACCACCAGCCTACAAACCCCAACATGCAAGTTTTTGGTTTTCTCTTCAAGCTCTCCATGCACATAATGGTTATCCAAAACAATGGCATAATTCTTACTGTAAGCAACAGCTTGGCATAATGAAGCGTTAGCTCGGCACCTTAGCTAAATGAAGTGCTTGCGCTGAGAGCATTACAGTATGATTATCTGCCTTTCCCAACAGTGCGCTTCAGCCATATGCTGAGCCTGTGCCATCCACACCTCTGCCAAAGAAAACACTTTAGGCTCCTGCCGAAGCTGACAAAATGTCTTCCATCCCGGCCATAAGCTTAACCTCCCTCCTCCCCTATTTTTCCTCTTATTTATTTAGTCTTGGTGTAAGGTGAAAAACTAAACGAAAGAAATCTTTACACGCAGCACAACTGGCCATTTAAATGGACCATCTGGACTTTCCCTGTGGCACTCAGAGACACTAAGTGGGAACTGTGTCCGAGGAGGGCTGCATGTCAGCAACTCACTTCCTTGCTCGTTTACTGCGGCGCAGGGGAGGTAGTGGTGGAGAAAAGAACATTGTGTTCTTTACATTGCTTCACCATATAGCTTGGTCAGATAATCATCAAACCGGTCTCGGAGGTGCATAGTTCAGTTTAGGTGTAAACATACACAATGATGGCTTGTAGGATAGCCACTTCGCTAGTCTTCAAAGTTAGCTAGTCATTCTGCCCTTTCCCCCAGTTCATGGTAGAGAAGAGGTGAATATATAGCATGTTTACTCTGGAGAGGAACATATAACTCCACCCCCTCATCTATATGTGACAAAGAAAGTCAAACAGTTCCTTTGACCGCTGTGGAGCATGAAGTTCTTTAAGAGAGGACAAAGTCCTCAATAACATGAACACATGAAGTTTAAGTTTCATGGTACAAGAAGGCAGAAAATAACGCAGCAAATTCCTTCAAAATATTGATTGATTAGGTCACATTGCCAAAAACATTGATGTCATTTTAAGTGGAAGAGAATGATTGTATGCTCTAATTTCAATCAATGCAACAGCTTTATTGGCAAAGTTTGTCAGAGCCACTAGAACACACAACCTATAGGTATCTAAGCCTCTCTTACCATGTCAACAAGGACATTCATGAACCCTTTAACCCTTTCCTTCAGGATAGAGGTCTCCATGGCAACCCAGAGACTAGCTGCCTAACCCCCCATATCAGAGTGGGAGGAGGGGCAACAACTGATTTGTGAGTATTCTTCTCCTCAGTCCAAGACGAAAAACACATAAAGTAACACATAGATTTTCTCAATTACAAAGCAGCACTCCCTCTAAAGGTGTTGAATTTGGCAAGGCTAGGCCTAGTTTAGGTCAGGACACTGCAGGTCTCCTTTTAACGGTGTGAAAATGGCCTGAACTTGGTATTTGACATCACAGAAAAAGAGAAAAAGTCGAGGGGAAAAAATTAAACATGAATGAATGGCAGGGACCACTGTTCCTATGCAACATGCAGGGCTTTTGTGACGGCACAGATTTCACCGAGCAGATCACCCCCTCAAAGGCATGACAGCAGCCATTGTTGCTTCTCGCTTCTCTGCTCCTCTCCACTTTCCACCACACAGCTAGGCCCAGCAGCCATAAATGGCTCACAGCTCAGGAGAATTTAACCCTCTCCGAGCTCTTTTTAGATACAAAGAGAAGAGGAAGAGTAGGACAAAAATGCAAAGAAAAAAAAATTGAGATGTATGCTTGGCACGAAAGGAGGAATAAGCATGTATACTGACTGTGCACACCTTAACAATTTAAAAAAAAAACATCATAATGAAATATTCTCAGTGCTCTAATGCAACTTCAATAAAGTCAAGCATTTTAATAACTGCAAGAAATGCCCAATACAGACTATAGGGAAAGTTGGATGTATAAATTCACTGAGAATTTGAAGCGGACTCCGCCCTTATTTGTACATCTGTACATTTGCTCCCAACAACAGTGGCACTGGCCAATGTATAGAATGCTAATGATGATTCACTTCTTCAACCGTCTATGTGCTTTAAAAGAGGAATGGGGTGTAGCCTTTTCTTCCTCTTTTGAAAGCATGTGCCTGTACAGGTATGTGGGTTCATATGCAACCAAAGAAAGCCTCAGGTTATAATCCTTGTCTTGACACCCATCTCTACTCCTGTATAGAGTATGAGGAGAGGAAGTATGCCTATGCAATGCACCTGAAAATAGAATCATGCCTCAGTGACAAGCAAATCTCACGCAACAGGTACTGTGCCTATTTGCCTCAGATGGATGTTCAATGGACATCACTGACTTACTTGACCTACTTCTTGTGAGCTGCGTTACAACAAGAGCTGTATGAGATGCTAAATGCCTACAACTTGTGTCTCTCAAGTCAAAGAAGTAGGTCAAACTGAAGAGAACAAGACAGAACATGCTCCACTGGCTCTCCCAAATTTGATTGGAAAAGTAGGGAAAGGCCACTTGCAGATTTATATTAGTTTACCATGGCACTTATCTACTTAAGGAAATTTGGTTGCAGCAACAGGGCACAAGCAGACATCAAATGGTTTTGCGGTGAAAAGCAAACATGAGCTCTATAGCCTGCCATTATCGGAGGATATATTTCCATGCAGTTTATTAACACAGAACAGTAAACATCCTCAATGCTCTGGGATGGGATGGGGTTAGAAAATGAGACTCTGGGAGAGAATTGTGAGATCAACATCTCCAAGTTCCATTTTTTAGAAACAGCGGTAGTAAGCTAAATTGTAGTGGTAAAGTTGCATTTTAGAAATACCTGTGGCACCATGTAAAGACTTAATTCAGAAATATTCACAATGACCACTATGTGTGCATAATATCTACATTTAGTCCACTAGTATTAAGATGTTAGAGCCAGTCATATATACATGACTTGCATTGAGTGAGATCAGATATAGCACTTCATGAAACATAACGGGGGAGGGGGATCATTAGAGGTCGGAAAAAATATGACCACCGCACAATAGGTCGACAGGTTGAGCCAAGTAAACTGACAAAAGGTGAGGATGGACTACATTTTGATGATGACATTCTGGTTAATCAGCACGAAAGCTCTAAACCAGCTGTTACCAAAAATCTCCTGGATCAGATCAAGTCCTAGTCCAAACTTTGGTGCAACTGGCCCTGCACCCCCTATCATTTCGAGCCAGCAGGAGTGTTGGCTAGCTGTGGTCATAATCGCTTTCTTGCGGCTCACCCTGGGAATTGAGGCCTGCGTCAGTGCCTGTCCTGCCTTGGTGAGAGCAGGACTTGGGTTAATCCACCACCTGTCCTCCCCTGCACATGCCACCAGGACAGTCACTCAGTACACACAGTTATAAGGTAGAGACTAAGTCCAATTAAACCCACCTGTGATCCAGGTGGGTTAGGCCTACTTATCCACCACTACAGGCTGAGACCTACAGGACAATGGCCATTTTTAAATACCTGATTAATCAAAGATGGGTCACTGTCCTTTCAAGCTGATGAAAGCCAATCGATATACCCTACTTGCCAAATATTAACGTTACACTCTTTTCATTTAGTGAGAAACAGTTTCAGTGGGAATTCCTTCTTCATGGACATCAGATGGATTAATTTAACGTTAGTAGGTAACGTTAACATCGTTTGTTGTCAACGAACCCATATGACAACATTAAGCAAACTGGGCTGTCTAAAATGGTAATAACCAGTGCTCCACTAAAAAATTCAATTGGTCATAAAATAACAATATGACAATAAATTACTGCTATCAGAATTATAAATGGAATGACTTCTACGATTTCATCCACCTCTCCCAGTTCAGATCAAGTCGCCATCTCTCTCACTACTGGTGGTACATTTTGTACTAGTTACATTGCATCCCCCTTCAAAAAGCGAACGCTCAAGTCGGCTAACGCTAGCTGGCTAATGACAAAACATCACTTCATACAACGTTAAGTCAAGCACATTTTGCCATTGTATGTTAATGTATTTACAGCAAAATAATGTCAAGGGTTGGATTTTAAGGATGTCCCTCTCTTACAGGCGATGTATGTCATGAAGTTTGATTCCACTTACCAGCACAGGAGAGCTACAATGAGGCACACCAACAAAACGCGCAGCCTCTTCATTATCTTCCCGCGGGGACCAACATCCTCGCTTTTTTGTTTATTTCTGTCTCTTTAACAGCGTATAAACAGCGGAGACGCAGCCGAGCTGTTATTTATGAAATACCAAGTCAAGTATTAAAAACGTTTAAAATAACAGGGGTGTGTGTCACTTGACTAAAGCAATATTCTCCTTGTATGAATATTGCAACACCTACCCCCAACAGCTCGTTTGCTTGCTTTCCTCTGAAACTGCTTGCTGCCCTAGCTCTGCTGTGCTTAGCGCTGCTGCGGTTTCAGTGTCAGCCAATGGGAGAAGCCAGCGGCGGCGGAGTTATGACGTTACGCACAAAAACCCCGCCCATCTCCCAGGGCCAAGATGAGTTGGAGGTACGCTCATGGGACGCGTCAGCAGTATGATAAGCAAGTCAAATCTCAATCATCTAACTCAAATTTGTTGAGCAATCTGTAAACGATGTTTCATTTTAGGATGACATGTATGCCTCCATGTTCACTACATGCAGGCGGTGAAAATTAGATAAATCAGACCTTATAATAATGGGCTATAGGCTACTTTAAGTAGCCTATGGCTCTGAAAACCTAATGCTTACCAACTCCATAGATACATGGGTACACATTTTAGTACCATCTACCAAAAACTAAGAAAGGAAAAGAAAAGAGTGGTAGAACATCACAGGAATTAGAGTTGCCCCAAGAGTCCTTTCCAAAGTGCATCACAAGTAAAGGGGCAAATACTGAAAAACTATTTAGGGGCAAGCGCGCTAATTTAGATGTTCTTAGGCTACCCTAATGTAGACTTTTTGTATCCTACTTGTTTCCCACAAAGATAGACCTATAATGCGTGTTATAAAGAAACTAGATGGGCATATGGCTTATTCCAGGCATTTAGAATATAAAAGTGAAAATCAAACGGGAAGTCTACATTTACTGTAAACAATAATAGGTCTATTTGATTTCCTATGGATTTCCTGAAGCATGACTACATGACATCCTCCATAGAACAACAATTCCCATCATACATCTGCCTATAGATGCCTCTACGGTTGCCTGAATATATTTTAAAATGTATAAATATTTCAATATATAATTTATATATTTTATATTAATTTTGATATATGCTATATACATAAGACACAGCTTACAAAGACATTAACTTCCTGATACAACTTTAAAATGTGCTTAGTTCACGCAGATCTCAGTGGGGTCCTTACGTTTCAACATCTTGTCGACTCGTTTGGTGAGCTGTACATCCTAAGAAGTTTTGACGGGAGTAAAGCCTGTGTAAAGTAGTCAAACTCGTCAACTTTGCTCCGGGCCCCGTAAGGATAAGTTACATTTTCCATTTTAAATCTTGGTAGTATTATTCGTGATTTAGATAGATTTATATCCGCGTAAGAATGTTACTACAGAGTCAAATGTTGTTACTGCTGTTGTCGGTGATCGCGACGAAGCGCTCTTTGGTGGCTGGATTTTCTCAATCTTTGGACAGTGACTTCACCTTCACCCTTCCTGCTGGCCAAAAGGAATGCTTCTATCAAACCATGAAGAAAGATGCCTCTTTAGAAATTGAATACCAGGTGATCTACGCTTTATTGATTCAGTTTCTTTTCTAAAGTCATTCATTTTTATGTTAGGTTATCACTGCACACACAGCTGAGAATCTCGGTGGTGTCTGATATCCATCGTTAAGTTAATCTGACTGCTAAATTGATTTCTTCGCACTTGCACTTTTACTAAATCCTGTATTCCTAATGTTGCTGCTGATTTACAGTATATGTTTGAGTTTAGGTTTGTTTGGGTTTTTGGGGGCGCCAGAGAATACTTGACTAGTTAGTGCTAGTGATGATCGTGAACCTGCTGTTTGTCAGTATGATGACCTCTCTTACAGTGTTAGATTAATTCCCCCCCCCACAAATATTTCGTCATATCATGCAATGCCCTGTGTCTGAGACGCTAAAAAAAGACGAAATGTGATGAAACCAAGCACTGTTCAGCTGTGCCAGTGTGCATTCCAGTGTAATAAGTGAGATGTCAGAATGGCTTCAACAATGTTAGCTTGCCTTTGTCTCACTTGGTCACTGTTGAATCTGGTTACAAAATTAAGGCTCACACTTGACTGTATGAAGTTTGAAGGACTCAGTCATAGAGTGGTTGGAATGGTTGTCTATACGACTTTTTTTACGTGCCACCATCTGCCTTGTTAGGTGGTGTGATGTGGTTAATGTAATGCTTGTAAAAGACAGATCTGACTCTGAGTACATGATATGCTGGTGCTTCACAGGTGCTCGATGGTGCAGGTTTAGATGTGGACTTCTACCTGTCGTCGCCTGACGGGCACATTCTTGCCAGTGACTTCAGAAAGTCTGACGGAGTCCACACGTATGTATCTTCAACACATTCTAACCTACTTTCAAAGATCCATATCAGACGGGGCGGTTGTAGTGTGCTAACCCACCACATTGAATCATAACGATTTCATCATAACAGATTGTGTTCTGTTTTTTTTTGTTTTGTTTTGTTCTGCAGAGCGGAGACACATGATGGAGACTACATGTTCTGCTTTGACAATACCTTCAGCACTGTGTCAGAGAAGATCATTTTCTTCGAGTTGATCCTGGACAACATGGGTGACGACAACAATGATGCTGAGGAATGGAAACAGTATGTCCACGGCACGGATATGCTCGACATGAAGCTGGAAGACATTATGGTGAGAATCTTCCAGAATACATACCACGGATCATCAAATCTCTTAAGCATGTGTTTTACAGATGGCTAGAAAAAAAAGAACCATATCAGAACCAATAATGTGAGCAGCACCTGCGTGTTTTTGTCAGTCGCTGATGTATGTAGACATATAGAATGAGAGATAGAGATTCTTTTATTTTATTCCAAAGGAAATTAAGGTGTCCTGTAGCATTAAAACATCAACCATTCACCTTGGCACACAGCCCACAGATATATGGAAATTACACATGCATACATATATTATCACAGACAGTATGTTGTTACATTACAGTAACATTAGGTTGCAACTTGTTACAAGGGTAGTGTAGTAGATATGCAGACGGGTGTAAAGATATCCACAGTGTGAGAGATTGTTAATATAGGACATTTGCCAGCAAAAAATTGGCTATGATAGAGTCTGTCTTTTTGGTGTTCCCTCCCCAACATACAGTATCACCGCATAGAAAAGGACACTGTCCATAACAGACTGATAGAACATGAGCAGGAGTTTGCTGCCTCATGTCTCATTCAAGGTCATTTGAGTCGTTCCCTGAAAGAGCTGAACGGTTTTGACCACCTCGTTTTGGCATCTCAATCATGAGAGTGTTACGCAACGTGAATGCTGTCAGCGTGACCTAACTTTTTGTGACTTTGATAAACATACAGATGAAGACAGGATTGCAGCCTCCCTTCAAAGGCTTGGGGGTTGAGGGCATTGACCTGAACCTGTACCAAATACATGCCACCATACCTCTAGTAATGGAGACCTTGATTTAAGATTCCAGATTTAGAGTCGATTGTCAGAAGTAAACAATAGCGACAGGAAGCAAACAGTGGCAGCTGTTGAGGATATCGTGCTGCTGACCTCTGCGACAGTGGGTCGCAGTGCAAACATTACACAATCTCTGTGTTGTCCCACGAGAGATCAGAGGATGGCTATCGGTAAATCACCATTACACTAGTCGAAATAACTTTGCGTGTAAGCTTTAAAGAGGGCAACGCAGATTCAAGAAAAGCATTTGCAGAGGGGGCACCTGAGGAAGCACTTAACCCCCTTCTAAAGTGCTTTAGCCGTTTGAAATCTCCTTTGTTAATTATCTCTCTCTTTTTTCTCTTTTGTCGTCCAGGACACGATAAACAGCGTCAAAGCTCGGCTTGGGAAGAGTCTGCAGATCCAGACTGTGCTGAGAGCCTTTGAAGCCCGTGACCGCAACCTGCAGGAGAGTAACTATGAGCGGGTCAACGTGTGGTCCTGCACCAACCTGGTGATCATGCTGGTGGTCTCTGGGATCCAGGTCTACGTGCTGCGCAGCCTTTTTGAGGACAAGAGGGCAACTCGGACATAAACGCGCCTTGTTCTTGCAAACGCTGCCTATGCCAGGGAGGGGACGATTGACATCACTGGCGTCATTGGCAACATGGCCACATCAAAACTCTTAGAAAAGTAACGCACACACACACACACACACACACACACACACACACACACACACCAATTGGCTGCTCCTAGCCCCTGTGGATGGAAGTTCTTCTCCTTAATCCTGACTCCTCCCTCTTCCCTTCTCCTCCTCCTCCTCCTCCTGTCCTTTCCCACTCTCAACTGACAATCAGTCCCAGTTTATATACATTACGTATCTCTACTTGAGTTGGCAATGCACTGTTTCATTTCACACATTATTGCAGTTGTTATAGTTATGAGAGTGAGACCAAGGTTGGTGTGTGTGTGTGTGTGTGTGTGTGTGTGTGTGTGTGTGTGTGTGTGTGTGCAGTATATATTATCTCCATAGCCATACATCTTGTTACAAGACTAACTACAGAACAAACAAAGGTGATGGGAAGGTCATTGATGAATTACATGTCAAAATATTCTAGCCAAGACACATCAATGAATGAATGGCACTGCCTCATTCTTCTTTTTTCTTACTATTATTTCCTCTGTGCCGCACCTAATTTTTACTCTTTAGGCTGAGCTGCTGCCATTGTTCTGTGCCACAAACCTGTTTGTGAGTTGTGACACTGTCATCTTGGGGAAACCTGTCACTTTCAGACAGTGCACACTGATTGCCTGACTTTATACATGGATTTTATGCACGGCAAAAAATAATTGGCTTTAAATGAAAATCTTAGCCAACTGCATAGTTGTGGGTCCCATCTACATACAGTACACCTCTGGTCCAGTCGTTCACTATGACCGCCACGCCCAGTCTCGTCACCCCTAGTGGGTAGAATGATTAGCTGGTCACCCTTTGGCCTATTTTTGCATAGAGACATGGATCTGGCCAGCGGGGTGCTCCTGCTGGCCGGTGCTGGGGTTGTGAGTTTAGGTGAGCACTGTAGGTCTGCCAGTCATAAATCACTAATGGCGTCATGCTTGACCTACATGTGGTGGTGGGGTCCATTCCAGTTTGGCATCAACACAAGTTTCGGGTTCCATCTGCATGGCACAGAGACCTGCCTTCCAGTACATCTGTGTGGCAGTCAGCCTATTTCTGCACTGAGGCTATACTTGTTTTTCCATTGGACAGCCACTCCCAGGGCTGGGGATAGGGGACAGAATAAGGGGGTCGTGGGGTGGAGGGATTTGGGGGTGTGGGTGTGTGTGGGTGTGTGTGGGGAGGGTCTTTTTGCCATACCCGACACTGTTCTTGAGACCCTTCTCTTTTCTTGATGTGGATTACTCAGTTTAACTAGGCAGTCATTTTAATTTATGATGTTCATTGGTTATTGATCATATAATATTTGTTGAGTGAAAAAAGATTGAGTGAATGTTGCAAGCTTGCATAACTATAGACAGCACATAAGCACTAACGTATGTAGTGATGAAGGAAGTAATAACATGTTTTAAGAAACTGCTGAGTCTTTTTAATGCTGCTCTGTTAAAAGATAACATGCCACATGCAAGTTGGAGAGATTTTTGAAATAACCAAATTTGGATTGCTGCCATAATAGACAGGGGTTCATGTAATACATTTTGTAAAACCTTTGAATATCCAATTTAGGTAAACTTGATGTTTGTGCCATAAAAGACAGTAGAGTAGGGATGCAGACAAGGTGCAGTTTATTGATGTCTTATTGAGGTGTATTCTTTCTTCCTGGTCTGCTCAACAGCAATGTGTTGCTTTATGCTGCCACCTTGTGGATGAAAGGGAGGACTGCCCTAAACGCTGCACAAAATATACAAGACAATTACTGGTCAGAGAGCATGAACCATGAGTGTCCTTTTTGTATTCCCTCATGTTATTAGTAGCCTACTTTAACAGATCTTGGCTTCTGTTAAATTTCACAGTGGGAAAATATATTGCAAATCTATATTATGTCAAAATATTTTTGATAAAAAAATCTCCCAAGTGCCCTTGTACTTATTAATTAGTAGTTACTGGATATCTCCTTGATTGCTTAGGAGCAGTGATGAGTCCCTGCTGTAAATCATGAAGTAGTTTTAGCATTTTTACATGGTGTGATCTGCTAGACTGACTATAGAATGTTGGTTAACTTGTCTACCCATGTTGTTACTATCTTGAACAGATATCCATGTACACAAAGTACTGTCTTTCTACCCAAACACAGCGTCCTACCTCTGACTCAAATTTATTCGAAATTACTACTTTTCTTCATTAAATTTAACGAAAGCTGTCTCGCTTTGCTCAAGATATTTCCTTTGTGTTGTTGTTTGTATTTATGAGCTGTGAACATTTGAGGTGGCTACAGACAAACAGACATGTACTGCCTCAGAAAACTTTGGGTGACCACCTGTGGATTTGTTACGCATGAACTATGTTGGTTCATCTGAATCTCATCAAGTCATAATAAAACCCTTTTAAGACATTTTTATATGTGTCTCCTAAATTGACGTCATTTTTTCTCAGCATAACAAATGTTTCCCACCAGTATGACCTTAGTTTATGACCTCGATTTAGACACGGCACCATTGCCAGATGTGTGTCATTATAACAGCTAAGCATTATAACAGCTTTTATACAATTACAATTTGTGTTGGTTTGTTTATTTACAGACTTTCCAGGTACTGTATAGTTTATTTTATCCACAATCCACCATTTTTATCCCAGCATTATTTAATGCAAAGGTTATATAGAGGAACATAAACAATATAAATTTAGTTTTCTGTTCAACTACAGTAACAATATGCAACATTGTACTTTTGTTGAATACCTTATTGTGACCTTATTACAAAACTGAATTTTACATTAATTCATGATACTAGATTGCGTAGATAGAGTACAATGGTCATTATAACTGCTCTATAAACACAAGCCCCTGAAAGTATGATCTAGTTTGTAGTGTAGTTCAGATTTATATTTTAATGGTATATTCCATATCATTATGCAAATTGGTTATTCACCCTCTTACCTGGAGTTACATAGGTACAAGCAATTTGGTCTCAGTGCATGCGTTTTCATAGTCTGGCAACCCCAATTTTACCTTTAGCTTAGCATAGGCATTGGAAAGTAAAGTAGCCAAGGAGTTGCTATCTGGCAACTTTACATTCCAGCGCCTATGCTTAGCTACAGCTAAAATAAAGCTGTAAGAAAACGCATGCACTGAGAACAAAATGCGTTTACCCACATATGTAACTCTAAGAGGGTGAATAGCCAGTTTTCATTAAAAGGTGGAATATTCCTTTAAGAATAGCCTTTGGGTGTGTTGTCCCTGACCTTTTATGAGGGGTCCGTTGGGTGGGAGTCTTTTGGTGTTTCTGGTAGAAGTCTGGTCTTATACCCATACACTGCTGTGCGGTAGGGCCAGAGACAACAGCAACACACAGGGGCTTCAGCCTACAGGAGGCACATGTCAGATAGCCAAGCATACAATCAGTGACATGGATAAGTAGAAAACATACACCGTATGTCCTCCTCAGTCCTCCACCCCTCCTCCACTTACCTTCCCCGGCGTAGCTTGCCATAGTATACAGCTGCACGTTGCTCCATGGTCTGCACCACATTAGAATTGTTCTGCGATATCACAGACTACAAAACATACTGTAGTTTAATCATCTATAGGGCACGATGACTGTAAATAGATTAAGTAAATAACATAGTGGTAAATAGATCAACAACTTGCAATTTGTAAAAATATAGAAAATAACCATGGTAAGTGGCACAAGGGCTGTCTTAGTGTCTTGAGGTGCACTGGGCCAAGTCTTCCATCTCTTGGAGTATTGGCTGTATGGACACCAGACAAGAGAGTCATGAGACAAGGGATGATAGGACTTCAGGAGAACCATATTCATAACAATATGTGACTATTCACCTGACATTTGCAATGCCTTTATGTCGGAACTGTCTACTTTGGATGTCAGGACAACAAATGTTCACCAGAGTAAGCTGAAAAGAAAATTTTAATTAAAAATCATAACATAAATATCTAATCAATAAATAATTAAAATACAGATATCAACTTCTAGGCCTAACCAGAGCCATAGAGTTTATACCGCTCTGGGTCTAACCACTGCCACTGATTTATATTTTACAAATTCCACATTTTGACAGCAGAGGTCACTGTATCGCTTGACTGGTAACTTAACACAGATGTCACTTCCGTGCAATACAATGAAGAAGTAGGAAATGAGCAAGTGACAACTACCTCACTGGTAACAAAGATTTTTCTATTTTATATTCATCGTCTACGTTTGTTAATGTGACGGTTTAATGAAATGAAAAGCAGGAACTCAAAAACTGAAAGCCATGAAGTGATGTACTTTATTTAGAGTCATTATGGGCAGTAGACTATTTCAGCTAGCTAGTCGGTTAGCAGCGACCAGCAGCTAAGTAAATCTAAATCAGTCTCTTCATTTAAACAACATGATGTTACAGAACTGCCAATAAAGTTACCGTGTATAAATGTTTTAATTTTAGTCTGATTAATTGAAAATCAGTCATTATCTTTCTGGTCCACTGTTCCAAAGAAGAAAAAGTGCGTTGAGAATAAATGACATGTTCAACCGGTTCCGCAGGTGATGGGGGCCGACAGCGGTCCTGATGCCCCTCCGGCGGTCCCTTGGCGCAAAGTGTTGTATGAGCGCCAACCCTATCCGGACAATTATGTCGACCCCCGTTTCCTGGAAGATTTAAGGAGGAATGTCGGAGTTCGCCAGTATCAATACTGGAATGTGGTCCGTGAGGCTTGTCTGGTATCCCAGCAGGTGTCCTGCGTATCCTTGTTTGTCACACTGTGGTCCTACATGGAGCAAGGACACCTTTCTCCCTCTACGCTGCTCTGGGGTGGACTGCTCAGTTCCCCGATAGGATATGGGCTCTACAAAGTGCTGGGCGGCGGCGGATGCGGTGACAGAACACCATGGGCCGATCTCCAGAGTGCTGCAATCTTTTTGGCCTTCACTTTTGGCTTTTCCCCAGTGCTGAAAACACTCACTGAATCGGTCAGCACAGACACAGTCTACGCCATGTCGGCGATGATGCTCTTGGCTCACCTGGTGTCCTTCCCTTATGCCCAACCCAGTCCCCCAGGTAGCCTGTCTCTGAATGCAGCTCTTTTTGCTTCTGTTTGTCTGGCATCGCGTTTGCCTGGGGCGCTCCACACCTTTGCCATGCTAACTTGCGCCCTGCTGGTTTTTGCATTGTGGCCTTGCCTACTGCACCAACTGAAAGAGCATGCCCCTCTGAGTTTCCCCTGGATAGCCGGGCTAGTGTCATTTAGTGGTGTGGTGGGATTGGGTTCCCTGTGGCCAACAGGGGCTTTGTTGCTCTGTATTGCCCTCCTCACCCTCACCCTAGCTTGCCCTCTGCTACTGGTGCGCTTACAGAGGCATAAGGACAACATCCACGGGCCCTGGGATGAGGCTGAGATACGGGAAGACCTTTCCCACTTTTTGAACTGAGACTGTAACATAGGGCAGTAACATAAGTGGGCAGTAACATAAGTGCCACTTGCCAACAATAGAGCTGGACAGCATGCATGCATGCATGTGCACTAAGGAAGGGCTTACGGTTATTCAGATACGATTTTTTACTAGGCTGTCTCCTTTTATTTATTAATTTTGATTAATCTGTTTTAGGTATTCGGTGTTGTTGCACTGATGCCATCTCAATTCTCAGGAATAATCACAAACACATTCCCAAGAGAAAGTCTTTTATCTGTAACTTTTACTATTACTGTAAAGTCTATTATTGTCAAAAGATAAAATGTTGTGTAATGACACGGAACATCTGATTGACATGATCAATAGTAACAACCAAACTACATTCATTTTAACATGTTTTTTACACTGAGACATAATAAAGATATTTTGTGTACGAATTGTAAATTCTGTCTGACACAATTTTGGTTTTCGTTGTGTAGTAGCCTACTTTGTGAAGTGTTTACCCTATGAGCTTGCGCTCACCACATAAATCAGAATCAGGCGTCCCGTCCTTTTCCCCAAATACTTAGTTGCAACTTAGTTGGCAATGGGAAATTACATTGCAACCAACATAGTTACTAACTACCAACTATGCTTTTTGGGAAAGAGAGGCCAGATCAGATGTCAGTGAATGACTGCAGCCTTGATTTTAACGAGGGGGATAAATACCTTCATATGCTCTCTGGGCGGCCCGGCCAGGCCCGACGGTTGCTTAGATCTTTTATGCAACTGACCGCCCTTCTCCATGATGTTAAATCCGCGGCTCGAAACGGTGCTCAACCGGGACAGGGGACACTTCCCAGCGACACCTCCTCCACACCTGCCCGAGCATATCTTCAGCTGCACCTTTTATTCACGATGATATGTCGTCATAAACGCCGTGTAATAATAGAATGCTAGGATGCATCCTTCTATCCAGATTTCTACCACTTTACAATTATCGGCAGAGAGGGATCTTTGTTATCACTATGCCTATATATTTTAAACCCCATTTATAATCATAGACAGTAAACTTTACATCGCTTTACGTTTTGGAAATTGTGCGCTCTAGTATTGGGGACCAACGCCCCCATGTGGTAATTACTCTAAAGTGCACTGTGAAATAGCTTTTTGAGTCGGAATGCAAGCAGCCACACGCGGTTGGTTTTATATAAAACATAACCAGTTTATCTTTTATTTTGGCATGTAACTACTCTGTATTTACACAAGAAACACGGTCACAATCATTTATGTATACCAAACACACACACATACAATTGAAGTACAAAAGAGATACACACACACACACACACACACACACACACACACCAGCACAGTCCATTATGATACATTAAAAAAAAAAAAAATTGCGGGCCAGCACCATAAAGACAGTTTGACCAAAGACAGATTCACAAAATTGGTTGTCTCTCTCCCAAGGAAACTACCTCAACATGCATGGCTTTGAGGTGAACCATTTACGAGTCCACTTCCACATGAACTTAGGGGAGGAAATAAATCCTCAAATTCATGCTTATTGCAACAGCATTAACTGACGGTTCAGTCTGTACTCCCAGTTGACGAGCGCTTCTCTTGCATTCATTTTCACTGTGGATGCCGTGAGGGAATTGCTGGTGGTTGTCTCCTAAAACAGTCACAAAAAGAGATCATAAGCCCTTTAAAACAGTCCCTGTGATGTTTGAGCACAGCCATTCATGAATCATGTGCATGCAAACCAGTGATTGCCCCAGAATACAAACTCAAGGCCCTAATGCAATCATGCAACCCTGGCAATGAGAAAAGCTACAGTCAAGACTCAATAAGATGTACTATTTGTGGTCTTCAAGTTAGATCTACAAGCAAAACAGCTGTGTCGATAGTATAACTTTCCCTAATGTGATCATGATACTCATCTATGCTCTTAAGTCATAGTGCTTGTTTGATGTAGGAAGTTGCCTCTGTAGCCTTGTCTTACTGGGGCGTGGATGAAAGTAGAGTCTGTGTCTGACTGAAATCATATGTGTGTCTGTGTATAAATGGGCTTGTGACTGTTTCGTGTGTGTGTGTGTGTGTATGTGTGTGCGTGTGTGTGTGTATAGGGGGGAGAAGTGGGGGTATGTGAGCGTTTCTTCAGCAGCGCAGCTCCAGGAAAGATCCCTGCGGAGACGTAGGAATCTGTTTCTCTAATGGAGCTGGCAGAGGAAAAAGTGTTTCTGTGATGGGAAACAGGAGAAAGTGGCTTTTATTTTTCCTGGGACGCCATGAGTGTGGAGCTGCGGTTTTGCAGAGACACAGAGACAGAAAAGAAAAGAGAAAAAAAGGCAGAGAGAGAGAGAGAGAGAGAGAGAGAGAGAGAGAGGCAGTGGGGAGAGAAGCACAGCGACCCCAAAAAGAAACCCAGCCACAAAATACCAGTGGTTTATTAGGAGAGCAAGACAGAAGAAGGACGCCCAACCAAGAGTAGAGATCTGGGTTAGACAGAAAGATGTAGGAAGAACAGACAAGGGACAAGAGGAGAGACGAGAGTCTTGAAGGGACCAGGATGGAGGGAGCACAACACTCATCCCAAGTGGATGGGCCACTGCATCGGAAAATAGTGTAAACAAACAAACAAACAAACAAACAGGAGAAAACTACTTAAGCCCTCTGGACAGTTAGGTGTGAAGAGAAAAGAGGATTGAGAACAAAGAATAACAAAAAGAGAAATAGAAATGATATAAAAAGAAGAGTATGGTCAGGGTTGGTAAGAGAAAGAAAAAAATATATATATAAGTAGAAGGTTAAAGTGGACAGAATAAGTCCGAATAAGAGGTGTTTGAGAAAAAGAATGCAATGGAAAGGAGGGGTTGATGAACAAGGGGGACAGGGTGGGAGAGCGAGAGCGAGAGCGGGAAAAAAAGGGTGGAGGTTCGTGCAGAACTGTTTCAGCGCACAGAGGAAATGAGGCAGAAAAAAAGCGAGAGAAGGGCCAAAAAGAGGGAGAGGGACGAATGGAGGGAGAGAGAAAAAAGAGGGGCAAGAAAAGAAAAAAGAGCAGTGAAAAGAAATGTATCCCAGTAGGTGGAGGTGGAAAGGGAGGAAGAGAGAGAGAGAGAGAGAGAGAGAGACAGACAAAGACAAGACTCTTAAGAGTTTGGAATCAACCTGACAAGCAAAGACTGAAAGTTCAGAGGGTTAACTTCATAGTCAGTAACATGGATGCTGTTCATCTGGGACTTGCATTCCTATAGATATATGGCCATGGATTTAATACTGGCAATACATTAAAACACAACGCTGCCAAAGTGTGCTAGATAAAATACAGTGGAGATTGATCTGTTGACAGTACCGAACACAGTGCCATGAGAGGGGGAGAAAAAGCAGCGCAAAAGAAAAAGATTCTGCAATGAATGCTGGGAAAGAGAATATGAAAACCACATTTTCTAGCAGACCCCCACCCAGCTCAAGTAACCTCCGCTTTTTACTGTGGTGGCAGACATTTGTGTGTGTGTGTGTGTGTGTGTGTGTGTGTGTGTGTGTGTTGTGTGCGTACACATATGTGTGTGCGTGCATGCCTAAATGTGCAGCTAGTAAAGAGAATGGAAATGTGTATGATTGGGATTGTAGACTCACTGAACTTATGCTGGGCCAAAGGGATTAGTTTGCATACATAGCACCACTTGTATTTATACAAATGCATATACAGTCTAAAGCGTTACATGCTCATTGTAAATCACAGCTACAGAGCAGAATGAAAAGAAAAATTAAACACATGATTGGACTTGTTATGTATACTTCAGATGGCAGTTATGTGCAGAAAATATTATTTTTAGTGGTAAACCTCACCCTCTTAAAAGAATTACAGCACTGAATGCAAGCAGTAGGATCTGGCATTCAGCTGAAACAGTGAGAACTTCAAAAGAAAGTATGAGATACTATCACCTACTGTATGTGCCAGATTACACAAGAAAAAAGGGTTTAAAAGAATCCTCTCACACTTTATGTGCTGAAACACGACTGTAAGAGGTATGCGTGTGAGTGAGAGTGAGAGTGTGCGTATGGCTGACTGTGTATACGTATGTGTGTGTGTGTGTGTCCTAGAGGGAGTTCACCTGGGAATGCTGGGGGCAGCTCGACTGGGCCGGAAGGACGGTTGAGCGAGAGCATCATTGCTGTTGCTATTGGAAACCTGAGGAGCCGGGACAGGAGCTGGAGGGGCGTGGCCTCGAGATGGGGCACCGGGACCAGACGGAGACATCTTGCCTAGCTGAGCGGGAGGAGGAGCCCTGAGGAACACACAGAGAGAGAAAGAAAGAGATGGATAGAGAGGAGACAGAAAGAGAGAAAGAAGGTGTGTGAATGTGTGTAATAAAAAGAGAGAAAGAAACAGAAAGAGAAAGAAAGTGATAGAAGATATGTGAATGTGTGTGTTTGTGCGGGATAAAAGAGAGAGAGAGAGAGAGAAAGAGAGAGAGAGAGAGAGAGAGAGAGAGAGGGAACAATAGAAATAGTTCTAGTAGGACTTTCTAGGACCTGACTTCTGGTTTGTGATGCAATAACATATGCATCTACTTTCTTAACACCTGAGGGCATGAAGCCATGTAGGAAAGACCTCACATCTATCACTCTCACCATCACTCTCACCATTCTGCCAATATACTGTACATTACATTCCTCTCCATCTCTATGCAATCCTTCATCTTCTCCCTTCTTTCTCTCCACTCCTTCACATGCACCTCTTCCCTCTTTTCTGTTCAGAAAACTGATTCCTCCCAAGTGTCAAATAAACTTGGCCCCCAAATTTGTATGTGTGAAGTAAGGTGAAGTAAGTATCGGAAAATGTGATTACATTATTATCTACTTTAAAGTGTTTTAAAACCCTGCTACTAAATGAATCAAGGCAAAATGCCTGAGAATCTGGAGTCGGACAGACCCTCAACCAGCCAGACGTTACCTGCGCGAGGAGCTCAGGGTTGTCTGTGACCAGGTGGTGTTGATGGGTGGCGGCAGTGGGACGGAGGCGGTGGAGGCGGATATGTCGGAGATGATGTCCAGCGCCTCCTTGAGGGCGGTGTGCGTGCGTAGAACCTCCTCCCGCCGCCGGGCCTGCTCTGGGGACTCATCCATCAGCGCCGGCTGGTCACTGATGGAGTACAACTGGGGAAGCAGCTCAGTGTGGATGAACTCCTTCACCTTCGGGTGGGGAGGAGGGGGAGTTGAGTAAGAGGAGGGGAGAGGAAGAGGGAGAAGGAAGAAAGGAGTACAGGACAGGGAAGGTAGAAAAACAACAGAAGAGAAGAAGGGAAGAGGGGAGGGGAAAGATGGATATATGTGAAAATAAAAACAAGATATCCTACATTGCACACATCACCTTTATCCTTTATTTGAACTATGGAGATACAGGTAAAAAACAAAAACAAAAAAATTGCCACCACATTGCTGCGTGACTTGCCATTTTAATGGCATTACATTCTGTATTCAATACTGTACTCAAGTTTACAATGACGCAGTGCAGTGCATTTTAGGAGTGGTGACTAAAAAAACTGATGACAGAACAAATTCCAGTAACCTCTATGGTGTGATTACTTCTCGTTCAGTGTTGCAACTGCATTACTCCATTAATAAAAAAAAAAGCATGATTTTGTCCATCTAAACTATTTTGATTAAAAGGTCCAACATTTCATCACCCAGTCAAACATGATGTATTACAATGTTAAAAACAACAGGAACAGCCAGTATGGTGATAAATATTATGTCTTTATCTTTGACTGACATTATTAATGACGAGATGCATAATGGTCTTGGGCATGAGGTCCCGGATGCCCTTGTGGACTATGCTCATGTAGGAGTCCACTAGGTTGCGGATGGTCTCCACCTGTCTCTCTAGCTGGGGGTCCATAGAAATGTTATCTGTGGAGTTCTCCCCGTCCTCCTGTAGCCATTGACACACACACACACACACACACACACACACACACACACACACACACACACACACACACACACACACACAGGGATGAGACAAGAGAAATACAGAGACCATAACACTGGGGTTATGACAGGACAGACAAAAGATGTGCTTCTCCTGACTAAGAGGCTGAGTGTGTGGGGAGGTATTTTCTGAAAGAACAACAAAGAATGGGAGATGTGCGATTGTGTGTGCATATTTGAAAACTGGGAAAAAAAGAGGGTGAATGATGGAGAACGAAAAAAAATCTAAGTGGCCACAGATATGAAATAATGGGAATGCTTAGGACACATAAAGAGCTAGAAATCGGTGACTGAATCGGTGAGGGTGCGGCTAGCTTCTGTCACGACAAATTATGGGGAACCCTCGTGGAACTGTGACATCACTGCTCCTCGAAAAGAAGCGGGGAAGAGGAAGGCTGAGGAGGAGGAGGAGGAGGTGGAGGATGAAGAGGAGGACGAAGAGGAGGAGGAGGAGGAGGAGGAGGGGGCAAGATGGAAGTAGGAGAAGGGGATTTTGGGAGAGGAGGGGGTTGATTAGAAACAGAGCTGAGAGCCCCTCCCTCCCACTCCAATCCTCCACAGTGTGACACAACAGCCCAGGAATGCAGCTCTGCTACTGATCCAAGGCCAGCTCCAGAGCCGCTCGCTCCACCAGTGGAACCGCTGCAGGACCGTCCGTCCATCCGTCCGTCCGTCCGTCTGTCCACTCAACACACAGGCTGTGTCTAGCTTTAGAAAACACACAACTACTAGATAAACCGCCGTGACTAATCATCTAGTCTAAGAAGTTGTATGGATGAACCAGAGGGCAGGAGGACTGTTTCCGTAGTGGGAGAATGCCTTGGGACTGACTGGGCAAGACTCCCGCCGCCACTCCTTCAGGCTAAAGAACCCAGTCAGGGATAAGTCAGGATAGGACAGTCTGAGTGTGTGTGAGGTGTGTGTGTGTGTGTGTGTGTGTGTGTGTGTGTGTGTGTGTGTGTGTGTGTGTGTGAGTCATTAGCAGGGGATGGATGTTTAGCTGGTACTTCTCCGGGGTCGGTGGGTTGCTGTTAGCGTCACAGTGTATGGGGGCGATGCATACTCACTCCAGACTTTTCTGGGTAGACTCCAGCACGCAGCAGAGAGGCCTTCCAGCTGTCCACCTCCTCCTGCGTGTCACAGGCCAGCTCCAGATGCCTGTAGTCCTTATACACGTTCCTATGACAACACCAACACCAACCAAAAACTGTTTCCAGGGCAACAGGGTTGTATACATGTACACAAAGAATCAGGAGTCACACACACACACACACACACACACACACACACACGCGCGCGCACACACACGCACTTACTTCAGCTTGTCTATCCATCATACCCTACACCCTCTACACGTCCATCACTCTTCCTCTCTTCATCAGTCTCTCTCTCTCT
>JAODXP020000022.1:9088084-9235584 GCA_027497455.2 Sardinella longiceps | reverse complement strand
CACACACACACACACACACACACACACAGAGAATGAGGTACACACACAAACTCTCTCTCTCTCACACACACACACACAATGAGGAACACACACATGCATGCAGACCAGATGCACCAAAATATGCATGCAAACTCGCAAATCAAATAGAGTAAGTATACAATCCTTAAGGCGAAACAGAGCTAGAGAAAGGGGAACCAGGGGGCGCAGTGAGCCACCCTTCAACACATTCCAATGCAGTTTCTCTCTCAACCACCCACCCTTCTTCACAATCTATTTCTCTTTCGCTCTCTCTCCCTCTTTTGCTCTCTTTCTCTTTTGCTCTCTCTTTCTCTCTGTCTTTTGCTCTCTCTCTCTCTCTCTCTCTCTCTCTCTCTCTCTCTCTCTCTAGGGCCAGCATGGACATTCTTTCCTTAAAGTGTGGGCTGCTCTGGATTTGATTAGCAGCTTAATTAGTGAGTCGTCGGTATGTTGTGGTGAGCTCCATCACAGGGAGAAGCCTAGCGCACTATTATAAACAAACTGCACATGTTCAAGTACAATCTGTCAGCCACACACCCAACAGAGCCCTGTATATACACACATGCAAGCTCACACTCATACACACTCACAGACACAAACGCATTGCACACACACACAAACATCCTGTTCTCACTAGTGTTTTGAGAAAACACACACACACACACACTCACACTCGTGCAGTGTACACTGCGATTTTCTGCCAACACTCATACATGCTTGTGGTTTATGACTTTTCATCACCTGAGCTAATCGATTTTTTTTTAACCATCTGAAATCCCTTCAACTCTCTTTGTCTTCCTTGGGATACGCAATGAGTGTATCTAAATGTGTTTGTGGTTTGTATTAAAAGGCCATATATTAGCACACTGTGGTTCTGTGATCTGTCTGTTGCCATCTGTGCAGTCATCAGTAGTTTGCTGAGTACTTTTACGCATGTACATTAGCCATGAAGATTTTCACCCAGGTTCGTAAAATGAGGAGAAGAGCTGGAGAGGGGGAAGTGAGAGTCTGCGTATTCGATCACAAAAGGCACTGCTCACGTGTGTGTGTGTGTGTGTGTGTGTGTGTGTGTGTGTGTGTGTGTGGCTCTAACCTTTGTTCCGTGCTGAAGAGAGCAAACATGTGTTTAGAGGACATGAAGGTCTTCTCAACATCTCGCACCTTCAGGCTGTCCAGAGGCAGCATGTACTTCTTCTCCTTCTCCTGGGGTGGGAGAGGGAGGGAGGGGGGTCACAATGAGTCCAGGGGTCAAAGGTCATTAGCAGCCAAGAGAAAACAGATTGCCTCGCTGTGCGGCACAGTTTAATGCCATTCTATAAAATATCTTTCCATGCACAGCTATGCAATAGAAACATGCGAAATAACACACCCACAATAAAAGCAACAATGGGGATCATTCACTGAGTTAAGCCAGGTATAAAAAATCTCTGGACTCAAATCCAATTTTATATTGGTTGCACTGGTTTTGGATTGTCCATGCTCTGTTTATCCAGCAATGGATAAAACCACTATTTGTATTTGTGATTTTTTGTCATAAACAACAGCGCATAGTTTCGGCATTCCTTGTCAAACGTGGCTGAGGGAGCTTGGTGAGAGAGGCTGGCGTCCCTTGATTTCAAAAGACTGATCGCAGGGGCATGGCTTTGACTCTGCGGTTTCAAACAAATCACCGCCGCTGGGGCACAGCTGCGTACTTTCTGTCTGCTACAAGGTAAACATGCAAGAAAAACAACAAAAAAAATAAAAAATAAATCTGGCCTTTTTTTTTCCACCATGTAATGATGATGGTTGAATTATTTCCTCTCACACTGGGACCAAATCAGACGTGATAAAGGTTGCACAAAGTTGCTTTGACCTAGCACTGACGATACAATAAAGCAATAAAAATATTTTTTAAAAAAAAATGACTCCGTTGTTTATGTGAATACTGTAATAACAGAAGAACAAAGAGGGTCAAAGACAGAGGTCTTTTATTGAATCATGAGAAAACCCCAATTCAGACCATAATGTAGATTCGGCTCAACCAAAACCTGGTCTACCACATTGTACCACACATGTCAGGGATGGCTGCAGCGGTTGGGGCAGAATTAACAGGAGACGTGAGAGAGAGAGAGAGAGAGAGAGAGAGAGAGAGAGAGAGAGAGAGAGAGAGAGAGAGACAGAGAGAGGGATCAACGGAGCAAGTGGGGACGCAGAAATATTTGGGGGTGGAAAGAGGAGAACTAGAGGGGGAAAAAGGGGGAGGGAAGGAGAGAAAAAGAGAGGGAGAGAGAGAGAGAGGGAGGAAAGGCCCACATGTGGAAGTCATTACTCAGACTGAGGCTCTAAAACACAACATTTCTCCAAAAAAAAAAAGCAAGCAAATCCACCCCAACCCCCCCTCTACCCCACCACCTCCCTACCCCCACCCCTTCATCCAAAAGGGGGTTTGGGTCACAGGAAACGGGTTCTATTACACCGGGAGTAATGGAATGAGGCACAAGACGTTGAACACGGTGCAGAGACGGGAGACTCCAATGCCGCTAAAATGAACAACACCATGTGTGAATAAATAAAAATAATCTTGAGTGAGGGGGGAGGGGATCTGGCGGCCTTGTTGACTCAGAGAAGGGGTGAACTGTCTGTGATTCCCCTCCGCAGTGGCGCACACATCCATGGCTTCGTTTAAGTAGAGTAACAGATCAATCAGGGCCAATGGGTTCCAAAGTCTAAGCATCCAAATGCAGTCTCTCTCTCTCTCTCTCTCTCTCTCTCTCTCTCTCTCTCTCTATGTCTCTCTATCTCGCTCTGCCCTCCTCCCCTTCACTGTTCCTCTGAAACTTTTTTTTTCTCATTCCAGAGGGGCCCACTTCCTGCCTGAGTTTTCAGAGGCAGAAAAAAAAAAAGTCAGAAATGACTGCCTGGCGTTAAGACTGCAACATCTGGTAGTGCTTTAGAGAGACAGAGCGCGCAAAAGGAGGGAGAGAGGGAGAAAGAGAGGGAGAAAGAGAGAGAGGGGTGGAGAGAGCAGGACAGAAAAGAGAGTGAGAGTAGGAGGCAGGATAAAGAAAGAGCATGGATCATAGGACTGTCGCTGATGGGAGAGCTGAGGACGAGAGCGCGAGGAGCAGACAGGGCAGTGGGACTCCTAACAGAGGTAAGATATGGGTGATCAGTTGAAACAGACAGAAAGAGGGAGAGAGAGAGTGAGGGAGAGGGAGAGAATAGTAAAAAAAAGAGAACTAAGAGAGAGAGAGAGAAAAGGAAAGGGTAGAGAAACTGCAGACCACTCCAAAGTTGAATCCTCTGGGGTCCCATCAACCCATATATGGACACTCAGTCCCTCCCTCTCTCTCTCCCTCTTTTCCTCTCTGTCTCTCTTTCACACTCACTCACTCTCTCCCTCTCCACACTTTTTTTGATATGCCTTCCCTAAATGCACTGCCAGATTCCCCAGTTGTCGGACCGAATGTGCCACGTCAAGACTGGATACTGCACACTGCCATAGTGCGGGCGGGAGGACGGAAAAAGCGAAGAAGAGAATTTGGGAAGAGGACAGAGCAGAGACAGAAATGGAGCAAGCGGATAACGGGACCTCCGTTGTTCCGGATTCGTATCCCTCTATCTCCTCTCTCGTAGAACTAAAAAAAAAACGGAGGAAGGGAGAAAGCAACAACCTTCCATCTTCGCTATCTAAACCCCCTCTGCAACATCTTGGGCCAGCAGTGACCGAGAGAGAAGAAGAAAAATAGCTGAGAGAAAAGAGTGAACAGAAAGAATAAGAGAGACAGACAGAAAGAGAGAGAGAGTGAGAGAGAGAGAGGGACCAGTTCCTGCTCCGTCATCCCAGTGTTCAGACTACCTGTTCAGGATGATACTGGTGTACAGTAGTCTGCACATTGGTTAGACTGTGCATGGAAGAACTTCAATCACGCGTATCCCCATACTAAAACACACACAGGCTCACAGAAGCCTACTGTTTGGGGCGGAGGGAGGTTTTGCTGCCTTTGGTTTGTTTTCTTGTTCCTTCTCTACTTCTTTTCAATATCTAAAACTGTAACAACTTTATCTCTGACAAATTCATCAAATATTTTTTTGTGTTCCGTGATTTCACTACTGTGACTGGCACCCAACTAGCAGACGGGGCCTAGTGTCGTGTAATTCAAACACAGTGGAAAAAGGCCATTGATGGGGCCGACACTGTGTACAAAGGCCATCTAAACATCTGTCAGGCTTCAGCAGTTTTAAATGTCTGTTTTGTTTCGGTGTAAATGGCTCATTTCAAAACTGGTCGTCTTCCTTTAAGTGGTTTTCTGTGCATGATTATAATGCGATTCTAATGCGTTATTACCCGGCCAAAGAAAAAGAAAAAAATATTTTTTTATTTGTGTAAAAAGTAACTGCGTGCCTGACTTGTTATTTTTTCTTACGGCGCAGCTCCACCATACACATTCCTATAATATAGCTGTGTGTCTGTTTGTGTCTGCATGCTTCAGCTCACTCAATGACCATACACACACTGTCCGGTGGCCGTGTGACGAGTGTAATTTTTTCAAATTTCGTCTGCGTAATTTTTGCATGCCTTTTGTGTATGAGAAGTTGTTGAACGTCATGTAGTACTCTGTGTGTGTGTGTGTGTGTGTGTGGCAATGCCACACACAGAGACCATGCTAGCTGCACCTAGCTAGTGTTGAGCTTGTGGTGTCTACTCATAGTATCTTACATTATTTTAATACAGCTGGTCAAAATGAACTATGAAGAACTATAAGAATAACATATACTATAAGATAAAAAAAAAAAAATTAAATCATAAAAGGCGTACAAGACGAGTAGGCCATATTCTAGACATAATACTTTCATGTTAAAGTAGCGCGTGCACACACACACACACACACACACACACACTCTCAAACACACACATAGCTGTGCCCTCACACACACCACTGTGGCGTGGGAGTAAGGTGCGGAGGGGGGCAATTATGTGAAAGGAGAGGGAAAGTGAGTGCGCGCTTGCTGTCTGTTTTCCTTCACACTGCAACTGGCGCAGCAAAGAGATGGGGGGTTTGAGGAATGCACGTCTGTTTAGTGTTGTACGCCGATTAAATCCAATAACCCACACGCAAATTCACGCATCAGTTTTGATTTAAAAATGCTAAGATTTCCCGGTAGAATGGTACAAGATGATGACAAGAGAGAGAGAGAGAGAGAGAGAGAGAGAGAGAGAGAGAGAGAGAGAGAGAGAGAGAGATAGGGGGGGAGCGAGAGAAAGGGTTCATAATTAAAAGTGCAGTAAAAAAAAAAAAAAAGTTGAATGACAAAATGTGGCTGTTAGATGGGGGGTAAAAGGCAAGAAAGAAAGACAGAAAGTTGAAGTGAGGTAGAGAAAGCAAGTAAGGTAGGAGAAGGCAGAGACTGGTCTGGCTAGGTGATCTGAACAGAGGGGGAAGAGGGAGGGAGGGAGGGAGGGAGGGTAAGGGTAGAGGTGGGGGCAGCAGCAGAGGGGTTTGCAAGATGGGGAGGGGTGGGGTGGGGGTGGGGGGTATGAGTGAGGAATCAGCCATGTGGGATTTCTCCCTGCAGGATCTTGGAAGCTGGTGTTTGGACAAAGCCTTACGATTTTCCAGCCAGGAATGTGTACAGTCCCAGTGAGACTGCCAACCGCAAAAAGTGAGAGAGAAAAGAGAAAGGAGGGAGATGGGGGGTGTGGGTGTATGTGTGTGTGTGTGTGTGGGGGGGGGGGGGACTGAACAAGTAACTCAAAGGAGTTAAGAGTATAGGGATTTGGGATACACAAGCAGACAGTGAGGGGAGAGACACAGCTAGTGCTTTAAAGACGCGGTTTCCGACTTAAAGCTGACGACTTTACCTAAGATCAGTGTGGAAATTATTTTTTTCCAGGGCATTTCCTCTGACTCGTATTCTTGCCAAGATTCAACTCTCTCTTTTCATCATACCTGAACCCATATACATTGTCACAAAGATAATAAGATTGATACAATTTTTTTTGAAGTTGTGTGTGGGTGGTGTGAAGGTGGTGGTTGTGGGGTATTAGGAAAATAGAAAAAATTAAATAAAATCGGGGAAAAAAATTTACAACTCTCTTGCACGCATTACGAACTCATGCCAACCATTTCCATCAAGGAGAGTTAAGTGCATTTCCAGGAGGCTTGAAGAAAAAAAAAAAATCCCCGCCTTCTGAGAGTGAAGGTCAGACCTGACATTGTGATCAGAGAGCATCTGAATAGAACATCTCACGCCACTCGGCTAACTCCTCGCCGCAGGATGGTTTGGATTCTGTTGATTGATAGCGGTACATAAGGCATGTGTTTTGAAGCATTTAGTGAGCAGACACGTTTCGGCCATATGCTAGGGCTTGCTAGCTAATGGAAGAAGAAGTGTGGTGGTGAGTGTTTCTTTGTGGACTGCCAGAGAGGGCGCTTATTAACATTCTCAACTGGGACTAATTCTGTGCAAATGAGGAGACTGGCATAGTTTTAGGGAGTTCGCAGATTAGTATGGTGTGCATTATCAAGAGACTGAAAAAATACTTTTAGAACGTTCACAATGCTCTTGCCATATGTAGTGCTCTTCCTGTGCAAGGTTGCTTTTTTTTTTTTTTAAATCGGATGATGTGTGTCATTAGGTCCCTATGTACATGTGGTAATTTTACCGCGGTTGTCTGCGAGTGAGTTCTGGAATGTTTGTCCTTGTGTATGTGAGTGTGTCTGCGAATGCATGTGTCTCTATATCTGTCTGCGAGTGCCTCTGAGTGCATGTGTGTGTGCAAGTGTGCGAATGTGTGTGTGTGTGTGTGTGTGTGTGTGTGTTTATGAGGTCTGTGTGTGCTGGTTTGGATTGGGTGCGTTCCAGCTGTGTCAGAGTGAGCTGGTCCAAATGCCTCAACTCCCAAAGGAGCTCGAGAGGGGGAACAGGAGAGGGGAAAGGAGTGAAGTAGAGGGGCTGAGGAGAAAGACAGGGGCGAGAGAGAAAGCAAAAGGAAAGTGAAGGAGGGAGAGAAAGCAACATGAAAGCGAGTTAAAAAGAGAGAGAGAGAGAGAGAGAGAGAGAGAGAGAGAGAGAGAGAAAGAAGGGGGGGGGGTTGAATGGCGACATGCACATGTGCAGAGGTAAAGTGCAAGCGTGGGCTGCGTAGGGGAGGGTGCACACAGGTGCTGGGGGAACCGAGCGGCAGGCGGTGAGGAGAGACAGAGAGGCAGGCGGTTTTACTGTTGCACCTCTTTTTACGAGGCCAGCGGCCGGCCTGCCTGCAGCCCAGGCCAGGCCAGGCCAGCCTCCGCACAGGCCCTCGGGGACCTGGCTGTGCGAGCGCTGCTCTCACCCCTCTCCCCACCCGAAAACCACACTCTCTTCCTGCTGCCCGTGTCATTATTTACACTCGCCATAAAGGAGTGCATTAAAAACGGGGCTAGACTAAACATATTTCTGATAAACTCGCTAAGAAAAACAAACACCTTAAAAAATGCATGAGAGGGACGTACAAGAAACTTATCCAGGGCAAGAAGTGCTAAGAGCGTGGGTTTTGGTATTGGTTTTAAACTGTGTATGTCTCTGTGTGTATGTGTGTGTGTGTGTGTGTGTTTCTCTTCCAGCATGTGAGTTCACCCTACTTATCCTTGTGTTTCTTTTTCTTTTTCTTTTTTTTTTTTTGAGTTTACAGCCAATGAATGTCAGTCTGATTTACGTTCATCTTTGACTCTTTAAACCATCTTTGATTCCTAAATGCTGGGGCACAACCCTTCTGTGATTCTATTTCTGATCCCCTCTGGTGTGCTGTCACTTGTCTGTGTTTTTGCCAGAGAGCAGATTAAGTGATGTGCGGTCACCAGCCGCATCCTCAGCCCTTTGGAGTGGCAAACGTCTCTGCTGCTCCGCCGTATGGGGCAGGCGTGCGGTGCACTGCGGTGTGGCACGGCGATGGCGAGGCACTGGTGCCACTGGGCCCAGAGCAGCGTTGTCGTGTGTCTGCCTGTCTACACTTGCTGTGCAGAACTTCCTGCACCTGTACAGCAGGCACAGACAGGCAGACAGATGGCAGCCCGCCTGGCAGGGACATGTGACGCGATGGACACGGCAACCAGCCAATCAAAACGTGAGACTTGGGAGGTTAACAGGAAATGTTTTTTTTTGTTTTTTTTTTTTCCTTCAAAAAAGTATAAATAAAAAGTAATTCATTTTTTTCTCTGCCAGAAATCTGTTTTTGCAACAGCATGTGTATTAGTTTGCAATGACCCTCAATTCAATGTAGGGTACAAAGTTTCAATTTTTAAAATATATTATATTTGGAATAATATTTATATATTTCTGATTTAAATTCACCAAATTTAACCTTTAGGAGAAAGTGATGATCCACAGACACAAAAAAAAATCATAATCTTTACAAAATGTGGAGCTAATGATAGAGTGGGGCTGGTAGGGACATAGGGTATGACAGTCAAATAAATAACAACACATGGCACATTAAAAAAAAAAACACACAAAACATTCTAATAAACAGCAACACACTGCATTAAAAACATACTAGGCTAACTAGAGGGAAAGCTCGTGACATCAATCCATCACATCCATAATATGGTAGGGACATAGGGTATGACAGTCAAATAAATAACAACACATGGCACATTTAAAAAAAAAACACACAAAACACATTCTAATAAACAGCAACACACTGCATTAAAAACATACTAGGCTAACTAGAGGGAAAGCTCGTGACATCAATCCATCACATCCATAATACCTCACCTCATCGTCCTTAAACCAGGACAGGCTCTCTGTGGTCAATATGAACCAGTACACCTTGGAGCCGCCCTTCATGATGCTGATATTACTGATGGTCAGCCAGCCTTTACGGATGACCTGCAGAGGGAGAGAGTCAGGGGTGAAAAGTCAAAGGTCAGTGACCTTTGATCCGCTAGAGTGAATTCCATTGAAGAGAAATGATGGTGTTTGTCCGTCCAGAAGAAAGTAGGGTGAGAGGCAATGGAAGAAAGAAAGAGTCACACAAAATTCTGAGACGCACAATAAATAAATAAAAGATTTTGTAGGACGAAGAAATGGGTCAGGCATAATCATTTCCATTCAGCCACTAGTTCAGAAAGAATGTGTGTAAAGACGTTGGAGAATAAATGACATGGCCGCTGATAGAAAAGCACATCTGTAGCCAGATTCCCCACCAAACAGCAAACTGAGACGGAGAGACAGGGAGAGGGAATGTGTGACTCCGTGCAATCTCATACACACTCACACGCACACACACACACACACACACACACACACACACACACACACACACACACACACACACACACACACACACACACACACACACACAGACAGAGCAGGAGAGCAAGAACTGTCACTGCGCTGTGGGCTAGAGAGGAAAAAGGAAGAGATGATGGGAAGGAAGCTCATGGAGCAGAGACCAAAATAAAAGCAGATAAAGGCCGACAGGCAGCGAAAAGAACAGAGGCGATGGGCCGGCACAGGGGCCAGTGGAGGAAGAGCGACGGGAAACAGAGAGCTGAGGTTGGCATGGGGAGAGATGACACAAACATCCTGTTTCACTGGAATACAGCACAGCACGCACGTGTGGACAAAACCACAGTTAGGATACCTAACCTGCTGCTGCTGGTGAACACACACAACCAAATGAGACTACACTTACTGTACTTTAAAACATTACATAAGATGTTCATTTGTAGTATTTAATGTAACATCTGAACATCATCTGAAACCCCTGTCTTCAGACCAGAGTTTTTTTGGGGGTTATGAATGTTGTTAACCTTCTATTTTCAATTCATTACTTCCTTCCACTCCAAAATAAATGTGGGTGGGTCACAAACACACACACACACACACACACACACACACACACACACACACACACACACACACAAAGGCACACACCCGTCCTCCACACGGACACACACCTGTCCCAGACACGGCCACACACACACCCCACACACAGACACAGACACACACACACCCCACACACGGACACACACCCATCCCATACACAAACACACACAAACTCTTGGTCTAATGATGCCAAACATTTCCTCTTTTTGGCCACTGTGCGTAAAATGCAAAACTGTTCTCTGTGGGAGCACAGACTCTCCAGTCTCTCACTATGCAGTTTGACAACATAAAATATCTCGTCCTTCTGGACCACTGCATCCAACTACATGAAATATACAGGATCATTTCCGATCAAAAAACACTGTAGCTTTGTCACAATGTACTGTGGATTAAATGTATTTTTGGTAGCACTTTATAATAACCGTCCTCTATAAATGGTTACTAAATAGCTTACTGACATTAGTAAGAAGTTAATTGGAAAGTTTGTGGTTTCAACCAGTCAGATAATTTAATTCCATCAGGTTTTTCCATTTTATCATTCAGCCATAACAAACTGTAAACTAACTGTTAACTTACTAACTAAATAACTATGCAGTAAAATTCCTGTTAATTATTGCTTCCTAACTGTTAACTTTTATCTATTAACAGTTAAATAGTGACTTACTGTTAATAAGCTATTTAATAACCATTTATAGAGGGCGGTTATTATAAAGTGCTACCGTATTTTCTACAGACCTGACTTTTCCACGTGAAGTTAAAAGCAAATTTCAAAAGCAGAGATTTATACACAATAAGAAGACGTACAGTACAGTACAGTAGAGGGTGGAGGTTGGTTAAGGTGAGTGAAAGTGTGATTTGAGTGGGGGGGGGTGTTGACTGAGCTTAGCCCCAAGAGTAAAGAAGAAATAAAGCCCACAAAAGATTTACAAGACCCCAGGACACACGTGGCCATGTTGAAGAGTGAGACCTCACACAGTCAGACTCTAATTCGGTGAAAGACCGGCACACGGCCTTATCGGGTCTAAGGTGATACCTCCGTAAATATTACTTTAGGACTTCATTTCATTTGGCCATAGAGCAATGTGGCTATTAAAATGTAATGTGGGCTCAGATTAAGAAAGCAAAAGAATGAAGTTTTGTTTTTCTCAAATTTTGCAATATTATGTCTGTGTAACAGGAAGTCTACATTTTGGTTGGCTGTGATCGCATAGAGCTAGCCAAACTGTAATGCTAACAAAACAGCTATGGTTTAGGATGTACTTGTTTGATGTAACCTAATCTGCACACCCACACTACAGCCACAGATACGGTTGACAGACATCTGAATTCTAGCAATGGACATATCTACACAAAAGTAATTTGAAGTTAACAAAAATGTTGGGCAAGGAAAAATTCAGATGCCAGTTGTGTCCTTAAGAGTGTTTTTTTTTGTGTGTGTGTGTTGTGTTTCTCATGCACATGATGGAAAAGGTGACTAATCTTGTTAGTATCTCTCTCTCTCTCCCTCTTACTCACTTGGATATACACCCACACAACCACATTCACACAGAGGGGAAAAAAACACAGTCAGGATGGAGACAGCAATAAGGCTTACAGAAACTGGACTCGTACAATTTGATGGCGAAGTAAGTAAGCGACGCCCTGTAAGAACAACAGAGGGGAGAAGAAACTCTCAGTTAGGTGACTCAGACACACACACACACACACAACTGCACACACACACACACAGAGACACGCAAAAGGGGCACTCTATTTCTCATTCCATTCTCATTCCTCTATCTAAACAACAGCAGCCCACGTGTTTCTGTCCTGTAGTAGGAATCATTTCCTGAAAGCATGCTTTCACATTACCATAAAATGCCTTGAATAAAATAATAAATGAATTAAAAAAAAAAAAAAAACACAGTTCAATACACACAGAAGATATTCTAGACAAAGAACCATTGTGAACAGACAATTACTTATTTTGACCAACAAAGCACATCTGAACTACATAAAAAAACATACATAGGCCTATGGGTAGCAAAACTTTGTAAGAATATGTTGAACTGGCAGACAAATATAATATAAACATAGATATCCCCATTTTTATGTAAGCCCCAACACATAGCGACAGACACACATGTGTGACCTCATAAACAGCCAGCTTGAGCCACGTCACTTACCATACCCCTCCCATGGGCCAGGCTGATAGAGCGAGTGCCGTGCAGACGTGAGCATGTGGGTGTGGGGATGATAGGGTGGGGGTGGGTTGGAGTGAAGTGAGCTGCTTTATATGTATCGGTATATGACAGGAGGGTCAAAGCAGAGGGGTCAGGAACATAACAGCCAGAGAAAAGGGAGGTATGGGAATCTCAGAGAAAAGGAAAATGATGGACTGACTACAGTATGGAGGGGGGGGAGGAGAGGACAAACAGAGAGGCTTGTTAATGTCAGAAAACAGAGATAGTGCACTGACATATGCATACACACACAGAGGCTGTTATAAACTCTAGCATCAGTACTCAGTACAAGCAAATGGCAGCCGTTAAGACACACCAAAGCAATTCATTCTAAATACAGATGATGTCCCTCTTGTAGTTTTGTTGCTTTTGTTTCTGACAGTGCCCATAAGGCCAGTTATCCGTTTTACCCACCTGATTTCCAACAGCAGGTTTGACACTTGTTTGACTGGTTCTCTGCTGAGCACTGACACAGAGGAGGGCAAGACAGAGAGACAGACAGAGACAATCAGAGATTAAAGTGTTGGACATTATGTTATAGATATCTAAAGGGAGAGTCAGATCCGGCACATCTGATGAATCAGAGACATATCAACAGCATTGGAGGCATCTGACTTACTACAGGGCTGCGTGCAAATATCCAAACATGGAAAACCGTCATTTGAAAACAAGGCAGAGAATTCAAAAACACACACGGAACCGGATATGACTCACTTGGTAAACCCGATGAAGTCTTCATGGTTTGTGTTTATGTAGGACAGCTGGATGTCAATAAGCAGCAAAACCTGTTGGATACATTAATCATTATGATATTTTGTTTTGGTTTTGTTTTTTGGACAGAAAATCAAATAATTTTAAATAACTGATATGGATTAGTAATGTGGGGATGAGAAATCTCTTCATTGACAGACAAAAAAAATAAAATAACAGAAACTGTTGTAAGCTATGTAAGACTGAGTATGGCAACAGCAGTGGCGTTTAAGGGTTTAAGCTGTTCATGTGATTCTTCTCTTCCTTCGTATTTTCCCTCTTGGTGTTGTTTGAACTATACTTGTTGTTGTTTCACTGGTTTTCTTCCTATTCTCCTCACACCATAAATAAACACTCACTCTGCAGACATGCCTCACTCCCACATTACTGTGCAACTAAAGCACAAACATTTCACAGCATGTAAACAATGATTCTTGGGTGCATTTCCCAAAAGCATACTGTAGCTGCTAACCAGTTAGGAACTTAGATGATTGCCAATAGAAAATTGTATTGCAACCAAGTAGCTAACTTGCACGCCACCCCTGATATCCTAATCTAACCCACCTCTGGTGACACAACTGTGCTTTGTTTTGTTTTTTTGTTTTTTTATCATACATCAACATGTCAGGACTTGGCCCTGGTTGAAAACAACAGTATTTTTATTTGGAATTGTTTTATACATAATGGATATATTACATATGATGATGGAATTAAGTATAAATATTATGTGTGTCACCACCACAGCGTCAGATCATGATGTCTGACCTGGGCCTTGGATTGACTCTCTTGGTCCCGTATGTGGGTGGACACAATCCTCTCTGTTTCCTCCCGCAACTTGGGAAAGCTCGCCAACTGCACAAGAAACAAAATACACACACACACACACACACACACACACACACACACACACACACACACACACACACACACAGGACAAGCTCAGAGAAAACACAGAAAACACATGCCAGGCATCCACAGCAGTGGAACTGTGTGGTTCAACATCTGACCTTAACAACACCAGCCAATAAGACCGGTTTTCAGAATAGTCTGTGCCACACTGTAGTTAAAAAAAGTCTGGTTCTCTGTCTGGCCATGCATATTGCATATAACAGGCTTGCACAGGAAATGCATCTAACTTGGCTGGCCATTTGTGTTGACTCCCTGTGACAGCGGTATTGTGGTTTAACAGCTGACCTCAAACAAGCTAACATGGAGGAAGAGCTTTTAAGAATAGATCTGCCACCCTGCCTGAACATCTGCTGATCTCTATGGGCTTAAATATGAATGAGAGGACATAATGCAAAGCCTACACTAAGGTTATTCAATCGCAGGCAAAGTCCATTTCTTTTTATTTGACACCAAGACAGAGAGAGACTTTCATTTCCGACGGGATGAATTTCTTGAGGAAAGTTTCATCTTATCTTTTCTTAAATACTGGATAGATCCCCTGCTACCCACATCCCCGCAACAAGACAGCTATTCACAATTCAATCATTCCTTCAAGAACTTAACATGTTGGCAGACATTGCTCTTTGACCACCTTCTAAATTAGACCCCTATGTCTATTCCTGTATGTCTTCTTGTCTGCATGTACAGTACCTTTAAAGTGCACTGGTGTACTGTCCTAATGAGCTCCTCCACCACCATGTCCACACACTTGATGCAAGGCCCTCGGAGCTTAATTATCTGCTTCTTCACTATGGCCTCAAACGCCATGTCTGGAGTGAACAGGCCTGTCCTAGACCAGGAGAGGGGCAGACAGGGGACACAGAGCGAGAGAGAGAGAGAGAGAGAGAGAGAGAGAGAGAGAGAGAGAGAAAGGAGGCAGAGCATTAAGCAATGAAAGGAAAGAAAGAAAAACAGGCGTGGGGAGAAATAAAGAGAGAAGGGAGAAATAAAATGGGGGGCCAATAGACAGGTTTACAGTAGGCAAGGGACAAGTGTGGGGAATAAAATCGTGTCATAAGAGAAAAAGATGAAGTCATAACAGAGAGAGAGAGGGAGAAAAACAGAGGAAAAACAGCGGGAACAGAAAATTTAGAGAGAACAGGCAGAAACGAGAGGTGATCAGTCGGTCAGTCAGTTACACCTGAGAATTAGGAATAAATAAAATCAGAAGAGATTTTACGCAGCCTCTACAATATTTTCTATAAACTTTGCCAACTCTCAGCTCCCTCGGCTCAACTCTTAGTTCATGATGATGAATGATGATGTAATAAAACTGACCTGACGCCGTGTATGTTCTTAATGGCGTAGGTAATCTCCCGGCGCAGCTCCTCCTCGTCCAACTCCATCTGAAAGCACAAAGGTTACATAAATGTTACGCACAAGACCCCCAGAGAAAGAGCTGTCACATGGGCAGAAGAGCAATGTAGATGTCAGATCCTCTCCTCTAAGCTCACCT
This sequence comes from Sardinella longiceps, assembly GCA_027497455.2. NCBI lineage: Eukaryota > Metazoa > Chordata > Actinopteri > Clupeiformes > Clupeidae > Sardinella > Sardinella longiceps. The sequence continues at coordinate 9,220,335 of JAODXP020000022.1, read as the reverse complement.
TCACCAGGTCGAAAGGAAACCGCTCATGGAAGATGCGGTTGATTTTGGCTCCCCCCGACAGTTGCACTGTGTCCACCTGGTCTCCAGAGCCTTCAATCTTCTTCTCAAAGTCCAGCCCAAAGTGCTGAATTAGTCTGCAGCACAATATAAACACGCATGCAGTTTAAACACTAGAGAACTAAAACTATGTTATTTATACAATGTATATAATATGTATTTATATTCAATAATATTACAGTCATTTCCCGTATATAAGCCGCATTGTGTATAAGCCGCAGGACAGTTTTGTGCAAGTAAAAAACAAACAAACAAAAAAAAAAACATATTAACACCATATTAACTGCCCCCCTGTTTTAACCTCATAGCGGAAGAAATTTAGCAAAATCAATGTAAAAGCCGCGGCTAATAGTCAGGAAATTATGGTACAATTTTTTAATTAACTTATTATTAACTTTACATTAACACACAGAAGCTACGACAGACTCACTGTAGCATTGCTCTAGTTTTGCGTGAGGGGTCATCCGGTCGGTACTGCCGGTATTCCTCCGCCTCCTTGTCTAGTGCCAGCAGCTCACTCTGTAGCTTACTGCGGAATGCCGGAAGTGTCTCCCGGATGTGATTCGTCAGTTGCTACAAGATTACGGAACATAAAGTATGTCTTAATGTAAGCACCACCAGTAACTTCCAAACTCTTTCTTCACGTGCTTGTGTCATCGGCCTCACCTGGTTGAGCACTTGCTGTAGGTAGGGAGTACCCATGACATGGGCTATGTGTTTATATGCATGGTGGGACAGGAAAAATCTTCTCTCGGCAGCCAGCGCCACTTTGATATCCTTCTTCCCTTCAATGTCCTTCTGACTGCGGTTCACTACTCCAATGTAGCCTAGAGGAGAGGAGGTGAGAGGGTGGGGAAGTCACAGGGAGAAGATACAGGGAGAAAGAGAAAATCAGAAGAAAGAAATAAAGAAAGAAGAGACAGAATGAGAGAGAGAAAAAGAGAGAAATACAGAGATGGTATACCTTTAAAACTCCATTATTGAATAATCATATGACTCAAGGACACAACAGAGAAAGTGTAAGAGAGAGAAAGAGAGAGAGAAAAAGGGAAAGATGAGCATTATGACTGATAAGAGACACCCGTAAGATAATGCCAGCCATTAGTAGCAGGCAAGGCGCCCATGTCCGCGTGAAAAGAGGGTCAGCGTTGGGTTTCCGCTGCCTGCCACCGCGGCCTCTCTCATGCGCTGAAAGCTGGCCTCCGTGGCGAATGCATTAGCGGGGCCTGAAGAAGCATGAAGGCCCCTACACCTGGTGCTGCTTTAGCCGCGGCGCTGCTGCAGGCCTGAGACAAGCCCTCCGTCTGGCACTCGTTCAGCTACCAATCCCACTCTGCTTCACAGCAACAGCAGCAGCAGCAGCAGCAGCAGCAACTCTGTGTAACTCCCAGCAGCAAGAGTGTGTGTAACTAAAGCCTTGTGTTACTGTGCAGTAAGGAGAAGACAGTCTGGACTCCCGACAGTATTATTCACTTGACAGTGATCCCACTTACAGATCAGCCAGCTCAGGACAGGGGAAAACAGGGCCAATATTTACACACTGGTATGCAACATGATACTTGGAAAAACGGGAGATAATCAACAGTAGAACTGTGATAATTACGGATCTCCTTCCCGTCCAACATGTTAAAAATATTTTCCTTCCATTTAGGATGGGAGGATATTTTTTCTTAATCTAATTATATATCAAATTTATTTATTTATATGGCGCTGATGTGACAGAAGAAGTCACAAAAATAAATACACAATGAAATGCTAATTTAAATATCAATGCGGGGAACTGGGGAATTTTTTTGTCTTCTTTTATGAATATTTGATGCCAGCAACAACAATTTGGTTAAGGCCTTCTTTGCAACTTCAACACTTCAACTTATTTTTCACAACAGTTTGTACAGGTTTGGGAACTTTGGGAAATGATTCTTCCCAAATATGGGATTTCACCTGCTCTACTGTCTGAGATCTTTTTCATTGTGTTTTTGCTCCCTCGTCCCCTTGGGACAACCCTTGTTCCTGAACTCTCCTACTTTATAGCCATCCAGTTTCATTTGTGCAGTCAGCCAGTCACTGTGGCCTTGTTTTCAAGCATTCAAGGTGCTCTATGGAAAAGACACTGGACAGCAACATATGTTGCTCAAAACCTGTATAAGTCAGTATTAACTGTGCCTTTCCAAATGCAACAGCTGCCCATACCATTACAGCAGCCCTATACCATCCTAACTGCTCTCTTTTGGAATGTGTTCACCAGGGACGTCACTATAATTTTGGGGCCCTAAGACAGAAAATAGGTTTGCTTTTAGTATTAAAATGTTCTCTGGAACCCCCTGTCAGTGCTAACTCTGTAGAATCATCATAATTAAAATTATTTTTAAATTTCCCCACAAAGGTTTTCACAGACGGATGAATGCTTCCACATGTTTACCTCTGTTTTGGCTTCTCTGGGATGCTTTTTAAAACTCAACAATGGAGCAGGTTTACTTCATTTGTTGTGAAATGTTTTCTTTAGCATTACACAAATTTTCCAGCCTTTTGTTGACCCCGTCCCACCAAGTCTGACATTTGCTTGCATCACCATCAAAATTAGCATTTTTTTTTAAAAATGAAACTGACAAATTTATCAGTTTTAACATCATGCTCAATTTGTCCTTTTGTAACCACTGGTTTATGAGATTTGAATTCTTTTGTTATTTACACATTACACAATGCCCTAATAATTAAAAGATGACACAGCCTAATCAGCAATATAGTGTAATACACACACACACACACACACACACACACACACACACACACACACACACACACACACACACACACCACATCCTCCCCACTATACCTCTCCGCAGGGGTAGTAACCTGTTCTCCAGGATGTCCCTGGCATCCGTGCCCTCATCCATTAGGTCCAGTTTGGTGATTACACCAATAGTCCGCTGGCCTGAAACGACACAGAAGCAATAAACAGAGAGCTTCCTTCATCAAGCCTTCCAGCCAGCTGTAAAATAATCATTATCTGTCCTTAGAATATCTTATAGGCGGTTTACATTTACTGTTAAGAGCAACTGCATTATTGCAATGTACTTGTACATCTAAAACTGATCACTTTATATGTGACAGACTTTTAGGTCAAAGGATAAAGATAGATCAAATAAGATAGAATATTTAAATATTTGGTGGGGGGGAAGGGGGGAAAAAGCAAATAGTAAAAGTAGCAGAAAATCAGGTGCAGGTAATTGAGATCAGCTGACAAAGGCGTGAGTTTGACTCCTAAGAATTAATACTGGCACTTCATCTATACCACCTGGGGCCACTTAAATTAAGAAAGTGCATGCAAATACAAGTCGAAACCAAAGTATTCCACAACACTTTAACTCATAATAATTTGTAAACTGAAACGCTTCCAATAGGAACATATTGTACTGAGTCCCTTTGTAAATACAAATCTAGAGGACTAATATACATGTATATAATGTACTGTAACCATGACACTAGTAGTATTTACACTTGTAACTCCATACTTCTAGACGAATCTATACCAAGTGTAGTTCTAAACTACACTAAATTCTGTGACAGCACATTTAACTTACCTATACTGCAGAGAGTCCTTATGTGAACACGAAACTATGTGGCTAAAACAGTATATTCAAGGTCATTTTCAAGTAACTCAAAACAAAAAAAGAGCACTATTTTCTAGTCTAATCTTCAAGATCCTGATTGTAATCTTTACTCATTCAGTTACTGAGCACCAAAACTAGTGACACTGTAAGAGCCTTGTGTTCTCCTCACCCTGAGGGTCCACATCCTTAGCCAGCTTGAGAGCATCTGAGTTGGCCAGGTCCATGTTGGCAGGAGTCACAGCCAGGATAAGGCAGTTCTCTCTGCAGATGAACTGCATGATCATGTCACGAATCTGGTACTCAATGTCTGGAGGCTGGTCTCCCACTGGCACTTTAGTGATGCCAGGCAGATCAATCAGAGTCAGATTCAGCACTGAATGGGGATCATTGATGGGGATGGAGAGAAGAGAACATGATGCCATATTAGTGCCTTACCCAAATGGCACACTCAGAACAGTGTTGGACAAGACAGACAGTCATTTACAATTTAGAAGGCAAATTTATAGTCTTTTAATTCTCAATGGAAATGCAATGGAAAATTGGGAAAGTGCCTATCACAGACATAAACGTAAACAGGAACCTAAGGTGATATGGTATAATGTGAGGTAGTGGCAGAGAGGGACACTCATTGATCAGGCATAGTCAGTGCTAGAAAAGGATAGAGGCCAATGAGCAGAGATAATACTGTGGGTTGGCTTTACCATTGGGTGAGTAGATCCGTAGGCTGATGGGCTTTGACGAGATGCCCTTATTTGCCCCTGTCAATCTTTCCGTCTCTGTTTCAATCTCTTTCCGAATATCCTCAAAGTCGGTCATTTTCCTGCCCTTACAATGAAGGAACTCGCCATACTCTGAGTAGGAAAAGAGTGATTGGGAAGTTGAAGGCATTGTTTGTAAGAGGAGAGATCTCCCCCTAGTGGATAATGTAAAATACAACATCCATTTCAAAATGGCAAAAATACCACAGTCTGCAACCTGAGTACATTGCAAAGGTCATTTAGTGGCAACCATAGTGTACATGGTTACCACTAAATGGTTACCACTATGTCACATGATTACATGTGACATAGTAATCATGAATGAATAAAAACATTTGTTTCAGAAATGGAAACATATAACAGACATTTTGTAATGACCACAGCTTACAGTACCATGTTAAGCCACCCTAACATCCTGTGTATTAGTGATAAACACACCTGTATCATGGTTGATGAGCTGCAGGACCAGCGGCCTTCTCGTCACAATCCCTGACCCCCTGGGCAGGAAGTCCCTGAGCAGGGACACATGGACATAATCAGGCTGCATGCTCAACATTCAGCCGTGCTCATTCTGCCAACACATTACTCCAGGGGGCATTAAGTCTCAACACTAATTGATGTCAGTTATAGCAACAAATGAAAAGCCAGGGATGCAGAGAAACACAAACAAACACACACACACACACACACACACACACACACACACACACACACACACACACACACACACACACACACACAGGCACATGATCAAGAGAGTAAGATAAGTGCCAAAACAGGCTTGGACAAGCTTCGTCAGCTTGCATGCCCTGAGAGTGAAACAGTAAACCCATTCCATCAACCTCACCCATCTCTCTGGCCATCGTATTCAGTTATTTATGGCTGTTTTACATTCACAGCTCATGTCTGACTCTCTGCTGCAGTAGTGGGTACTTCAATAGGTCCTCCACAGACATATTTATTGCATTACACAGGGAATACTAGCCTAGAACTCTAGACGTACCCCTAGCGGTAGCAAATTTGAATTTGCACAGCGGATACGTCTAGAGACCCCCCATAGAAACCCGTTTTTATCCTGACTCTGGCGGCGGATAACCAATCACAGCATGGTATGTCTACAGGAAATCGTAAGGCGGGCTTAGTACGATGACGCCGCGGTTGTTTGAATCGTCTTTGGCTTTAGTTTTGGAGGAATTGGACTTGTCGTTTTCTTTGAAAGTGGAACAAGAAAGGGCACTGAAGTCTTTTGTTCTGAAAAAATATGTCTTTGCCGTGTTATCGACGGGCTACGGAAAAAGTTTGATATACCAGCTGGCACCACTGGCCGGAACGCTAGCCTATTACGTGGAGAGGCAGTTTGAAAGACAACGCAAGCACCCGCCCCTCCATTGAGGTACAGTCTATCAGTAGTCTTCAGACTATACATTCTTATGATATAGTCTGGTGTGTCAGGCTAAGGGAATACTACATACAAGCTCAAATAACACAGAGCTGGAAACACTGGTCTGTGCTTCCTCAATGAGGGCATTTTTTTTGACCCATCATGGGTTCAAGAACGGGTTCCATCCGTTCCAAATTCTTTGAACATTGTTGCTATCTGGTCAGACAGCCTGCATTCCCACCCATTTTGAATGGAACCAAGGATGTGTCATCTGCAGATGGTGCTGTGTGCGAGTTGCGTGGAAGGACACACTCAAATCGGATCACAGGAAAAAACAACTATTTTTTTGTTCCAGCTCAGGAACCAACTTTTTAGATCTCAACCCAACTCATTCTTGGTTGAAATGGTCCAAACACATGTTTCAACTGGACCCATAATGAAAACAGCTCTCCATCAGTGGAAAAGGCCTGTGAGACTATGTCATGTTATTGTAAGAACAGGCGTCAATCAAGCATCATGGGAATCGTAGTACATACATGTTCAAGAGGTGGCTTTGGGGTCAAAAACGAAAAGTCCTGCTGAAAAGAAGGAGGCGACTGTCTGGGAATACAATGGACCCATGTCAGGAAAGGCTTCACCAAGGCCAAGATAATCAGCTGGACAGAACATGTCCTGTTCCCAGCCTATACTGATCTAATGGGAAACTGGGAGGAAGCCAGTGGTGGAACATAAACAGGGTAGGAGGGGAAGATCCAAGGGAGCAGACTCAGTAATGGCCTTGTGGAGAGACTGACTGCAGGTTACGACACATCATTGTGCAAGTCAATGCAGTGCACTGTGTCAATGATCACAACAGTCAGTAGGGGAGTAGAAGAGTAGGAGACAGTACTGACAATTCTTAACTACAGGTGTAGTCTTTAACCATTATTAAAGAGGGAGGTATGGGAGAGAAAAGTACAACACAACTGTATATATGGCTACGTGGTGCTTTTATTTAAGCAGATTCTTGCATGCAACCAGCGGAATGCACATTTTTGCCCTATCAACTGCACCTTGATAAGCTGAGGAAGGCATGCTGAAGCAAACTGAGAGCAAACATTCTGCAGTCTTCATTACAGGCTGGTAATTTACACCTCTTAGAAGTGAAAATAAAATACTGTGGAACGAAAATGACAGTAGCATTAGGGACTCAATAACTCAACCCTGTGTTCTGCAGAAGGATTTTAATATGCTTTGTGTGACTGCCATGGTGTGAATAGGCTACACATCAGGAATAATAATTAATGACTTTGAAATGACTTCTATGGAGAAGACGGAACACAGGGCATTTTACAAATGACTCTCTAATACTGCCACATTTTATCAGCAAGGATTTCTGGGAGTATGAAGAATAATGCTGCATTGCCCAATGCCTATTTCTTCTCAACACCAATACAAGCATCATGTTGAACTTTTCTCTCTCTCATACATGATAATTTAGGCTAATTTCAGATGTAAACAGTAGACTTGGCTTGGCAAAAAGAGCACAATAATTTAAGGATTATAGCAATATTTCTACACAATACTGATCATATGGCCCCATGGATATAATCATTCACGTCAATAAATTCTTGCTCAGTATTGTCTTCTATTCTTGATCTTGACTTCAAAATTAAATGCTTTGTCATACACACACTAACCTATGCCACGTTATGTGGTAGCTTGCTTTCAGCCTGACCTAAGCTTTTTGTCCCACAAACAAACAAAACATATTTAACCTGACTAAGGCATTTTTACACACCACACATAGTCTACACAGCAGTCCTGCAATGCTTCAAAACTGCCTGAAAATGATACTTCAGAATGAACACACAAAAGTCACACACAAATGACTTTTACTACAGTAATGGCAGTATTTCCTGTGAGGTCTACAGTAACTGGTGGTGCAACTTTAACAATGGACTAGGGTGTGTCTCCCATTTGTATGGTATTGTCATTAGAAGTCCCTTAACGTCCCAGGATGTTTTTAGTTAAACTCTCAGTGTTTTTATGTAGGCCTAATCATGCATTAGCTTTGAAACAGCAGGGAAAACAGCAGAGCTGAAATACTTTCCACATACAGCAATTCTTGATTTTAATGAACTTTTACTTCCCAAATGGGTTTCTACTGCAAGAAAATGTCAACCATAAGCTGATATAATATGCTGCAATAAACGTGTTCTCGATAAATAGAAAACATTATTAAATCCAGTGTTTATAGTTAAGGCCCTGACATAACACTGCCCACCTTGTCTAAGCCTATGTCCCCTGAAAAGATAAAAAATTATGAATGTACGGTCATTTCAAAAGTTGCTTTACAAAAATAACTTAGTAAAGGCTATTCATATTTTAGTTCTTCCTATCATACCCTAGGCTATATAGGCCAATACGAAAATGTACAGCATACGCCCAACTCTTGCAATGGTAATAGTCACTAATTGATGCCAATTGACTCCCCCACCACCTTGACTAACTAGGCTAATTTTCTGCAGGAAACACTGAAATCAGTTAGCCTATAGGCTTAACTATGCTACATTCTTTGCCCCTCTATTTGCTTTATTTTTAGACGAGGCTTCTTCTTTTTACCATTTCAAACTGCTTTATGCTGATAGTCTTGGACACACTTAACCACAATGAGCTTTTGGCTCGACATTAACAAACTGTTTCTTAGTAGACTTCTTGCATTAGGGTGATTCAAAAGCCTATGAATAACAACATAACCCACACTATGTTTTGGAATAAGAGCGGTATTGTTGAGTGAATTAATTGAATCAAGCTGGTCAAGACTGCAAAATACTCAAAGCAGTTAGCCTACTTGGGCTGTTTTCCCTGATTAAAAAAATACCCTCTTCAGCTAACATAATTGTTAAAAAGTAATTTTTTGCAAATTAAATTCAGTGATGCATTATTAAATCACTCCAAGTCTGTCTTCTTGAATCACCAGCTATTCATCAACCGTCTCTGATGAAATCATATTCTGTTCTGATTTACAGTAGTCGGTTACACCGGGTTTATTTACTGCAAATAGGTCGAGACTCAAATCCCAGCTCATCCATAATTCAGTCAATGTCACTATCTAATCAAGCACAGACTGAAGAAGACACAGAGAAGCCAAAATTCCCTCCCAGAAAATAACTGCACTAAGACAAACTCCTTCACCTGACAGATGCAACTGCTCCACTATAGGCTTCCCACTCAACAGAAATGAAAAGCTCACTAACAAAAAGCAAGGTTGAAGGTGGTGGGCCTCTTGATTCATTTGGAACAGAGAAGATGGACTCTTCAGGCAGACTCTTCTCCCAAAGAATAAAATAGGCTATGTGTGTCGCCATGTCATGCTAGCGGCCTGTTGCAGGTTTTTGACTTTGATTAAATATGAAATTTGTTAGACTTGGGAGAATTTTTTCCCCCAGATTTATTTTCTAGAGTTGACAGCTGAAGATATAGGAGATATCAACACAGGTAAACAACAACACTACTTAGGCCTAATCATGGAATCAGCATTGAGTGAGCAAATAATAAGATTTGTCAGTTAGGCTACAGTCTTGTTTAGGCAGTAATAAGATTTTAGCCTATGTCACATCCTACGCACAGTTGTCATATACTTGTGCCTTGCCACCAAACTGTGTCTTGGCTTGGAGGGGCACTGTAAAATCCTGCCAGCCTTGCTCCCCCACCCATAGTTTCTGATAACAACCCTAGCTCTGTTCTTTGTCACTACAGCCTGATCATTTTAGGCAGCCAGAGGCCACTTCAACAGCAAAGTCATCTGACATAAGAAGAATCCACCCAGTCCTTATCTTGGCATGGTTTCCACACAGTTTAGATTTAGCCTAAAATAGTCATAGAAAATTTAAAGCCCAAAATGATGCTTTGACACACACACACACACACACACACACACACACACACACACACACACACACACAAAGTAGGCTACCATTGATACAGGCTGCCACAAACTGCAGATATACTTAAACCTCACTTACCTTCCAACAAAGTTTTCTAATACTGAGCTTTTACCCGCACTCTGTCCCCCAACAACAGCAATTTGAGGGAGGTCCAGATTGCATGTTTCTCCAATGGCGCTAAAAGCATCTTGCAACCTATTGACTAAGGGGATGAGCTCCTCCATCCCCTGGTTACCCATGGTGACAGAGCCACGGGGATGCAGGTGACTGAAATTGAAACAAAGCGACAAATTGAAGGAAGGAGGATAGCTCACTAAGCATTTGCTATATATAACTAATAGTCTTTAATCTTTTATTCACATAAATGACAAAGATTAATTCAATGTTAAATAATCGGTTGGCTAATTTAACAATGGTGGTCCTAAAAAAAAGTTTTGCGTTCTTCCACACAAGTGAATTCAACGTTAGCTGGCAACTTAGCTTACTGTACATGCCTTTGGGGTTATTGTTAGCGATGGCCAGTCTGTGATATTTTGAGGGGGTCCCTCAGGGTCTACGTGAGCTAGCTACAGTCTTATTCAGTTCAAAACATTGCTTGGAAAAGAGGACGACGAGATAGAAAAGTTGTCCCGTCACGGCGTCTTACCTTTCTGGCTAAACTGAAATGAGAATGTCGAAATATCCGCTTTCATATCACTGCCACATTCGGTACCAGAACGGTCCAGTTCTGGGCATAAAAAGTTTGCTCGCACGTCTGGTCTACTACACTGTGACTTCAGAACTTCTGCTAAGGAGAAAGTCGGAAAGAAATGTTTCCTCGGCCATTTGATTCAACAAGCATTCGGCAATTTAGGGGGGGAAGTCTTGGGCTGATCAAACTTAACTGGGACGAAGTCTTCTTCAGTCGGGAAGACGAGCCTTCGCGCACTGACAGCTAACGGTCATCTGCGCACGCGCTTAGTTCAACAACCCTAAACAGCAGCCACACCTCAGCTGGAAATGTGTCGACCAAAATACAGTAATGTCTCATACTTTTTTTTTTTTACTGTGTGTGAATGTCTCTCTACCGTTATACAAGTTGGAAGAGAAGTCGTCCGCCATGAGAATAATAGCTGAATAGAATGTTTGTTTGATAACTTAGGACAAAGTGTTGTTGATTATGTCCTGGTGTTCAAGCATGGCTCATCCTCTACTGACACATTGATTTTCCATTACCAGAGGGAAAAACAAGGTAGCTTTTGGAGAAATGTTCAGTTAAGATGGGATGTCAACTTGCAAATGTTAGGGTACTGAAACATTCATTATCATAATGTTTATCATCAGTGTCCATCATAACCAATCAATTTAAAAAATGAGGGCAATGCAACACTGCCTGTCTTGAAAATCATGAAAGTGCCTTTACTTTTTCAATAATGATCAATGCAATTGGCAGAAACAAAATGTACATGGAACAGAAAATAAAAAGATTGTAGCATACAAATGCATTTGTTCTTATAATAATAACAACCATTCAGAATGTTGTATCACCCATAATGGTCATGATCATATGTTTTTTCCAATAGTTCCGTTAACTCATATCCTTTTATGGTTATATATTATGCTATCCTAAGATCCTCTAGCATTGCAGCAATATCAATATGTGGGCTACTAGGTCCTCCTTGGCAGTGCGCTCGCATCGCCCCCTGTAGGCTTTTGGCTGCCCTCTTCAGCTCTGTGGGAACACCAGTGTCTTTGTCTTTGCTTGGCTCTCTCAGGCAGAAAAGCACATCATTCACCTCACCCTCAATAGGACGGGAGAACACCTGTGGGAAGACCTCTCTCAGAGTCCCCATCACCTTTTGGCGTAAGGAAGTGTCCCGGCACACCAAATTCAACATGAACACACCTGAGATGAGAGAAATAGAGAATGAGTATTTAGAGTAAAAGACAGGGGAAAAAATGTGTCTGAATCCAAATCTTCTTCCCACCATAAGCCCTAATGAACTGGCTTTAATAAGACAATGAAGTTAACTCAAACCAGTTGTTTTTAAGAGTTCTGAGTGCTGAGGGCTTTTGAGCAGCTACATTATTGTAGCATATTGTAGTATTACTTACAACAGCTGCACAGCTGTAGTAACTCGAAAGCTAAATGTATATTAGAACTGTGTAAAATTAGCATTTAATAGACATATGCTTGTAGGAGCAATAATACACATCGAACCTCGTGAACTTAGCAAACGGGACACTTTTTCCAATAGGGGCTTTTCTACAAAGGCAGGCGGAGGGCAGCTCATTCCAAGGCTGGAGTCCTTACTGTCAACGTCAAACATGATGACGTCATAAGAATGTCCTCCTATAAATAGATCAGAGGTGTAATGTCACAGGAAGTAAAAGATAGCAGAGATATTTTGAGAGCCAGATACATCCAACAAACATTTCTCAGACAAGGATAGCTAACACAAACTCACTGCAACACTATCATTGTAACAAATGTCATTGTAATACACATTGCAGATCGAATCCTTTCCAAATCTGAGGCCTTGAGCCCTTAAAACTTAACTGGTATCAATCAGCTTAATCATTGGCTGATTCATGCCAGTTAAAGGATAAATCTGGTGTGAATAAGTCAATAACTGTTGTTCAAGGTACCTAAATGCTGTCTCTAAGAAAAAGAGCAAGAAAATTTGATGTTAAATAGACAGAATAACATGCCGTTTACTAATGCTGACTGAATGGGGCATATTGAAGTGAAACTGAAAGTAAGTTATGATGTCCTATTCTCTTTGTGTTAGTTACTGGTCCACTGCTCAGCATACAGTATGTTGTATCAAAATTCCTCATTCTTTTTCCTTCCTTCAACACTTGGTGGGCTTGAACAACAGGGCTATGGAATGATTTACACTGGACTGATAACGAGAGACATTGGTGCAACATAAGCTAAAGCTTACTGATGGGGGCACAGTAAATGTCCAACAACAGGCATATTGATTCACAGCGAATTTCTCTTTTTATTTAAGTCTTTGAAGGTTTGGGGCTTAGGGTTTAGGGATGGATATTGTGATTCAGCCACTGTCACCCATATGCAATTTATGCTCTCTTTACTATTTATATTGGTATTTACTCATTTCTTGTCTTACCCTGGCCCTCCATAGAAGCGATGTGAGCCAGTCCATCAGCAAGTGTGACTTTAAGTCTGTCGTTTGGCTGAAATCCGAACCAGGTTTTGGCCAAGTCGAGGACTGCAGGGTCAAGCTCAACCACATCCACTTGAGATGATGGGACAAAGTCATGCACAAACTGTGCAAGTCCTCCTCCGCCCAGGCCCACCAGCAGGACAGATATTGGTTGCTCTACAGAAATATAAAGGCAAAATAAAATTATATTTTTGTAATGATAATAAATACCAGTATTCTGAAATATAATTACTTTTTTTCTGTAATCAAATGACAGTGGAGAGTGACAGAAATAAAGTTGAGGACATTGATGGGGTGGGGATGGGTTTGGATCAAAGGTTAGATTAAAAACTTGGCTTTCATGGACACCTGGACACAAGTGGTATTAATGTTAACACCACATGTACCACAATAACCCTGTTGTTTCAGGTCTCAGTGATTGGTAGAATATATAGCATACCAAATAGCATACTAGCATGCATCTTACACTAATTGAATAAGGCAAGGGGAATTCAAATTGAAAGTAAGTTTTTGTGACAAATTCCTTTAAGTACACAGCTACTGCAAGATATTAGCTAATATCATACCTTTGTTGGGAGTTGTGTTCAACCCCAACATGGCCAGGCCAGCGACCATGACTTCATGATGAGTGCAGCACAGGACACTGTGATCTACAGGTGGGGGACTGGAAGCAGAAGGGCTAGGAGCAGCATCTGAAGCTGCAGGATTTCCTTTCCTCTTATTCTTCTTCTTCCGTGCTCCAGAACCTGAAACAAAAAGAGATGATCATGTTAACCTAAGGTGTGCACAGCACACACTGCAGAAATACTGTAGGATTTATGCAACTATGAGAGCCCAAACAAACTCTACACACACAAACATTGGTGTGTAATTCCATTGACTAGAACATATAAAGAGCATCATCACAGTGTTTCTGGAAAAGAAACTGAAATGTGTTAAGTGAAACAGTACAGTACATTAAGTAAAACATTGTGCAAATTGTGGGGAACAACATGTAATAGAAATATAACGCATATAACGAAGCACTGCATATAGTACAATATTTGACGTCATCACTGATATCCACAGTAACTAAAGAGGACCTGCACTTTGGAGTAAAAAATTGAGGATCCTGTCAGCACCTAGCCTGACATAGCCCGACCATAATACTGCTGTTCATCCGTATTCATGGTCTGGAGGTTCTTTAACCTGACGCGATTATACTGCGGAGGGGAGGGCATTCACTTCTGGTTTGAAACGATTGGAAAGCTCGTCTAATCAGCTTCGCTTATTGGCCGGTAGACTCTCTACCGATGTAAACACGCCCCAGAGGACCGTTCCCAGACCATGGATACGGATGAACATTCGTATTATTGGCGGGCTATGTCAGGCTAGTCAGCACTTCCCATTCCTTCTGTTAATAGTGCATTACATAGTAATAAATGTTCCCTGTTCTTACACTATACTGATAGCCGTGCCCTATAGTATGGCTTGTGAGGTTCCCACACTGACTGCCTCCAACAACAACAACAACAACAACAAAAGAATTTTGCCGCTGAAGTCCAACTCTCCCCTACATCAAATTTTGTAGGCATTAATGTGTGAAATCCACCTTCCAGACATAATATCAATATCTACTCCTCTCTTTTTATGATGCCTTCCCATCTCACCTTTTGGTGTTGTGCAGAGGCGACTCTCAGACTGCACCAGCTGATCATTCTTCAGGAAGATGAGTCTGCGATAGAGATGGCCGTCCTCCCCTCGGACGTCCTCTACAGAGTACTCCCCTGTGAGCTCACTCACCCCCTTCCCCACCACTTTACGCCAGCCCAGGTCCCCTCCAACAGAAAGATACGGAACCTGTCATGCAACATACATGGATTTCATCACTGACATCATCTCTAAGACTTGCATTATGTGTATGTGAGTGAGTGTGTTATATAAATGTTCTTTACCTGATGATTGGCTGGCATCCCTGGTGGAGCAAGTTCCATCACCATTGGCGAGAGTTCTTCCTGGATAGCCTGCATGTCCTGATACTCCTGCTCCCGGTGCATGGACACGACTACCAGACGTCTGAAGTTGGCACTGGCTGCTAACTGGGCACGGCCCTCAGAAGAGCCATACAGCCAGTCAGATTCACGGCCCTGTGGCACTGAAGATTTAAATCATTATTTATTTCCCAGAATAATGTTATTAACCATTACTGTTACTCAGTTCTTACAAGTGTATGACACCCTCATAAGGTAAACTGGGGGGGGGGGGGTGTTTTCACAATAGCATCTGTACATCTAGAACAGTACAGTGACACAGTACATAAGCACTGTGTCCATGAATGACAAAAAGCATGCATTATACTGTATAATAACAATTATGATACCAACTAATATAAAAAGTAGCACTGATAGCGGTGAATTTGGCTGGACCCAGCCTATTTTTGCAAACAGGCTTACCTATGAAGATTGCAAAATGGTTGAGACGGGGCACTTTGGCATTGGGTGGGCTGTCCTGCACAGTGAGAGTGTACCGAGGCAAGCCTGTGCCTGAGTGGCACAGAGTGAGGGAAGGGCTGCTGGCTGAGTCTGTGCCTCCTTGGAGCTTCTGCCGTAACATGGCATAAGCCTGCCTCTCTTTCACCGCAGCCAGAAGGTCAGGCACAGATGACAGCCTTTTAGGGGCACCATCTTCTCCCAAGCACATCTCCAGAACCAGGAAAGGGGGTGGCTGCCGAAACTTGGTGCAGACAAGAACAAAGACTGGTAGGGCAAATGAGGAATCAGAATCTTTGTCCTGATCCTCATCTTTCGTCAGGCAATGGAGCCGTACAGCCCAGCCGGCACTGGAGAAGTGTTCCACAGCTAGACGCACCACATGCTCCTGAGCCAGAGTAATGCCGACATATCGGCCCCCAATGGCCAAAACCCTGCTAACCTCTGTCAGCATCCTTTTGGCCAATGCACCTTCTTCTTCAGAGGCCATGGCATCGAGGGTGCCTTTATCTAGTGCCACCTGGTAGCTGCCATCCTCAAAACCTGTTTGAGTGGCATCTACGAGTTGGAATGTCAAGCCAGGTCGGCGTTCAGCATTACGCTGGTTCATGTTTGACACCACCGTCTCACTGATATCAATGTTGGTGAGTTGACGATAGCCCACATCATAAAGCTGTTCGCTCAGTTCTGAATTACCACAGCCCACCACTAGAACCTGTAATGGAACAACACGAGATCAGACAACTGCATGCCCGGAATGTAAAGAATCATTTGGCTATACTGTAACATGACCAACAAAGTCTAATGATCTTACCTGGTCACGGGGTTTGATGTATTTGTGAAGGACCCCGCACAGGGAATTATAGTCGCCATACCACTCGAATGCCTTATCCCCACGTTTACGAAAAAAACGCTCCCAGTAGTCCGCTGAGCTGAGCTCATCTACAGTACGGGGCAGCAATACGCTCATTGTTTCAACTTATGCTCAAACTATTTTCTGATGAAACATTTGCGAGCGCAGAAAAAGTTGACATCAAATGCAGTTGATGTTAACTTTAGCAACAGGGGAAAGCAGAGCGTGAACAACAACACGACTCAACTTTGGCTGCAACGCGACCTGCTCTAACAGTTTTCTCTCGTGTATAACAAGATTAACAAAGTTTCTTAGATTTGAAATGAATCTAGGATGAATTGCAGAGTAGCTATTTCGTTGGGACAGATGTCAGATCACCTCGTTCAACTCCATCGGTGTAACCACATGGCTACCACGTCTAGAGATTCGAGATCAGTGAGACACACGGCCACATTTCTTAGCCGTACATACACAGCAAGCTCTGATTGGTCAGATTTGTCGGGTCAAGGATCCGGATGTATTTACCTTCCGTGTATTTCTGGTATTTCGTTCCTCCAAGTTGCAAGCATGGCAGTGCAGGCTGGCAGATCAGTGGTATTTGTGACTGGAAATGCCAAAAAACTAGAAGAGGTATGAACTGAATGCATCTAAATTCGTGTTATACGATTAATTACTATTCAGCTATATCTTTGATGTTTTTTAACAGCAGGGTACAGAATGAATGACAGGCTTACTGTACAGCTAACTATGCCATTCAATAACATACGAGTAGCCGCCTACGCCTACGCCTACATGCATGTACAGTATGTTAATTATCCTGTCATGCACACGTTTGAAAAAAAACTGGCTTATTATGTAGTTTCACATAGTTAACATAATACATTTATAACTAGGCTACATAAGGACTTTTTTAAGCCCAAGAACGCAAGTGACTGCTGCATTTTAACCCACTTTCCTTTTCGATGTGTGAATAGGTTATCCAGATTCTTGGAGACAAGTTCCCTTACAAACTGATCTCGAAGAAGATTGACTGTGAGTAGCTATATGGGCATATTGAAGATAAACCATTTGATTATAAATGGGTAGCTTGCATCTAATTGACTTCATCTTTATAGTACCGGAATATCAGGGTGAGCCAGATGACATCTCAATCCAGAAATGTAAAGAGGCAGTTAACATGGTAAGTAAAATGGTTTGTACTTGATGTAATGCATATTTTGATGGCAGAATAGTGACAGCAACAGAAATAAAGTGATTTTCACCCTGTGTTCTTTTACAGGTTGATGGACCAGTCTTAGTAGAAGATACTTGTCTATGTTTTAAAGCACTTGGTGGTCTGCCAGGGCCTTATATGTGAGTTTGTATTTGTCATTAAGCCATTGTTTGTATTTGTCTGCTGTCTTTCCTTTATGGTGTCTTTACCGTCTTGACATTGATATATTATGTTTGTTTGTTTTTTCTGCTTAGAAAATGGTTCCTGGATAAACTGAAGCCAGAAGGTTTGTAAGCTTGTTTATATACTGATGCTCTCTGAAGATGATCATGATATGACAATAATTTTTCTTTACTCTCTCCATTATGGGCAGGACTGTTCAAACTCTTGGCAGGCTATGAGGATAAATCTGCCTGGGCTCTTTGCACGTTTGCTTTTTGTGCTGGAAAAGATCAGCCTGTGCAGTTATTTAAGGGGAAAACTGAGGTAGATGAATTACTATTGCATGTCATTTCTTCACTCACTTATCAGTCACACTCATGCATCTGTTGTGTGTTTACTTAAAGGATTCTGCTTTTACAGGGTCGTATTGTTGAGCCCAGAGGACCTCGAGATTTTGGGTGGGACCCTTGTTTCCAACCAGATGGCTTTGACAAAACGTGAGTGTGTGCGTGAGTGTTTGCCTTGACTACAGCAGTTGTGTGTTCAATATATGACCACTAGAGGTCAGTATGTCTTTAGACTGTGAATTGAAAAGCCTGCACACTAAAAATCCTTTTTTGTTGTCTTTATTTTCCCATGGCAGGATAACGTTTCGACAGTTAAGTCTTCATCAGAGAGAGAATCTGATGAAGACTTAACTGTCGAAACGTTATCCTGCCATGGGAAAATAAAGACAACAAAAAAGGATTTTTAGTGTGCAGGCTTTTCAATTCACAGTCAATCAGCCTTGCCTTGCACCTAGTTGGGATGTGCGCAATCTTCAACCATACCAGTATGTCTTTAGAATCATTATAAGTAATAGCATTAAAGAATGCATTTGAATGCATTAAATTATCTGTTGATGGAAAATGTTGAGTATGATGCTTTTAAAATGTATAGTTGTGAAGATTAACAAATTGCAGGTCTGTAAAAAGATAAAACACAAAATGAAAGTGCAGAGTTGATCAAAAAGCAAAGTTTTGGTGTGTGCACTTTGTACTTATTCTATGACTTAAGGAACACTGTCAATGCAGCCTGTAAGAAAAAAATCAGCTTCAACCAGGAATTGCATTTCCAATGTCACAAATTTTATACAATACATTTTTGGGAAGCAATTCCTGGTTGAAGCAGACTTTTTTTCTTATACTTTGGCACTTACAGTACTCCTTTTAATCCTGCTCCCATCTTCAAAATTGGATGTGTGCTTTCATCACCATTTTTAAAGGAACACTGTGTAACTTTTCCCCACTATTTATTATCATCTTCATAACATTTTGTTCTGGTTTATCTCCACATTGACATGTAGTGATATGAAGGGTGGATAAAGATGAGTATAGTTCCCAGTAGCCATAGAATTTGCACTGCACAGTTCTGGCTGGCTGGTAGGAACCATATAGTGTTTGGTAGGAACTACCTTTAAAATAAAAGCAAATCTAGTTGTGGCATAGCATTGTTCAGTGCTTTGCAATCAAACACCAATTACCATCATATAGCCATGCAAGTAAAATTTTTAAAACTACAAAAACTACATCTAGCTGCTTTAAATGTTGTTTGAAATCAACAAATTGATTTTGTCATCATTTCGAATATGATTGAATTTGATTTGATTGACTTTGCACTTTGTCCATCATTCAAAATAAAGCCCCAAATGTTGCTTCCCTGATTCTAAAGTAAATTTTTATTAAAGAAAGGTTGTAAGCTGGCATGAACAATATTAACTGCCAAATAGTATCCATGCGCATGTAGGTGTAGACCTATACTCATAATGATGCTATTTTGGTTTTAGCTATGCTGAGCTTCCCAAGGAGGTGAAGAACACCATCTCTCATCGGTACAGGGCTCTGGCTGCCATGTCTGAGCACTTTTCTCAACTGAATGACACACCTGAAACTAAGAGAACAAAGCATGGAGACTGATCACTTGTGCTTTACACTCTAACATGACTGCCATAACACATAATGACCAGAACTAATTTCTTTTTGAACTGCATACTGTATCTTTTTGTACAAAAAAAGGACACTCCGTCCCTTGCCTGTTTTTAATAAATCTCATTTGTTCACCCATTCAAGACTTGTTTTCATTAGGTCATTTGTCATGATGGTGCTTATTCTTGATTGCGATGAATTTTGTTTTAAAATCATGTCAAGTGGCTGGATCCAGATCAGTTAGTTTAGGAATAAACAAGCTATCTAAAAGAGAATAACAACACCATTCCTATGCCTGCTCAGTTGGAAAAACAAAGCAGGATCTCAAACAATAGTTATGTTTATGCCCACTGATAATCGTCCATGACTGATGGCATGCAAACACAACGGTTAAGACAGTCAAAAGTCTCCACGTTGTGGCTAGTCACTGTGTGGAAATAACATTACACTTTTCCAAAGAGTTTAGTCATTAAGGGACATTTAGTACCAGAGAAGTTCTTGGCACCTCTGCGTAAGTGATGGATGGATCAGCCATTTCAGTCCACAAGTTAACATCTGGTAGGACTCTGACACTGGTAATATCATTTCATTTTGTTTAGCTTTCCTATTCAGGTGGTACTTTTTCAGGCAATACTCCAAGGCTCCCAGTCTTTGATTGCTTTTCCCTCCCTTGAGAGAAGTTAATGAAAGACTACAGGTGGAGGTAAAGCTACCATAGATAAAAAGGCTTACTAGTCAAAATTCTTCTCCAAACATGTTTTGTTTTTACATTGCCCACAGTAGTTACAGTACATATATGCATGATAAATGACTAGTATAGGGCATGTACTGTACAGTTCTGTAAAATACATATACTGCACATTGTCTAATATTATTTTATTGAAATCCATAAATACACATCTTCTAAAGTTTTCGAACCTCTGTCATATATTTACATAAAATATCAAAGAATAAAATAATGTATGAGCAATACATTATGGTCAAAGTTAAAATAAGTTATGAAAAAATTAGAATTGAGAAAGTCTCTTTAAAAATAGTTATTTATGGGTTTACAACCAAGCCCTAAACAGAATGAAGAGATTCAGCAGGTTAGTGAAGTGGACTAGGAATGTGGACTGAGACCAGAGTTTACGTTCAATATGGACCTCTTGCTAAAATTATTCATCAGATTGTACTTGTCTACCTGAAGTCTGTAAAGATAATAACCTGTAGCATGCCAAGTTTATGGGCCCCTACGGTGAGTCCTGTATATTTCCCGGACATCAGTTGAAAATAAATCTCAGCTCTGTCATAAGACATGAATGGTGACATTGACATAATGAGGCTGGATGTGCAGACTAATGCCAGTAATTTGTTTGCAGTTTAAGCTATGAACAGGAATGTTTAGTAGTGGTGCCTTGGAAAGAATGTGAAAATAACAACCTGGGGGCTGTGACACAAACAAAACAAAAGCCACTTATCATTAGACAGGTAGACGTTGTATGAGAGCCAAATGTTAAGAGCTATTTGAGGTATTTGAGAAAGGAAGAGCAGACTGTCCCCTTAAAGAGCCACATCAAACCCCCAGACAGGCCAAGAGCTTGGCTTCCCTACAGACTCACAGTAGAAATCCCATAAAAAAATCAGGGGTGGAGGTGCTGTGACTTCCCGGTTACAATATCCCTCAATTAAGCACAACAGTGTTAGATTTTTTTAAGATATATCCTCTCTCTCTCTCTCTCTCTCTCTCTCTCTCTCTCTCTCTCTCTCTCTCTCTCTCTCTCTCTTTCTCTCCTTCCTGTGCATAAGTAAACATGTTGTTGTTTTGGGTACTGGACCTTATGGGGTTTGATGGGTGTCTGGAAAAACTTCCTGTAAATACCTATCGTGGCTTGTTTGCTTAGACACCATTTCCTGGCATAATCTAGCAGCCAGCAGAGTATGGTCTAACTGATTTCATAGTAATTGAATTCTCTAGTTTGTATCTAAACGGAATACAAAATGCCACAGGGAATGTTTTTCGGCTTCTGTAGAGTGTGACAGTGATGCATAATTCACAAACATCAATAGCTGTTAGTTATATATAGCATAACATTGAGCCATTAAAGACCACTGACTGATTTCACAAGAAAGAAAGTAATGAAGAGGCCCAATTATAGGGGAACAAAATACTGCAGGGGGTGATCATGCTGACATCTGAAGACACACAAGCGCACATTCTTTCTCTCTTTTGCTCACTCACTTTTTCATTCTATCCCCCAGCAAGATGTCCAATAAAGTAAAAGAATGTCATTAAACAGATCGTTATCAGTGGCACTGATTTTATTTGCAAAGAAAAACAACCACATCCCATCTGTCTACTGTGACACCTGCAAATCCACTTGTTTGCTTTAGCAGGCGGGCACTGTTTACACATTGGTAATGTGGGATACTGTTTACGGGTTTGCTGATTGGTACGTAGAATGCCCACAAAAACAATGTCTGATATCAAACATAACCAAATATCTCCTAAATCTCCTTAGAATGTCCTCTAGGTTAAGTTGTCCATCAATCTGTGTAAACAAACCTGAAGTAAGCATTAGGAGGAGAATCATAGAGACCAGGGAAGAGATGCCTCTGATAAATGTCTTCACTCTTCTGAAACCAGAAAACAGGTGCAGTTGTGTGGATGAAAAGAGAAGTTCCTGTTCGCTAAGCCTTTAATCTAAAAAAAAAAAAAAAAAAAAACGCCAGAGAAAATGTTCGGCAATAACCTCAAATGCTTTGATTTAATAATGCCGAATCTAACTGGATTGATTGTGTTGGCTTCACATTCAAGTCACATTGTCCTGTCTGTGCGTGCATCTTATTTACAACGTGACTCATTCTTTCCCTCTAAACTGTAATCAAAGCACTTTCCAAAACACAAATTGAGTTTAACGACAAATTAATTAACTTGGCTCGACTTGCAGTTGGCCAGAAAGAGAGGATTTAATGGCCCCTTACAAAAGACTGGGGATCTTGCTTTGCCACTGAACATTTGTTCTCCCAGGTCATGCTCAATTTAACTTTGCTTATTTGTACCTTGGCTGGAAGGAAGTTAAGAGAGAAGTGATTTAGGACCTACGCAATGAAAAAACCCACAGATTCACAGAATTTGAGTTTACTGAAGACATTACAGGTAAATCAAGTAATATCTCCATATGTCCATGTCATATAGATTTATATTCAAGCACATGAGTTTAGAATTATGTATTCTATATGAGCTTTGTGTGTTTTGTGCATATGTAGGGGCAGAGTTGGATAAATGGTCTCGTGTGATTGCTGGGGACTCTTCTTGTGCTGATGAGGTTATGCAGGCGCATCTGGGAGGCATCAGTCACAGGTTTGAGAGCAGTTCCTGTTGGCGCTCCACGGCTCTCCACAGTCATTTATAACCCTGACCTCGGCTTTGTGTTGAAACACATATACACATCACGCAGCCCCATCCTCCCCAACGTACACCCCCTACCCCCAGAGAGCTTCCAAAACCCAGGAAAGCATATGACATACTGGCCTCTCCATCCATATCATCCACTGAAAGAAAAATATTCTCCTTAGACAAGGAATCCAGAGCTTGTGGAATGTCTGTTCCTCTCATCAGAGATACTGCTCTACTTTCTTTCATTGATGCTCACAGCTCTCTCTCTCTCTCTCTCTCTCTCTCTCTCTCTCTCTCTCTCTCTCTGCGGTTTGTCTTTATACACTTCAGAGGAAGAGTTGGAACCTTATGTAGTCTGGTTATTGGCACATGGTTACTGTGTGGATTTAGGCTCACAGGCCCAGGGTATTGTTTATTTTGTGAATAAAAAGTAGTTGGGTGCAAGAATGCAGAATGCATCTTCTCTATTGACGTATTAGATCAACAGCATGCTAAGTATTGAAATGTTAAGTTTTGAAATGTTTTGAACTGAAGTGCAATTCACTACTGACAACTTTCCTTAAACACTGCAGTACTTGATGACAGCAGCATCACTAATTAACTTATGATTTTGATGATGTGCTTTTCTTTTTTCTTCTGCCTCACTGCTGTCCAGTCAGAGAGCTTAGAGATTTTCCTTGCCTTGGTGAATAGTAGGCTGGAGATAATGTACACATTGTGAAAATTACTTCTTACTGCGCACTAATGGCATAATTTGGGACAACTGATGCTAGGCCTATAGGCTATTTTAAAGCCAGAAGAGCAGTCTGGGTGGTGGTCAAAGCATGTGGGCCATAGCCCAAAGATGCACGTTAGACCTCTCTTTTTTAAGATAAAGTAAAAAAAAAAAAAAAATGTTTAAAACTCTTTTATCCCTCGACAGACTAGCTGTCTACTAGCCTAGTCTTGACTGTGTAAGCCTAGGCTTTTTGAATACAGCTGTATTGACCTCCAGTCAGCTGATGAGAACAGGAGGAATAGACAATCCGGTGAGATCACAGCAGACACAACATTACACGGAACGTTGTGTTCTCTGGATATTTCTGGAGAGCACAGTCAACGTTTGGTTAAGGGGAAGCGTACAGAAAACACTCTTTGTGCGATTCATCAGCTTCAGGAGAAGTAACATTATCACCGGGAAAAAACAGCTGCAAACCAAAGGTAGCTACATAGGTGAGCTAGATCCATGACACTAGCAACTGGCCTTGTTGTGGTCTTGTCTTGTCTCGACATCCAGCTAACGTTAGCTAGCAGGGCATCTGTTAACGATGCTAAGCGTAGGCTTGATAACGTTACATGTTGATTTTACATTTATTTATGGTTGTTCCATAGTGGGAGTTGTCATTACAACTTTCTAGTAATAAGGTTAACATTTAACTGATTGTGTTAATTCAGTTAGAGGATCAGAATGGCTAATTCAGCATAGCCATTTATGCTATATATTAGCTAGCTAGATCTGGCTTTTTTACTGTTACTGTTAACGTTTGTCAAGCCAAAATCAATTATGCTTGCCTAGCATCATGAATGATAATGTTACCTGACGAAGTGGATGTTCTCTTTATTAAACACGTCTCCATGCAGACGGGATACAGTCAGTTACATTATAACTTAGTGGTGACAGTTTACTGTCAGCGTTTTTTTGACCAATATATTAGTGTAAATCACATCCCCACACCTCACGTTAACGTTAGTTTTGCTAGCAGCACCTGAACAGCACAATTGTTACTATTAGCATGTTACAAGCTAAGAGTATGTCATTGCTTTTGTCTCGTCTGTTTGAATTAACATTAACGTTACTTACACAACCTGCCTGCCTGAAGTTGGGTCAGAGTTTAAATCAGTCGTGAGTTAACGATGCTTAATGTTACTTAAATCTGGTTGCAGGGCTACTGATTTATTATTGGATCAAAGTGATTTACAGATTAATTCTAGAAACTGGGACAGGGTTACTGTGCTTTGGTGTATTACTGCCATAGTCAGCGGTTTGTTTTTCAGATGTATCATTATAATCAGCCCTAAACTGGAGTTTTATCTCAGAGGTTTAGTAATCTACGTTTATCACAGAAGCACTGTTGTGAAATGTTCATTACAGACAGTGATGAATCTTGGAAAACTAGTCAAACGCTACCCTCTGGAAAGACTAGGCTGTGTATGATTGAGTCCAGACCATTAGTGCAGTGTGTCACCCTTGCCCTTCTGTCATTTGATTCAACCCTCTTTTACCTTTGGCCTGTCTTCATCTATCAGTTATCATGCTTATACAGTATGTGAAAGCAGAATTAGTGACCACCTTAAAGAAATCACTAAACTGATCATGTGCAAATGGTTGTCCAGTAGCTGTGGTGGAGTACTTCTGTCTTTTCTCTTCCTTTCTCTGTCTGTCTCTTTCTGCTTCCATTTCCTCGTCTCCACAATTCTCTCTTTCTCTCTGTTGTTGCCTCAGATAGACCCCTGTCCCCAGCCACTCTCACCTCCTCCTACTGTATTCTGGAAAATTCCGAGGCACCTCTGGCCAGGGGAGAGGCCGTTTTCCGACTGCGCTGCCAAAAGGAGACACAGAAAAAAAAGCCCCCCCAGTTTGAGCACAGTGGACTCAATGGTATCTGTCGCACAGATGCAGCTTGGGGTTGAGTGGGTGAGACATTTTTTAGCGGGGGAAGACAGCGTCATAATGCAAGCATTCTAAATGCATGATGCTGAATGGACAGTTCACTGAAACCATCTCTCAGTCAGTCCAAAACTTTGCATGTCCCACACCCTTGAAGATGGGGAACACTCTAAAGACACACTTCCTCCTCACTCAAGACCCTCCATGACACTGACAAATCACTTCCTCCAGTGGGACACAGCATAAGGGCAGAAGGGGTCTTCAGGAACTGCAGGGGCCACTGCATAGCTAAGGACGTGTAAGAGAGCGTGTTGAAGTTTAACAGACCAAGTGGCCTACTTTCTCCTTAACAAGGTTGCCAGTACTGCAGGTTACCCAAGACCCAGTAACTGCACCGTCTATAGATTGCATGTGTTCAATATTGTCTGTAATGGGTTTTACATGCACCAGTGCAGGCGTCTAAAGAAAGGTTCTCACGGTTTTCCTCCACATTCTTTTTTTTTTAAGGGGGGGGGGCTTTGATGTGATCCAGCACCTGTGTAGTAGATTTTTCTTTTTGCGTTTCAGCAGAGAGTGTCCGTTTCAAATCCCAATTAAAACAAAAGTGGAAAGGGTGCAAGAGTCAAACACAGTAGGTCTATGTTCTGCAGAAAAATATGATTCACCAATAATATTTCCTTGCCTTATAGTAGGCTGATTCTTGTAGAGGGAAAAGAATAGAGGATCATATAATTTGATGGACTAAATCTGCAGTTCATTCACACCTGTTTCTTACTAAATCTAGCTCTGGAACAAGGAACCACTGTGCAGTGCTTTGCAAGGCTTTTGGTTAGCTTGTAAAATTATCAAAGTACATTAGTAGGCCTATTCAGCTGAATCTGTAGCCTACAAATCAATCCATAGGTGCTGAATCACACGTGCTTTGGATTTATTTTTTATTTTTTTTGTTATTCTGATTGAGGCATGTACTTTCATTTAAAGTGTAGGGAAGACACACATGTTTAAAATCAAGTGGACGTGTGTGTGTGGTGAAAGAGTTGCTTACTGAAAAGGTTGCGTTTCATCTTTTTGTCTGCAGAGGGAGCCAGAGAGGGAGGAGCAGCTAGACGACAGCATGCCTCCGAAATTCAAACGGCACCTCAACGACGACGAGGTCACAGGCTCAGTGCGCAGTGAGAGGGTGAGTTGACATTGTGGATTGTGCATTGTGGACTGAGCACACTGGATTTGTAATCGGTAAAGAAGCTAAATGGTTTTACAGATGAATGAATCAGTCAAATTTATGTTTCCATTTATGAGTCTACATACCTGCATACCTGTGTTATGATTGGGAGTAAAGGAGCAGTCAGTAAACTACTGACTCCACATCCTACTGCTTTTCACCTCTCCTCCTCCTCCTCCTCCTCCTCCTCCTCCTCCTCACTGTTGCTCCACTGGGTTGGATAGTGGCAATCACACAGAGGAGCTTGAGAGCTGTTGCATAACAAATGCTGGCTTCTCTCAGAACACACACACACACACACACACACACACACACACACACACACACACACACACACACACACACACACAAACACACTCAGTCCCACCACCACTGATAATCACTACCAGTCTACTCTTCCATCCTCTTTCCTGTTCTTCTTCTTTGGCCATCCTCTCCCATTATGTTTAAAAGGAAGTGGTGTGCAGAGACAGAGGAGAAGTTCGAGGAAGAAAGCACATGCCTGCACAAACAGTCCTGAAAAACACAACCCTATTGTTTCAGTACAAAACTGAAGGATTGTCTTGAGTAAAAATGCTGGCACAAAACTGTGATTTTCTCCTACTGTGTATTGACAGTAGTGATTGAAGCCATAAAGCTCACCTGTTGCCATATGGCCCATGAAAATAGGATTTTAAGAAAGAAATTCTTTGGTTATGCAAGAGATTCCTAAAGACATGAATGGTATAGACTTTATTTGACAAGGCCTTGGCTGCACTGTCAAAGACTGGTGCTTTTAGAAAGTTCCATGCTGCCAAGGCATGGATTTGTTTACTTTATTATTGAAGACAGAGCGGCATCCATGAAAATCTTTCGGACAGCACAAGCAATCTGCAGGTCCAAAGAAAATTCCTCTGATTTGAACAAAAAAAAAGAATAATATGATTGCTTCACGAGACAAGCGGTATCTGCTCCATCTTAAGCTGATGTACTGTACCAAAGACTTGAATACCGGTAATAATATCTGTTGATGTCACACCTTTGGAAGCACATCAGTTTCACTTTGTACTGGCCCCTCAGAAAGCCTGAACTTCTTGCAGATTCAGATTCCTATTCTGGAGAAACCATTCATGGTTACTGACTCTGACTTATCTTCCGTTGAAATAAACAGACTCTAGAGTAGTGATGTCATTCAACAATGCCTTGTGATAAATAATCTAAGGTTTCACTGATGATAATATCCTGTAATTAAAAGCAGAGTCAGCAGGGTCAACATTTCAGCATATGCTGTCAGCACAAGGCTTTAGTGTAAGCTCTCGTGAGCGAATCTGCAGGAAATCGTTGAAGGCACTCAGGGGGGGATTTAGTTGAGCTGTTAGTCAAAGTCCTTTACTCCTCAGGACTTCCTTTTCAGTTTGGATTTTGACCAGACCACCTCCAAGATGACAGCAGTGCATCTGAAGACCATAGCAGACTGTTGACTAAGTTCAGCTCCGTGCAACATCTGCTGTCTTAGGTGTTGAGTGTTTCTGTTGGGATTCCATTCAAAAGGGCAAAGGTTAGCAATGTTGTTGGTGTGACTTGAGTCAATTGTCTCACCTCTGACCTTTTTAATCCACAGAGAAACTTGCTAGAGGAAGATTCTGATGAAGAAGAAGACTTCTTCCTGTGAGTTGGGCTTTCAATTCTTCATTATAAAGATGGATAGATGTTGCTATGTTTTTGAAGTCAATTTACTATTTGTTGATGTCATTTTAGGAGAGGACCCTCGGGGCCAAGATTTGGACCTAAAACTGACAAAATCAGACAGTAAGTATGTTTTAAAACTTACTTGGAATAGTTGTAACTACAGAATGTCATAAGTGAGTATACCCCTCACATATATTAGTACCCCTCACACGCACCCTTAAGCAGAAGGTGGAGGAGAGCAAGGTGTGTATTAAGGTGTAATATCTATAGTGTTGTCTCATGAAAAGATATGACAGAATATTTGCAAATTTGGGGGATGTGTACTCACTTTTGAAAGATGTAAGTTGTCACAAAGAGAAATTCTTTTTCGGCTACGGTATCGATCGAAAAATAGCATTCTTCCTTTGGAGGCTGATGGCACGTGAATAAAATGCATACAGACTTACATATCATGGTGTACAGAAAGATTCAAAGGTTTGTTACTACCGAAAGACTATTCTGATTGTCTCACTGCTTGTGTCAGATTATGTAACACTTTGTTCACAAAAAAAGGCAATAAAAAATGACCTTCCACAACATCGCAGTATTTCATAACAAGCCTTTCTTCCACCCCCATGAAACATGACGGGAACGTGTGTGCCTGAGTATACAGAAGCAATTATTTTAATGGCAAACAGAAAAACAGTCGAGGACAGGGGGGTA
Source organism: Sardinella longiceps (assembly GCA_027497455.2). NCBI lineage: Eukaryota > Metazoa > Chordata > Actinopteri > Clupeiformes > Clupeidae > Sardinella > Sardinella longiceps. Next base: position 9,191,148 of record JAODXP020000022.1, on the reverse strand, counting down.
ACTGTCACCCCACGACGAACACACACACACACACACACACACACACACACGTGCACGCACATTGTTGTTCCTCCCCCACCCTAGCCTATGCGCCCAGAAGCAACCCTGAGACCTCTCCCCCTCCCCTCTCAAAATCTGACTTGTGTTGAGTTTGTTTAGGTTACGAGCCTGCCAACACGCTTGAGTTATTTTCTCAAAGGACTCTGCTGCAAGCATTGCATTGCTCTCTAATGCTATTACAGTCAGCCGACGTTTTATGTAATCTGAAATCCAAAGTCAATGTCTCCCCTCATTTTTCTCCTTTTTTTCTGTCCCCGCACTCCTTCCTTTGTTGAAAGTACACCGAGCAATGATTTCATTAAGACTTAGAACATTGAGAATGCTCTTATGAAAGCGCAGTGATTTTATACTTTGGCACGGAGGACGAAGGAGATGGTGGAGTCGAGACAGTGTGGCGGGAGGAAGTTTCTGGAGTCCTTATCTCCAGTGATGCCCGTTGCTCTGCGCCCAGCAGGGTTGTGTGTTTAGTTAATGAGGCCGCAGGCATACTGTACACACACACACACACACACCCCTACCTGCAGGTGAGATTAGCTGTGCCAAGGCCTGCCCAGGAGGAACTCCATCTCCTGTGGATAGGAAACAACCTCAGGAAGGCTTCAGCCAAGAAGCCCAACCTATTACTGGCCAAATAATAAAAAAAATAAACCATCTTGGCATCTTCTGGGGAGTAGGCTCATGGTAGAGAAGAATAGAATCCATGGGTTCCTCTGGTCATAATTAACCCAAGGGAGTGTTCAGGTCGACAGGCAGTAGGTATTTGAACATGCCCAGGCTCCACTAATGGGTATTCTCTTGCGTCTCACCCAAAAGAACTCCATGGTGCCTGTTTTCCATGCATGGGGTGAGTTCTTCTTTTACTGTCTATGGTGATTACTTGGAAATTTCTCCAGAGAGATTTGACTTGAAACCCTGGACTAAAGTTTTCCTCCCATCTTAGTAAACACGCTGGACGTCGATTTTATGTCCTGGCCGTTCCTCTGTATTTTTTTTATGGCTGAACGCATGAACAGAAGCAGTAGCCCTACTGAATGTATTTACAGCCTTAACACACTAAACTCCCCAGCGAGACTTAAATTACAATGTATTTATTCAGCTGGAAACATAGAAGCTTCTGGGTGTTATACATACTTTATGTCCCTCTTTGGATAACCACTGTTTTAAAGGAACACCCTTGATTCCCCTGTTTCTCTGCCACCTTTCCGTCTTTTGCTTGTTTTGACATTAGCCTCTGTTTCTTCTCTCAGGGTGCAGTCGCAGGTTGATGAGGTCATCGATGTCATGCAAGAGAACATTTCCAAGGTGATCGAGAGGGGCGAACGCCTGGACGACCTGCAGGACAAATCAGGTGAGGTTGCTTCAACCGTGGCCTGCGTGGCAGGGGATATGCTTCCAGAAAATCCACTCAGTTGCCATCAGAAAACAGCAAAACACACCTCAGCAAACTCACACAGTGGGAAGCCAGTCAGAGGGGAGAGATTGTTGCCTATTAAAATCTACACCGTCCACAGCACTGATGAAGACGCCAGGCCCTGGCGGTCCCCCCACAGACCTGACAGAAAATACAGGTGTTCATGCATAAACATCAGTTGGCTAATGAGCCAGAGCACACTCCTCTACACACAGATTTAAGTGTGTGTGTGTGTGTGTGTGTGTTTGTTGTGTTTGTGTGTGTGTGTGTGTGTGTGTGTGTGTGTGTGTGAGTATGAATGTAAGAGAGAGAGAGAGAGAGCAAGAAGCATTAAGTTTAAAAAAGGAGTCAATTGTAGTTTTTAGTTTTTAAGTTCTTGCTAGTAGTTTTTAGTTCTTGCTAGTAGATTCCCGACCATAAGACTGGCATTTCCCTGTCTGAGACTCCTCTGCTTTTCCTATCCGACTGTCCAGCCGAGGAGACCGTGACATTTATATGACAAGTAGAAACAAGAGTCACTTCCTTAGCCAAAACAAAGTGCCCCTTGATATCGAGTACTGCCAAGAAAAGCCAAGGCGGAGAGACCCCACAGTGTAATAAATCAAGCGTGTGTGTCGGACGCTTGAACGGCACTTCAGACATGCCTGTCAACCTATTTATTTATTTAGTTTACTTGAGCTTATTCAGATTAAGCTGGTGGCAGACCTCTCAGACCTTACAGTGGTCTCACACTCACACTCAGCCAGCTCAGGTGTCTCACTTCACAGACATGGCACAGCAGCCACTGATGTGGTGGAGGAAACTGGACCCTCATCTATTATAGGTGTGTGTGTGTGTGTGTGTGTGTGTGTGTGTGTGTGTGTGTGTGTGTGTGTGTGTGTGTGTGTGTGTGTGTTAGGTGATGGTGGACAAAAGGCTCTGTGGTGGCCTTGCTTCTCTGTGTTGGTCTGTGTTAGTTAACAGCTAACAGCTCCGTTTCCCTTCCTTTGCTCTCTGTTGCCCAGATGAAACTCATTGCCTCTCATGTGCTTGTCCCTCCTGGCGTTTCCATTAGAATCTGTTTTGTCGGGAGGGACTGATGTTGTACAACAGGCTCTCCTTCTCTGTTTTGGGTGGATGAATGTGTGAGTGGGAGAGTTCAGGGATGGCCAGGGGGGTCATTGTTGAAGAGAGCGTACACACCAGAGGAAGACAAGAGAACGCATCTGGAAAGGATTGTCACTTCACTCTGTGTGTGTGTGTGTGTGTGTGTGTGTGTGTGTGTGTGTGTGTGTGTGTGTGTGTGTGTGTGTGTGTGTGTGTGTGTGTGTGTGTGGATTGTGTGGACATGTTTTTGTCCAGTGTTATTCTGGGTAGACCATGTGCAGTTCAGGACTGGGAGAACACACTGGTCTTTATGTAATAGTGAAGAAACCCTTCTAGAACCTGTGTGCACGTGTGCCCGCCATTGTGAAACCTCAAATAAGGCGCCTCCACCCTGATCACTGTTATTAAGTGCCGCCACATAGTTGCACCGGGGGAAACGTGCATCCACGCACAATAAGGAGAACTAGACAGACTCTGTGTCCTTCCCACATACTCCACACTCCAATTTGTTTTTGTTTGGCTCAGTCGCTCTCCCTCTTTCCTTCACTCACCCTCTTTCCCTCTCTCTCTCTCTCTCTCCCTCTCTCTCTCGCTGTCCACTGACCGTGGCTGCTCTCTCTCTCTCTCTCTCTCTCTCTCTCTCTCTCTCTCTCTCTCTCTCTCTGTGCTCTGTTTCCCTGCCAATACACATGCAGGTTGTCCCCTCTCCCATTGGCTCAGCTGGATCCCAGACTTCAGCATGCACTCCCTGCTCATTAGATGCTATTATTAAAAATGCTTGAAGCTGATTCCCACTACTAGTTAACGTTTGGCGCAGATTCAGAGGCTGGAGATGGGGTGGGGGTGTGGGTGTGGGTGGGGGTGTATTCCAGCATAGACTGAACTGATTGTGTTTCTGCACAGACCTCTCCAATGCCTCAGCTACCAGACCGAATGTCAACAACAGTCTCTGATAAACAAACAAAAAACCTGAAGCACACAAGTGCTTTCAGGGGAGATTCAGGGGGATGATTATGTAACACACACACACACACACACACACACACGGGTCTTTTGAGATGTGGAAAAGAACAGCCTGCTCATGACTGGACCGCTGAAGCATCATTGTATTTGTTCTCTCTCTCTCTCTCGGGACAGAGAGCCTGTCGGATAATGCCTCGGCCTTCAGCAGCCGTGCCAAGCAGCTTCACAGGAGGATGTGGTGGCGAGATGTGAAGGTAAGTGTAGTTCACCCTACAGTACATCAGTGGGCCACCAGTCTGCCCTGAAGGGATGCCACAGATACACCTGTTAGCGTCTGACCAGTCCATAGCATCTGTAGCTCCATCAGACCACAACGAAATTGAAACCAAACTAATTATGCCAGTGCCACTTGGTTTGCAACTGATCACCAAATGAATTTCATTGTTTTAACTGGTTTGCAACTGATTATCAAACATTATAGTTACATACCTGTACATTATATTGAGATTTTATTTTATTTCCTTTTGTTTCCTCTCTCTGCTCTAGCATATCTTCTTACAGCTTTAGGCTGTCACTCACGCTTTTTTATTTCCTTTCCACACGCACAGAGCCACTCATAAGGACACATTGGGTGCTCTTTGATGTCAATTCAATCTGCTGGCAGGCTTTAGGGTCGCAGTAATCTTGCAGTACTTGCGTTTCATCAGTTTCCAGATAGTGGCACAGGAATTCTCCACTGTCAACAGAAGTCCTATATTTTATCTCCCCATCAGTCAGTTAGACAGTCGGCTAGTTGGTTTGTCCAAACATCTTTTGAGGGTTTGAAATTTATGTTTAAATCACATCTGTGCCCTGTGTGCTTTTTTTTTCTCCTTGACAGATGAAGGCAATAATTGCCCTGGTCGTGGTGGTCCTGTTGCTGATTATTATCGGTATGTTGAGTGTAAATATTTGTTCTTTGCTTTGTGTGAACATACATTCATACTCACACAGGCGTGCGCGCACACACACAAGAATATGGATACTCATATACATGGATATTGATTTTATTTATTTTGATATTCTGTCTATTCTGACTCTCTCTTTTGTCTGTACCCGAGATTAATGTCTTTATTTTTACACTCTCTCTCTCTCTCTCTCTCTCTCTCTCTCTCTCTCTCATTCCTTTGCATTTTTCTCCTGTAGTTCCAGTGATTCTGCGGTATCACTAGAGGCAGGTGTGACAGTTATGAGCTGCATTCATTCCCCCACACCAGCGGGAGGCGCTACACACATACAGTCACACACCTGCTCTGCTCTGCTCTACCAGCGAAGTCAGGGCCAGGTCAAGGGTCCAGCTCTCCGAGTGTGTGCAGCCCCCCTGTATACAGAATGCATTTAATCTGAACATATCACACACACACACACACACACACACACACACACACACACACACACACACACACACACACACACACACACACACATACAGACACACACAGCACACACACACACACACAGACACACACACACACACACACACACACACACAGCACATACACAGCACATGTAAACACACACACTGTCATACTTTCACATATGTAGTGATATTCCACTTGAAGACATTCTGCTGTCAAATGGGGCCAGTTGGTGCCTGCTTTCCTCATCACAGGTGCTCTTCTTGTCCATCTTAGTCTTACTCATCATTTAAAACAGTTCCTGGAACAGACAGTTAACTGTCCCTAGTTTATGACTGCACCGTAAAGAATTACTGGTGGTTACAGCTACAGGAACCATTTGAACTATGCTTAACAGAACTGTGAATCAGATGTAATGTCAGAGCCCACCCTTTCTCTCAATATACTCAAGCACACACACACACACACACACACACAAACACACATATGCATTGCTAAAGGGATTGGTTATAGTTTTGTTCCCAGTGCTAAGTAAATGGAAAAACCACCTCCCACTATCCAAGTCATTTGTTAGTTTTGGTTTAAATGACAGTGAATGAAACCGATACGACCACCAAAATAGAAGCCCTACTAGGGTTTGTATGTAACCAGCATCATTTTGTTTGTACACAGATCTAGAGATTGAAGTAAGTAATGCTTTTAATTAAATATCTGCTGCTATTGCCATCCACAATGACAGGGACAAATGTAATTGGGAAAAATATGGGTTCTCGACCATGGCTGTTACTTGTATTGTGTGCTTTGTTTATGTTTGGAAGGGACTTCTTTTTGCAACATTCTTGTCAAGTGAATAAACTGCACTTGATTGTTTGGTGTTACAGTTTGGTATGAGAATGAATTGATTCTTATTTGGACAAGTTTATTATGGGTTAAGATTTTAGTCAATGTTTAAAAACTGGGATTCGCACATCTGTATATTAGGACCATACTTCTATTCTTTTTTCTTTTTTTTTTCTTTGATTTCATTGTTCTTTTCACAGATTATTTTCAGATTTTGTATTATTATTTGTATTTAATTTAATGTAAATATTTTTTTAAGTTAATGTAAATATTCATTCTGTAGACAAAGACTCAAACAATGTAACATTGGCTGACTGTGAACTACTTGACCTATTTCTTTGAAATAAAGTAATTTTAAAGGGTATATGACTGGATGACATTCAGACTGCAGAGGACAGAGCAGAGGGAAAGGTCATTTAAAAACAGACATTCGTCTACAAACCAGTTTAGCACACCAGGCAAACACACTAAGACACACAACCCTTTGGTAATCATGGGTATACTGGACTTCTATCCAAGGGTTCATTATTGGGTATTTTATTGACCACTCGCTTACTCCCACACACACACACACACACACATATATACAGACTTGTTTTTTAATGGCCATTTTCAAAGGGGATTTTCATTTTACAACCAGTAGGCCCACAGTGTCTCAGGTTAGTGCCTGTGTCTGGACTTGATTTGAAACCTGGTTCTTGTCATGTCTCCATCTTAATCGTTTTCTCACATTTTTTTTTTTTTTCTCGCTCTCCCCTCCTGTCGTCGCACAGATGTGGTCTCAGCACCATGTGGTGGTGGTGGTACCCACTCACAAAGAATGAAAGAGGAGAAGCAGAAATCCTTCTTACCAAATGATATATAGTAGCAATTGAATGTGGCTCCAGTCTACAGAGCCTGTGCTGTCTGAATGGCAGTGCCAATGGAAAACAGTAAAGCACACACACACAGAGAGAGAGAGATGGTTGTTTGGGGGGGATTGGTCTGAGCATTTGCCATTTGGACAGAGGACTGAGGTGGGGACCACGAAAACAGATTTATAGCTGTCATTAATATTCTCTCCAATAACTGGACTGTCGTTTACCCAAGATCATATTCTTTTCTTTCTTTCTTTCCATCTTCTTTTCTCCTCAAGCTCGCAGTTCTCCTCATTCACATCACGTGTGAGATTGTTTAGATACCCTTCCTGTCATTCCACACCCCATCTATTTCACAGCATCTGGTTTTGGTGAGAAGATTGATTAAGTACCAAATGGACTCACAAAAAGAAAACTTGACATGCTAAAAAAGCCTTTAATTTGGATACTTAACCAGCACTCCATTTGAGTTTAATCTTTTGTTTTGAATGGGTTTCAGGGACAGGTTTGATGAAGCACCAAAAATATCCTGCGCAAGGATATCAAGTGTTAAACACAGTTTTAAAACTAATCCATCTCAGGTTCTTCACACTCAACTGAAGTCTCTCTCGGAGTGATAAATGGAGCCAGGATTGCCTAAGAGGTTGTGAGATTAATGAGGCTATACTATCCCTCTGAGGGACGATTAACAAGCGAAGCTTTTTACGTTAAGGGAGTTGCCGAAGGAGAGAAAAACAGACCAAACAAAAAAAAAAGAGAGATGAAACGAAGAAGGAAAATGCCTTCCATGTGTTGAATCCTAGCAGCTACCATTTCCACTAATCAATGCCCACTGCTTGAGATGCCCATTTGATTGCCAATGTGGCTCTGTCGTTCAACAGGGCACACAGTCTGGCTATAGCCAGGTCACCATATTTCTGCCACATGCATGGGTCAAGGCTGGACTCAAGCTGCTGTTTAAAAGTCAATGGTTCGTGACCTGGCCTGATATATGTGGTCTGTTCTCACTAGGCTTTTTGGACACCACCTAAAAAGCTGATTGTAAATACACACACACATATTCACACATGGCCAACAGTTTGGCTGTGCGGATTGTTTTGGATTTCTGGTGCTGGCTGGTTCTGGTGGTGACATCACGTTTCCAGTGTAGTAGAGGTTACATAAAACCAGTATTGGAAACAGGGGGTGTGGGACGGGCAGACCAACCTAAGGCAGTTGTTTTCATCAAATGGGAGAAACGGGAGCCTTTGCATGGGGTTTTTGCCCCACACCGCTTCAGAGCTCCCGCAGCAGCAGGAGGTGAACCTGATCAGACCCCAGAACTCCATCATGTGGAGCGGAGGATTCATCATCATCATCATCATCATCGTCATCATCATTATCATCATGATCCTCCTCAAAACAAACAAAGCTGCACTGACTTCACTTAGTCGAATTTACTATCTTTGGAAATCTCTTTTCTCTCTCTCTTGCTGTCTCTCTCTCTCTCTCTCTCTCTCTCTCTCTCTCTCTCTCACTCCACACACACACACACACACACACACACACACACACACACACCTAAACACAGACGCACACTTGTATCATTGTTTATATCACTGGTAGTTAGGTTTGCCGGCATTGCAGCTGTGGTATCAGGGATCAAACAAGTGAACCTCAACTGTACTCTGTAATGATCCAGGAAAAACGTTGATGTTCCCCATGTGGCTTTGGAGAAGAGGTGTGCTATCACTGTGAGCCTTTGTGTGTGTGTGTGTGTGTGTGTGTGTGTGTGTTTGTGTCTGTTGACAAGAAGTCTGCTACCACTGTGAATAACTCTGGGTTGACTTACACTGGATAAAAGCCAGAGCACATCCAGGAGTTTTTTGAAGCGATAAAAAAAGCAAAAAAAAAATAAAAAATTAAACAAACAAGTGCAGGAAATACCTGCGATGAAGAAGATTAAAAGAGCTGATGTCCAAAACCAAAACAGGCACGTTTTCGGGGTTGAGCAGCTTGTTTGATTGTCACGGTAAGCTCTAAAGTAAATATCAACGACATAAGATAAAGATAAACGTCTTGGGAGAGAAAGAAAGGAGGGACCAGGTGGAGTGCGTTTGAAGCCCACAGGTATTCTCTCCCAAACACACTAATCCAAAGGAGACAAAGCCAACATGACCAGGAGGTGAACCACAACGTGAGGCTGGCTAGCTATGAACACTCCCACTGTTCTTCACTATTACCATCCAAGGGTCATGGAAGGGATGCAGTTCTGCAAGGAAAAAAACACTATTCTACTGACTGCAGAATAAATGTCATTCACTATGCTGGCCTATGCTAAGAAACAGTGGGTGTTGTGGACATGTTAGTTCAAGCATGAGAATGGCACTGTAGCTGAGCTGAGCGATCTAAGACTTATAGTCTTCAAAGGTACCCAGAACATTCTGCACCTGTGTGTTATTCTGACACGTGGATCAAGTCACAATCTTATAAATGGGAAAGTGCAAGGCAGCACGCATGCGTTTGGCTTATAAAGCAAACATCAAAAAGAGTCCGTTGACCTGGCACCTCTCAGTGAGTCCAATTAAACTCAACAAAGTTGCCTGAGAGTGGTCTGCTGTTTCTCTTGAGATAACTGATGTCTCCCAACTGTTTGAAAATGTGTGTGTGTCTGTCGTCTGTCTGTCTGACTGTGGGTGTCATATCTTGGATACCTAAAATCTGGGTGTGTGAGATGAGATCTATGAAGTGTTATGACAACATACTTGGGAAGGAGGCATTGTCTCATATTCTATTCCAAACACATTGGGAGAGAAAGACAGACAGACAGACAGACAGATAGACAGAAAGACAGTGTGTGTCTGTTTGTGTGTGTGTGTGTGTGTGTGTGTGTGTGTGTGTGTGTGTGTGTGTGTGTGTGTGTGTGTGTGTATGTCTGTCTGTCTGCAGGTGTGACTGGATGCCTCACACCCCTTTGGAAACCAGGATCTGTGGAATCTGGGTGTGTGTTTTGAGATCTCTCAAGTGTGTTGATAACAAACTTACTGGAGGACGTAGCCATACAATATTCCACATATTCCACACAGATAGACAGAGAGAGAAAGACAGAGGGATGACGTGTTCCAATATAAATTGCTGTCTGCCACCATTCTTCTTCTATGTTGAGCCATCATGCCCCATCACCATGTTAAAGGGTTAAAGGGTAAAATCTGCCCCAGTACCAAGCCTGGAGCTCTACACACAGGATGGCAGCCTTGAGTTGCCCTGAAGTGAAAGGTAAACAGATCTGGGGGGAAATGTGAAGTATGCCAGGCGTCTTGGCAGAAGAACTGGGAAGCGAGAGTGAATGTGCCCCCATGCCGCCACAGGGTAGAAATGAGAGACAGACAGGGATGAAGCGGACTAGAAGAGAAAGAGAGAGAGAGAGAGAGAGAGAGAGAGAGAGAGAGAGAGAGAGAGAGAGAGGAGGGGGGTGGGGGGGGGGGATCAGAGAGATGCTGGATATAGTAAGTTTGTGGGCTGGAGTGTGACTCATGACATATTAAAACGGTAAGATAGTGATCCCCAGCCCTGAATGGAAAAGCACCTGGTGAGCAGACCTTCTCGCTCCTTCTGAAACACTCGGTCACGTGTAGGCAACACACCCACCCACCCACCACACACACACACACACACACACACACACACACACACACACACACACACACACACAAACACAGGCATAGACAAACACCTACAGTATGTGTGTGAGCCTAACAGGGGGACCCCCCCCCCCCTACCCACCTCACCCCACAGCGTCAGAGGTTAAAGAGGCTGCGCTGCCAGCATAACTAGACTATTGATCCACTCTGACCCATATTTCCTCTTGCATCATATTCTGACCCTCAGCACCCCAACAACCCCAGTAACAGGACACTTTGCTGCCCCAGGGCACTGTGTCTCCTGAGGAGGGGAAACGTTATCCCCCTCTGCCTGGCTCTGAAGCCCTTTCCTGGGGATAGTCCACCGAGAGGTCCCCCTGTCATGGTCAAACCACAAGAAACCAATAGCCCTGGGATGAAAGCGCATGCTTGGGCCCCGAATTAGAAACGAGAGGATCAGGGTGAAGGCTGATATTGTCTCAGTAAGCTCCAATGGCAACAGGCTGTATAACACCAACATAAAATTTCATGTGGACAAGCCAAGAGACAGGCAGGCAGGCAGGCAGATACACACACACACACACACACACACACACACACACACACACACACACACACACACACACACACACACACACACTTACAGGCACGTGCATCTTCATGCATTCACAAACAGATATTTGCATGCACGCATGCACACAAGCACATGCTAACAGTCAGACACGTGCATCTTCATGTATTTACAAACAGACATTTGTGAGCACACACTGAATCCAAATATGACTTCAAAGACAATAAATATGATGCATCTCCATATGGAGTTATAATTATATTACAAAATATATTCTTCACTGAATGCACTCTGCTGTCATCTCAATAGCTTCTGTTCCCTTACGCAACCAACTGTATTTGCTCAGGAATTTTACTGGAAAGGTCCATGTTCACTTACAGTAAACAGTCACTCCTTTCAGACTTCAAAGACAGCTGCTCGCACACACACACACACACACACACACACACACACACACACACACACACACACACACACACACACACACTCAAAAAATATGCCACTCATTACACCTACACAGACAAACACACACTTGCTGGAATGTTCCTGTTGTTGGGGCAATCCCCAAAACACACAGCATCCTGCTTCTCTAACCTCATGCTCCCCCGTCCTCCTCCTCCCTACTGCCTCGTTCTCTCTCTCTCTCTCCCTCCCTCCCTCTTTTTCTCTCACTCTCTCTTTCCCTCCACTCCACTCCATCCCTCCCCCTTTCATCCTCCCCTCCCTCCCTTCTTTCTCAGGTTGTATAAATATCCCCAGTAAAGCCTGCCCGGACTCAGAGTCACCATCTGCAAACTAGAGGGGCACCAACCTACCTGACCTGAGATCAGACAAAACCATCAACCCCTCTTCATCATCACAGCAACAGATCAGAGAGGAGAACACTTGTTAGGTAGAAATTCCTACTGAAGGGGACTGCAAAGTGAAGTGAGTGCAGGCAGAGAGAGGTCAGGGTGAAGACATTTTGAAGCTCATCACAGTATCTCGGGTTACCGTAGCGTGGCCCCCGGAGAGCAAGGCCCAGAGGAAACAAATTAGTGCCGCCACTAAAGAAGACACCAAACAGGACGTGTCAACAAGACCCTGAGGGAGAGAGAACGAGAGAGAGAGAGAGAGAGAGAGAGAGAGAGAGAGAGAGAGAGAGAGGTGAATAATAAATAAGGAGGACAAAATCAGCATCTCATCTCAAACAAGACTTGTCTGAAGAAGCTGAAGAAGAAACAACCACTTTAGATAAAGACTGTTTCACTCTTGTACCTTCAACAGGTCTGTAGTCCAGCTCGTCACATTTCAGCATGTTGTCTCTGGTCACGTTGATGTGTGTCTCGTCCCTGTTCCTGAGCGCTCAGGGGCAGGACTACCGCGCATACATCCCGAATCCTGGTCAGGCGTACATGTCGAGAGGGAACGACCCGAATGGCCGCTGCCAATACACCTTCACCGTGGGCAGCCCCTCAGAAGCAAGCTGCCCCTCCCCGGCTGGAGGTCCTGAGATGGAGGCTCTCAAATCAAGGCTGAGCCTGCTGGAAGTCATGGTGACCCGGCTGGCCGGCGGAGAGACGTCAGGGCCACTGAGCACCCCGGGGCCCAGAATTGATGAGCAGAGGCTCACTGATGCGTACAGACGGGTCACGGGAGAGAAGTCCAAGCTTCAGACTGAGAAGGTCAACCTGGATAGGCAGGTCCAGGATCTCCAGAAGAGGCTGCAGGAGTCTCAGCAGGAGGTGGACAAGCTGAGGAACCGACCCTGTGTCCAGACGCCTCCAGTCCGCGTATCCCAGCAGGACAGTGTCCCTCGGCCTGCGGGAGGTGAGTAAAAGTATGACACCTGGAGCCCGTTTGGCTAAGGCGACAACTTGGGAGGCGTGGGGTTGTCAAAGAATGAACTGGAAAAATCATTAAAGACTGTCATATCCAGAGTTTGTTGCTTTTAGCCAGTGAGACTACTGGGCTGTATGTTATTGCATTGCCAAACCCATCTGCCTGTCCTCAAAACCAAAAAAAAAAGAGAAGAAAATATATTATATTGGCCTCAGTTATGCATGCCATTTACTCAGTGTAACAAAATATCATTAATAAACGCATCATGGCAAATATTCTGCATCTTGTCTAAATTCGTTTCGTGATTGTGATTGTTGATCTCAAAGTCACAGGCATATTTTCCCACTCTTTGTATGAGGATGCACACTCACTATGAGGATGCACACTCACAACGTCCTCAAGAGGCAGGCACATGGGCGTGGGTAGCATTTCATAAGCTCCAGTGCTATCTTAGTTGTTTTAATGGCATAGTGTGCAAGAGTATAGGAGCTCAAGCGAGGGGGTAAAGATAGCAGGGGGAATGTATTTATCTAGAGGTCTGGGTTTGGGAGGCTGGTGTTTCCCCGCTTGTTAACATCCATGTCACAAGGGAAGCTGGGGAATGAGTAAAAGGGGTTGTAAAACGTTGAGGCCCTCATCCAGAGTCTGGTTTAGAGGTTTCAAGTGCTGCTAACAAACTCCCTTGGGCATTCCATTTAGTCAGGGTTGGGGGGGAGGGGGTTAGTTAGCATTTCCTTGCAGAAATCAGGTAGAGAAGGGGCGTTGACCTTGTTTGGTAAGGTTAATATGTTTAAGCCCTCTGTCTAAACAAATGACACAAAGACACATGCAAAAATGAGTGACCTCCCAGGCTCATTTCTGCATTTGACCGGACCTAGACTAAGACCAGGCGCCATAAACCCCCGGCAACAGGGCTCCATTCCAATAAATCCTTACTCTTGATCTCTGATAATGCCCATGGTTCAAATTCCCTTTATGTCCATGTCCCAGTTCAAACACATATTTCTTTTGTATTCCCTTGCTTATATAAGCACATTCCTCCTGGTGGTTCCCTTTAAATTTATAGTTTGGAACCAAACTGGTCTATATATATAAACACTAAAGCTCCATGCTGCCTCTAAATTTATCAAGTCAGAAAGAGCATTTATATGCCTCTCCGTTGGCTGCCAGCATCTGTTTTGGTCCTCTTGTTGACACCTGCTCTGCAAGGCCCCTCTAAGCAGAGCCTCCAGCATAAGCCATGTGGAGAAAAGATCAAAACGAGAGAGAGAGAGAGAGAGAGAGAGAGAGAGAGAGAGAGAGAGAGAGAGAGAGGTAAAAACAGAGAGTAAAAACATTGCACCGGCAACGGAGAGGAGAGAAGCGCTTGACCAAGGAGACCCGTTTTTCTTTGCGGCAAAGGAAAATATGCTAGTCTCCAGGGGTGCATCTTAAAAACATAAACAGAGCATCTGTCTCCTATGTGCTGAGTGCCTGATAAGTTGTCTTTGGCCGCTGGGCGCAAAGGGACCTGTTTGCTCCAACAGAGCCTCGGTGAGGTTTCGAGCGACGATGCTTCGCTGCCGTGGGTGAAATGAGGGGTATGAAAACAACGGTCCTGTACGTGCAGTAGCCCGCGCACCATTTCCAAAACAACCGCTTTTATAGGGAGGAAATAATTGGGCAGCCGGGCGCCCACTAGCGTCATACTACCAAGTGGTTTCCAGACTCGCCAAAACGTTTCTTGGTGTTCTGCCCACACTGTCCCGATAGGCATCTAGGGACAAGGAGGTGGCTGAACACATGCAAACACACAAACAAACATTGTTCCTTCCTTGGCTAGTGTTTGTTTGTCCACATACAGACGAACCACTCATGTTTTCCACATTCAAATGCATGGCTTCACCTGCGCACATATGTTATCCATTAAAACAATTTACTTGGCTTTAATGAACATACGATTAACCAATCAGCCTTGGTCATCTGAATCCCTCTCTTTCCAGTTGGCGGCTCTCAATTGTAATTTCCAGATGTTGACATCTGACATAGTAATTAACTCAATGAAAAGCCTTGTAAACACTTTCACACACTATTATTCATTACTGTTGCTCAAATACAGCAGGTTTTTGCGTGGTCCAAGGGAACATATATTATTGTTTTCTGAGCTGTAAACATTATAAAGGATGTGAGGGTTAAACTGAGATGAAGGCTTATTTCAGCACAGGTGTTTACTTTGGTGGATGTGTGTGCACGTTTGGTGCGCTGCTGGAACCACTGTGACAAAGTTTGAGGGGCACATCTGAGATTCAAAATCATTAGGCCACAATAGCCTATAGTAGTCTAGAACCAGTGTTGTATGTATACACTGTGTGTGTGTGTGTGTGTGTGTTCAGGTGGTTGCTAGTGTAACGGAGGCCAGCTAGCGCGGCTAGCTCGGTGGTAGTGTGTAAATCCTCATCACCCAATTCCATGGGCGCTTCTAACACGCTGAGTTAGAAGCTCGGGCTTTTAGCTCAGTTGGTTAGAGCGTTCCACTCCCACGCCGGGAGTTTGTAGCTTGCGGGGTGGCGGGTTCGAGACCTGTGTGCGGTGCGGACCGCCACCGGCTACACTAGGGTAGGCATGTTGCTGGTTGGAAGGTGGGGCTGAGTAAGTGGGTGGGTTAGGCTGAGTAAGGGTGGAGTAGCAGCCCTTACTCCACACCACCCCTCCCCACCGCCCGCCAGACTCCACGACAGCTGGGAATTTACTCAGGAGGTTTTATTTCCTCTTGCCGCATTCCGGCCTGTCAGTGGGACTACACCCCACCCCCCCCCACCAAAGCAAACCCACCCACCTTCCGTCTCTTACCACCCTAAAGATCCAAAGAGCTTTAGGGGGCACCGATTACCATCACCATCTGACCCTAACCTGTCCACCTTCACCCCCCAACTCACTCCTCACCTGTTGCATTCACACCCGGTTCGCCATTAACTCGAACTTAGGTCTGCGTTCAAAGGGAGAAGACACATGGTTCAGATTTCTGTCTCACTCAATTTGACCTCATTTTTTTTACTTAAGACAAATGTCATGTTGAATGCACAAGAACACACCTCTGGTAATCCACATCTGCTTTTTCTGTAGGTTCCAGCATGTTCAACTTCATGCAACCCAGTGGGCAGACTGGCAGCTTGAGAGGTAATCAGCACCTTTTAACATTATCATTGCATCAAGCTGCAGCATTAGTTCATTTAGTTATTAATGTAGTGCAGTGTGAATTAAATGGTGGTTGTGATGTGCATCTTTGTCGTCTGGTTGTAAACAAACTGCTTCACCATTGATTGCCAGCAGGTCTTTCTTGGTATAAGCCTGTAGGGGGTTTCCTCCCAAATCTCCCTTTAATGACATCTCTGATTGATGAAGATTAATGATTGCCAACTGTGGAGTTGAGGGCTCAGCATCCTCAACTGCATCTCAATTTACATTAACTGGATAGTCAAGCCTCTCTTTCTCTCTCTCTCTCTCTCTCATCCTTAGACCCATCCTGGTCATATGGAGCTCCAGGGTATCAAGAGCTGAAAGCGGAGGTGACTGAGGTACCTGCACCAACTCCTGGATACATCGAGGACAGGACAGGTGAGAGCAGTACACAGTATCCTAATACACCTTTCTCTATACAGTTTACTAGCTGTATACTTGCATGTTTTTCAATGGTATACCCTCAGAGCTGAGATGGCAAATTCCTGTGCATAGCTCCACTTCCATGTCCCCAGTGTCCCCTGAAATGGCACTGCCTGCCATCTACCCACACTCCCTCTCTGCTGACAGGTCAGGCGCAGAAGAGGGTAAATAGTTAGTCAGGTGTATAAATAGCCTGAGTATGTTTAGCATCACACGCGGCAGGGTGCTAGGATCATATGTTTAAACCGTGTTGCTAAACAAACACTGTAACTTTTAGGGGGTTCTCTTCCTCCTCCTCTTCCTCCCCCCATCACAACCTCCTCCTATGAGCAATGCCAGCCCCTCTCCCTCCTCATGCCTCCTGGGATTATTTTAAGCTGTGGCACATATAGCCCTGATCATTTTCCTCAGGGTGGTAAGAGGTGGAATGGTGGAGTATGACCCTGACATTTCTCAAACTACACTTTGGGCATCTTTTGCCTCAGATCCATCTCCACTGTGCTACATGCTACTGCTGGGCTAGTGAGGGCTTTTTCGAATTTAAAGTAGGCCTATATTTGTTTGCATTTGGCAAGACTCGAACCAGGGTTCCTGTGGGCACCAGCCTGTAGACATCTATGTCACGGCGCTCCCTGTGGAAGCTTTTACACAAGTGTCATGCATGTTGATGTTACTCACTTCTCTTACTGCATGGTGTTTCTTTCAGGCTGTGGTGAGCTATTTGCCCTTGGAGACCCAGTGACCCACCGCAAGGCCGACAGCATCGAAGGCAAGTATGGCGTGTGGATGCAAGACCCCGCGCCTGTGGCGCCCTACGGCGAAGGCATGGTGTGGCGCATCGACACAGTGGGCCGAGAGGTGCGGCGCCTTTTTAGCTATGAGAACATGGAGCAGCTGGCGCGCGGCCATCCTGCAAAGGTGTTGTTGCTGCCCGAAGCCGTGGAGAGCACGGGTGCAGCTATGTACAAAGGCTCGCTCTATTACCAGCGCCGACGCAGTCGCACTCTGCTGCGCTACGACCTGTCCACCGAGAGCATTGCTGCCCGCCGCGACCTGCCCCACGCCGGCTTCCACGGTCAGTTCCCCTACTCCTGGGGTGGCTATACTGACATCGACCTGGCCGTAGATGAGAAAGGTCTATGGGCCATCTATAGCACCAACAAGGCCAAGGGCGCAATTGTCATCGCTCAGCTTGACCCCCACAACCTGGAGGTGTTGAAGACATGGGAGACCAAAATACGTAAGGTTACAGTGGCCAACGCCTTCATGATCTGTGGCCACCTGTATACAGTGGCAAGCTACACGGCACCGCAGACCACTATCAACTACACTTTTGACACGGCCACCAATGAGGGCAAGGCGCTGTCGGTACCGCTGAAAAACAAATATGGCTACAACAGCATGATAGACTATAACCCAGTGCAGAGGAAGCTGTTTGCCTGGGACAACTATTACATGGTCTCCTATGATGTGCGACTAGGCAAGCAGCAGACAGAATAAATCTGAGTAGACGATACATGCACAGCATTGGTAACACACAGTTTCAGTTACAGGCGTAATGTGCAGCACTAAGTCCTGAATGCTGTAGTTTTAGGCTACTGCATTTACAATTTGTTGCATTTCATTAAAGACCATTCGCGTCACAAATTTCATAATACATTTAAAAAAAAACATATGAGTATTATGTAGTGTTGATAAAATGAGAGAAAATGAGCATTTAAATAGCAAAGACCAAACAAAACCCAACACTAACACATTTGACAAAGTGAGTATTTTTACACTACATCTGCTGGATAGTTTAAACTTCTAAGAGAGTTGCGTACTAACATGTCCCCAAGTGAGCGCAATGATACTCGGATGTCCAGTGGGTGTGCCAACCAACACAGGAGTGATGGCGTGTGCTTTTGAAAGTGTATAATAATGAGTGTGGTCGCCCCCTGCAGGCTATTTGTGTCAGTGGGAAATTTTAGTGGCAAGGTCCACCTAAAGTATTTTCAAGAAAAAGATATTTTTCTACTTTTGCTTGTAAATCTTTTTGTCTTGTGTGTTTTTCATATGTGGCACTGAAAAGGGATTTGAGGGGGTTATGCTATATACTGTATTTTTTATGTTAATTTCAAAATTTTCTCAAAGAGCAATAAAAAAGTGATTGTAATGGAAAAGGTGCAAATGTATCTCCCATCACGCTTGGAAGCATTATTTCACTCCCTACAAATAGAAACATCAGTTCCCTTCCTCCTCAAATCCTGCAAACTGTTTATATTATGTTATTCTTTTTATGCACAGTGAGATTTCTTTATGCCTCATGTATTTCAATCATAAATGATGTACAAATGCCTTAAATAAATATTACCCCTACCATATGACTGAGGACTGTTTATCTGTGTAGACAAGATATAGACAACACAAAGACCATTTCTAAATATAAACAAGTCCCTAATACTTTGGATAAACTGCATTTGCTTTTTTTCTGCAAACTGCAAGTGTCTGCTACATAAAGAGCCTTATTTTTACACCTAGACTTCAACTCTAGATAATAATAGGCCCATTTGAGGATTGAAATCTTTCTTCCTGGTTTCTGTGTCCATGGTTTATCACCACATATTCTCTCTCTAGGCATCTTCAGCACAATCCATACATTGTCTCAGACTGAGTAATTACAGTGAGATACTCATTCTAAATAATTTTGGGCCTCTCAAACATTCATTTTTTCATATTAAAATTTTCTCTGGGGCATCCAGCGAGAGCCACACCCTTAGAATCATCCTAACGCCTCGCTCCAAGTGGCACCCCTGCTCATTGGCTTAAGTCTGATATTGTGATTACTGTGTGCTTTGGGACCGGGCAGAAGGTAACCATCAGGACTGCAAAAAAGGACTATAGTAGACTTGCGTATCCACGCTGACTAACGCTTGGCTCTGAATTGCTCTCCAAAAAAAAAAAAAAAAAAGTGTAAAGTGCCCTCAGTGTAAAAAAAAGTGTAGTGCACTTATCACTGTTGGTTTGACTGAAGAGATATTCTCCATCTCCCTTATGGTGTAGAGTGAAGAATAGAAAAGAAAACCCACATTTCTATCAGATCATCAGTGAGACAAGCCAAGCCTGTTTGGTTAGTATCTTAGTACAAAAGACGGGGTGTTCTTTTAACAGCATATTATTTTATTAGTTTCTGTAACCAAAACAAGAGAATGTAAATAAGACTTACATATTTTAATACAGCGATTTAACCCCTGTACAATAAAACAAAACAAAACAAAAAAGAAAGAAAAAGGATCAAACCAATCAATAATCAATACCCCTCCATCCACCCCTTACTCCTGTTTCATTTCCTCCATCCCATAGAGTGCGTGGGAGGAGCAGCCCAATTACCGTAAAGGGAGTACTGTACGTAGAACCGCATTTGCGACGAGTTCTACGTCGCCATTAGCAACGCAGGACTAGTGAGGCGGAGGGGGTGTGTCGCCTGGAGAGGTCAGGCCAGAAGTAACAAAAGAAAATAAGTCGTCCTTTTTTGCTCAAAAACACACTTTGTCACCCTTCAATCGTAACGGGCTCAAACTTTTTCCTTTATCAATAATCAAACGTCACTTCCTGACTATTCTCTTCCTCTTGCTGCATTGCCCCACAAGCTGATGCTTTTAATCTAATCCCACAAAAATGAAAGTAAGAAAGGAAAAAAAAGAAACTAAAGAGGGAAAAAAAATTAAAAAAAAAATCAAACCCTTGACTGCTTACCCTAAGCCTAATACTGACCCTCAGCGCATGGGATTTGTTTTCGTCTGGAGGGCCGTGATTATGCCTTTCAGCAAGAAGAGCAGCATGGTTGGGTGTTGCGTGGGTGCTGGGACACAGTTAAAGGTGAGAAAACACTAGGATTGGTGGCAAGAGCAGCATGTATGTCAGTGTGCGTGTGTATGACAAATGACTGACTTTCTTCTCGTTTAACTTCCGTCTCATCACCACTGGCCCGTGAGCAAACAGGAGTCTGGGGCTTCTTCACACCCTAGGAACCGTTTCAATGAATTAAAAAAAAAAGGGAAAAAAAAGCAACAAGTATCACAGGATCGTTTATCTTCCTGTTTATTGAGCTGATCGGTCATCTCAAGTTCATTTTGAGTGTTCTAAAAGGTGTGTGTGTGGAGGTGACCCAGTATTTGCCTAAACCTTTGGCTAAAGGTACAGTAAGAGATCCCTCTCTCTCTCTCTTTCACACACACAATCACATCTCGTTTTCCCCCCCAAGCAAAACCACCATGAAGCAGAGGCCAGTAGAAAGGCTTCACCAGTGGAGACTGAAATCTGTAAATCATTCCGCTAAACCAAATCAATTTTGTGGCTGCACTTTCACAAACTCCCTGACCAGGAGGAGGAAAAGGAAACTGCTAAAAATCTGCTCATAGTTGTTGCTTGTTTAGAACTCCTGGATGTCTTAAGTGTGTGTGTGTGTGTGTGTGTGTGTGATTGTATTGAAACTGTTATGCAATAAGGACACTGGTGCATAAGTGTGGGTGCCTTAGTGGAGGCATGCGTGCGCATGTGTGTGTGTGTGTGTGTGCGCTCTTACACACATACACACACACACAGATCATGAGATGCACCTCTTCCCTCTCGCTCTTTGAAGTGTGTGATCCAACAACTCAGTTTAACTCAATCCAAGGAAGAGCCAGGAGGGGGCGAGATTGGGAAAGAAAAGGAAGGGATATAAACACCATTACTACAGTGACATCTATTTTAAATAAGACTGGCTGCATTACAACTACAAGGACTTTTTTTTTTTTTTACAGAAACAGAAACAGCAGCCCCCCCATCCCCTCACCCTTGAAAAAAAAGGGTCTTCCTTTAAGAGTGAAGGGGTGGGGAAAAAAAGTGAACAAGAAAGATGGGAGGGGAAATCAATTTTGATATGAGAATCTGAACAGCAGCAAATTGACTTCTTTTTTCCACCTTTGCTCCAATCTTCCCTCTCCACACACACACACACACACACACACATACACATGCATGCATGAGCACACGCAAACAGGTGGGTGTGTAGTGCTAGTCATTACACCCCCCCCCCCGCCAAACGCCACTTCATTGTGAGGCAAAAGGAGCCGGAGAGCGAAGAGGCAGATCTCCACTGTGGGAGTGTAGGGAGGGGATTTGGAGAGAAAGGGAGAGGAGGAGAGAACAGAAAAGAACAGACAGAGAAAGAAGGGGATATGAGAGGGTAGAAGGAGAATGGTGCGCACACAGTACTCCTCAGAGAGAGAGAAAAAAATCTCACTCATTTAAAGGAAAAAAAAGAATGAATATGTGCAGCACCCCAAAAACTGAACCACACCGAACCACCGCCCCCTTATCCCATTTCCTGTCTCCCTACCGGGGCGAGGTGGTTGGGGAGGGGGGAGGTGGGTGTGTTTGCGTGTATAATTTCTCCTCCTCTAGATTCACTTAAGCCATCTAATCTGTCCATTTCATTCATCCATCCATCCATCCATCTGTCCGTCAGTCCAACCCTTCCTAGTGGCAGGGGGCAGACAGAGGCTGGCGGGCCAGGCATTGCATTAGGGGGATGGGGATTTCTCTCCCTACTTGCCCTCCTCTGGCTTGATGGACTGGGGCTTGATGGGGCCCGTCCGTATGGGCTTGGCCGTGCTCAGAGGGGCGGGCTTGTCAGCTTCGGATCGGTCGGGCGGGCCGCCCTGGTGGTTGGGGGCCACGCTGTCCACGGGCTTGCCGCCGCCGCCTGACTCCATACGGACTGCGGCCTTGCTGACTGCCGCCTTCAGCTGCTGCTGCTGCTCCGAGAAAAACTTGTGGGTGGACTGCAGGACCTCAGCTCGCTGCTTAGCCTGGCAGAACCAAAGACAAAGCAGGTGTTTCAGTACAACACAATGATACAAACATTAAAGACCAACAAGTTCAAGCATAGAAATTGGATTTTGAATGGGATAAAACCTCACTAAACCACATCACTTATCAATATTCAACTATAGTCTATACTACGTTACACTGTTCGATAGAATATACGTCTTCTTCAAAGTTATCCAGCAAGGTTTGGATTCATTCTCTCACCTTGAGGTCCTGCTCTGCTGCCTTCATGGCGGCCTGTGAGCCCCGTGGGGCGAGGGGAGGTCCAGGGGGTCCCCGTGGAGGGTGCTGGGGCCGGGGGTGAGGCATCAGGCCAGTGTTCATGGAGGGCGACATTTGGGGAGCCATGGGGTTCCGCTGCACCCCTCCAGGGAAAGAGTTAGAGTGTGGGGGGCGCACGAGCGGAGACACCAGATTGGGCTGAGACAGAATCTAGGAGGAAACAATGGGGGAGGAAAAACAATTGCTCAAGTAGGCCAATTATTTACAAACATTATGACACAAATCATGCACTAAAGGGGAGAGTACAGCACTTTAACATTTTTTTCTGTTTTGTTTACACTCCTTACATATAACTGGCATTATAACCCAGTCGAATATTCTCTACTGTTTTTAGAAGGTAATACTGAAATGATTCATCCACTGTAGCATCTGTTAAATTAGTCGGCCTGTGATAGTCTTATGCTAACTCCAGTTCTCAGCCTGTGCAGAGGGCTGCGGCTCAGCTTTGCTCCTCACCTGTGGATTGAACTGTCCAGGGAAGGGCTGGGCGATGCGCATCCCGCCGGAGCCCGACTGGAACTGTTTCTGGTACAGCATGCTGTTCATCTTACTGGACTGGCTGCTTGGGCTGGTAGAACTCGCCCTGTTAGAGAACACCACAGATACACAATGCTGCCTTTATTTCAGCTGACACAGGAGGTAAGTTAAAGGTATAATCCGGCGTGAATCAACACCTAGCCCTGCTGTTTTATACTGCTAAGTGCTACTGAAAGCCACCTCATGATAAAAGTTTGTGCATCGTAGACCGAGTTTGCGAAACGGCAGCTAACACTAACTGAATGAGGCATGTCAAAACCGAAACCTAATCTATTTGCTTTCGTTTTGAAATGCCCCATTCTGTTAACGTTAGCTGCTGTTTCGCTATCTCAGTCTGCCTTGCATGAAATCCGGTGATTGAGGTGGCTAACAATAGCGCTTGGCACTACAAAACAGTAGGACTACGTGTTTATTGACTTGAAGGAGAAAGCCGGCGTGAATCTATTCCAACATTTAAAAGACTTTACTCATAGTCTGTTGACCTACTTCAAGTCTTTTATGCAGTTTTAGCTTCACATGCATAGTTTGGTTATGGAGGGAAGCCCACATGCATAAAGCAAGCTATAGAGCAGCACAGCTGTGTATACAGTATGCGCATACACAGTAAGAGCTAACACAGACCTGTAAGGGCTGGAGGTGGGCGTAGTGCTTCGTGCGCTGACTGGGGGCGTTCCAGGCTTGACATCCATTCCACCACCAAACAGCTTCAGGTCCATCTCACACATCTACACACACCCAAGAGAAGAGCAGTCAGGGCCTTGCCACATGGACAATTATTGTATGAGTGTGTATTTACACCTGTGACAGGTGTATGTGTGACACATGCGATGATCACAGGTGAGTATATTTTGAGTACCAGAGGTTTTTACCTTGCTCGAGGGCGGCATCATGTTGTGAGTGTTCTGTCCAATGAGGCCGCGGTATGACTGGTTCGTGGGAGGTTGGCGATTCAGGCTGGGGGGCTGCGCTTGTGGGGGCGTCGGGGGCAGAGACTGGGGCAGGGCCAGAAGAGGCTGCCCACCTCCAGAGCCAAAGTTGGGCAAAGACAGCTGGGAGCCTGGGAGAGGCACCGTCACCTAAATATAAAGATGAATTTTGTAAGACAGTTCTGTATTTTTTAGGGATATACCAGAGACACTTATATAGGAGGAGACAAATCACTTCAAAAGTCCTCCCATTGAAATGCATTACACAAAGATGGCAAAGTCCTGCCTTACTTAGCCAATCGCATTGCTGAACGCTGTATGACTGACGGTTAGCATTTTTGTTTACAACCTCCGTCACTTTGGTGATAGCCATACCGCGATTCTCAGCACAGGCGCAGCAAGCAAATTGTTGTTTTAAATAACGTGTTTTTTAGCTTTGTTTTAGTGTCGGTCTGGTAGATTTGGCACTGTTCAACTCAGATTTAAACAAGGATTCACACAATATACTTTTTAAGTTCATACGATGAGCCAATTTGGACATTCAGATAGCTCCCCATTCATTTTCATAAGGCCTGGTCTTGTTAAGCCCAAATAGCTGCCCGAAGGCGTATCAAATATGGCGGCCGAGTGATGTGACTTGCCTTAGAAGGACTTTGGATATACTGAATCCTGGGGGTCTCCCGAACACCAAATCTAACGTCTGTAGTCTGAAAGTGAACACCGAACACTTAAGCATTTATCCGTACATCTTAAAGGCACAAAGCCTGTGTGTGTGTGTGTGTGTGTGTGTGTGTATATGTGTGTGTACACATTTATACTGTACGTGTGTGTGCGCGTACAGCATGTATGAGTGTGTGTGTGTGTTTGCACAAACCTGCTGTAGTCCAGAGCTTGGGCTCTGAGTGGAGCTGTAGTAGCTGCTCTGGGTGTGCTGCTGCACTTGTCCCGAGTACAGATTTGAGTGCTGACTCATCCCCTGACGTGCCTGATGCTGAACACAAAAACATTCAACCATTAGTTTTAAAGGCCAGTGGTTCATTTAGACCAGGGGTGGCCAACCTGTGGCTCGGGAACCGCATGCGGCTCTTTTCCCGGAGTCATGCGGCTCTTATACTCATGTCAAAGTTTGTGCTTGTGTGTGTGTTTATGTGCGTGTCCGTTTCCCTTACGTTTAATACGGTGATTTTGTTTCGGTGTGTGCGTGTGTGTGTGTGAGGAAGAGATGGTTGGGGGTGTGTGCCCATGTGTATGATGTTGCTGGCCTGTGGGCTTACTATTCTAGGGGTACATTTCTGTTATCATGTTGGTGTGAGACTTTTACAATTCATCTCACTGGTAGAGGTGTGTGTGAATGTGTGTGTGTCAGAATGATGGGTAATGTAGTAGTAGTAGTAACATGTTCATGTGCCCGTGTGCCAATGTGGCTCTTTGCTGTAACATAATCAGATATGTGGCTCTTGGTCTCCGACTGGTTGGCCACCCCTGATTTAGACAATCACACAGAAATCGCACAGACAGGCACGGAAAATACAAGTAGTGTGTTCAGTGTGGTCCATAACGCACCATTACCTGTAGCAGGTGAGTGTCTATGAGCTGTGAGCCTCCCATGCCAGAGGGCTGGTTGAGCTGTGGCTCAAACAGGATGGGGATGTGCTGGGTGTTGGACGTCTGCTGGAAGGCCAGGCTGGACTGAGGCTTGCCCAGATCAGGCGGCTGCACGCCGGGGTAGCTGTGTAGTGCCGTGCCAGAGAGCATCATGGGAGACGGCTGTGACAAGCTGTTCTGCATGAAGGGCTGCTGGGACCTGGGATTATGAGGGGTAGAAGGAGAAAACTTGGTCATAGAACCCAGAGAACGCTGAGAGGTTCTGCCGACACTCTCACTGTGTTTCCATTTCACTTTACAATGATCCAATATGTTCAAATAAGTTTATAACTGTGTATAACAGCATCACACCCCAGAGACGAACAACATGCAGAGTCAGTAAAGTAAGCTAACAAATTTTACATGGCTATGATATTTAGCAGATTCCTGTGTGTGTGTGTGTGTGTGTGTGTGTGTGTGTGTGTGTGTGTGTGTGTGTGTGTGTGTGTGTGTGTGTGTGTGTGTGTGTGTGTGTCTGACCGCAAAGCGAGGAGAGGTCGTACCTGTAAGGGGGCATAGAGGAGCTGAAGAGGTCCTGTGGCTGGGAGACCGGGGGGCCGGTGCTCAGGCCCAGCTGCGGCTGGTGCTGTGGCTGGCCCTGCAGGGGTGCGTAGATGGGGATGGGGATCTGTTGCACAGCCGTCGGCTGATGTGTGTGAGTGCACGGGGGGTGGGGGTTGCAGAGGGAGACAGCACAATGGGATTAATTAACTATACATATTATTTTTCCCCAGTTACACACAGGGAAGATGTACAAATTCCTCCCTTTATTGGAGACTTTACAGTGGCCCACTGATTTTATTTAGGCCTTTGTAAATGCAGTGCAGATTTAAAATATATACAGTTCAAATGAATAAACAAACACAAGAATGCAAAAAGAGATAAAGAAAAATGGACTGTGTGTAGGCTGACCAAGTATTTGGGCATGGGGGCAGCTGCAGACGTGAGCAGTCGGGTCTGCGCCTGGCCAGTGTGGATATATGGGTCCTGTGGGGTAAGCATGCTTGGGGATGAGCTGACTGGTCCAGGGGGATGGTGTTGGTGTACCTGCGAAAGCCCAGGCTGGAAGCCCTGTTGCTGGGCAAGGGAGGGCGGCGCCAGGCGGGGATGGGGCGTGTTGAAAAGGTGGCTGGTGTCCATGTAGAAGGCTGGGATTTGGGCTGCAGAACCTGCGGCACAAGGGAGACAAGAAACAAAAGAAAAAGAAAAGAAAAGAAGAGAACACACATGCATGTGTCAGTTTGGACAATGGGAGATTAAGCTTAGGAAATTCTCCACAACAACAGAATCCGTCCTGCTAAAACAAGCGCTCAACTTATGTCAGGGTGCACTGCTTCAACAACACTGAAAAAATAAGGGGGGTTTGCAGTAACAACAAAACAACTTCACTGTATTGCCACATCAGGGTGTCACAATTTACTCTTTTTTTTTCTACACCTATTTAAAGGAATTCTCCTGAAATGTGTCGCTGGGTGGGAGCAGGAGCTCTCTGCTCCCCTGCTGTTTTTGCTCTGTGACCTACATTGCCATAAAGCGGCTCGGCCCAGTGAGAGCCAGCATCAGCTTTACAGTACAGGCCTCATTAGGAACCGCACCGGGAAGCGCTCATCCTGGCACCGGTATTCAGGTAGGTGTGTGTGTGTGTGTGTGTGTTGTTCTATGTGGATGGAAGGCACGACCTTCTGAGAAATTAGCTCTGAGATACTGTTACTGAAGCCAAGAAAGAGGAGGAAGTAGCGGAGGAGGAGGGGGAGGTGTGTACCGCAGTAAGAGTGAGAGATGTAGAGGAGAGGTAGCACATAGAAAACGGTGAGAAAGAATGACAAAGAAAAACAAAATGATCACTGAGGGATGGAGAGAAAGAGGTGTAGAGAGTAAAGGAAGAGAGGCAGACAGAGAAAGAGAGAGACGGAGAGAGAGAGAGAACAGACTGAGGGGCTTCACCTGCTGCAGACTGGGAGACGAACACCTGTGGCGTCTGCTGCTGTTGCTGCTGCTGTTGCTGGGGCAACAGGGAGGGCACGCAGCCCAGCTGGGAGAAGTTGCTGCTGCCCACCTGGAGCTGCTGGGGCTTCACCTTGCAGATGTTGGGAGGGTCCGAGGCCGAGGTGGTCTTAGTGCTCAGGGAAGAGGTGGTGTACGTGCCTGAACCTGAGCAGAAGAAAACATCATCAGCATCTGACTAAACCATCAGTACTTCACACATTATGTATGCACAGCAATATTAATGAGGACCCTGATGCAAATGGTAGACAAAGGGCAAAGCTAGGCAAACAAGCAAAAGGGTCAATCATGCATAAACAAAAGCCATCATGCTGTGTGTGGGATTATAGCTCTGATCCACTCATGCTTTACACTTAAAGGAGAAAGCCGGCGTGAATCAACACGTAGTCCTACTGTTTTGTAGTGCCAAGCGCTATTGTTAGCCACCTCAATCACTGGATTTCATGCAAGGCAGACTGAGAAAGCGGAACGGCAGCGAATGTTAACAGAATGGGGCATTTCAAAACGAAAGCAAATCGATTAAGCTTCGTTTTTGACATGCCTCATTCACTTGGTGTTAGCTGCCGCTTCGCAAACTCGGTCTCGGACGATGCACAAAATTTTATAATTGAGGTGGCTTTCAGTAGCGCTTAGCAGTATAAAACAGCAGGGCTAGGTGTTGATTCACACCGGATTATACCTTTAAGAGCTTGCTTTTGTGAATCAATACATGAAAATAGCCAAGCTAACAAATAAACTTGAGATGAGGAAGAGATAATGGCGAATGTTTCATTGGGTTAGAGGAGCAAATAGTATTAATTGCTCTTGGAGATAAATGGGCAAAGCAAAACTCTCCTTTCCCCATTCTCTTGAGTTACTGTTGCTATAGTACCTAGGACAAACAGCAGCTGCTGGGATCCATTTGTCATAATAAACCATTGTAAATGTGCACACATTGTTGAGGCTTACAAATCAATAGTTTGATTCTTGAAAGGCATCCAAAAACACACACATCTAA
This sequence comes from Sardinella longiceps, assembly GCA_027497455.2. Lineage (NCBI taxonomy): Eukaryota > Metazoa > Chordata > Actinopteri > Clupeiformes > Clupeidae > Sardinella > Sardinella longiceps. The sequence continues at coordinate 9,162,640 of JAODXP020000022.1, read as the reverse complement.
TGAGTGTGGGTACAGTGAGAGAAATTCTGCAGTGGTAGAGAGGTTTTCAAAGTGGTGGCGGTGTGTGTGTGTGTGTGTGTGTGTGTGGTGTACCTGAAAGGGAGGTGCTGGGCGTGACGGAGGCCACGGGGATCTGGGGCATGGAGGCGCTAGAGAAGGAGCTGAAGGAGGCGCTGCCTGCTCCTCCTCCGCTCGTGATTGGGGAGGCCGAGGAGGTCACAGGAGAGCTCTTCTCCACCAGGCTGGGCGAATTCTCCCAAGCCTTACGTGCAGACTCCATCTGGGGACACAGACAAGAAATCAGACTCAGAGAGGAGACAAGGTAGCTTTGGGTGTCATATTCAAGACTATTTACATCAGTGTATTGAGAGAAAGGTGTGTGTGTGTGTGTGTGTGTGTGTGTGTGTGTGTGTGTGTGTGTGTGTGTGTGTGTGTGTGTGTGTGTTCTTACCTTGAGTGTCAGGTCTACAGTAGCAGGAGAGACAGTAGTGAGGCTAGAGCTCTGCTGGAGAGCTTCTCTCCGAGGCAGAGGCAGCGAGTGAGGCAGGGCCACCTGGACAAAAAGGCGGACCAGTTGCATTTTTAAGACTTCTTTCGAGACAAACTAGAGTCCTGGAACTATAAACTTACTCTGCTGTAAATAACATGACCACACTGTACTGTAAATATTTTACACTGTATAATTATATGCTCATAACATATTTGGCTGGCTGTGTGTGTGTGTGTGTGTGTGTGTGTGTGTGTGTGTGTGTGTGTGTGTGTGGTGGCGACTCACATTGGCCACAATGCTCTCCTCCATCTTGCTCCCTGCAGTAGGGACATTATCAGCTAGTGAGGATGAGGGGGTGGTGTAGTCAGTCACAGACTCCTGCTGGGACACAGAAAGAGCAACAACCAAATTAGTTTGAAAAAGCAAGTCAAGCCAATATCTTGGCCTTTACACACTTTAACGAAAATAGTTTAAAAGCTGATCAGTGGTTTTGGCCGATTTATTATTTAGCATGCTGTAGATGTGACAGAATATGAGCAACATTTTTTCGTGCGACTTTTACAGCTGAATACAGAAAATCCTAACATATTCCTAATTTACAAATAACATTTTATCGGTGTTAGATTTATTGATTAAAACGCAAAGGTGCAGTCAGAGAGCAGTTTTCCATCAAACTTATTCACATTAACATATTATCAAGTGTTGGCAAGAGTGTGTAAATGTATTGAGTGGGTTGGGGTGACTGTTGCAGTGGCTCTTGCAGTGACCCAAGAGAATGAGGAGATTATCTTTGTTATAAAAAGTGTCATGTGTTTACAAACACATAATACTCAATATCGCTGACTGCACCTTTTAACTACAGACACGGCAGAGGCTCACCTTGGAACTGCTGGAATATTCCGCAGAAGGTACCGTGATCATGCCCTCGATTTCTCCCCCGAGCTCAGGCACCTTGGTGTCCTTGTTGGGGGAGTTGGAGTCTCTGTCCCTGCTGCCTACTGGGACGCCCTTGTCCAAGCCTTCGCCATCCGACTGGCGGCCATCTTTGGCCTTGCGGTTCTTGAGCGAGCGCTCCTTGCCAATGGGGCCCGGCTTGTACTCCTTTTGCTCTGGGGGAGCAATCTCTGGCAGCTGAGAGAAGGAAAGCAGAAAGAAAATGAGCAGGTAAAAGAGGAGGATATAGAGGAAAATAGGGAGGAGTTGTCAAAGAAAGGAAGAGGGAAAAAGGAGAAAACGGCATGGAGTAAGAAACAAAAAAAAACATAGATCAGACACACAAAAAATTGTACCAATATTGTGAAAACAACAAATGTTATGTGAAAGAAACTTGAGCCTGATTATTGTTTATGATCCAGCAGTAAACAGTGGCAAAATGGAGCAAACCTTCTGAGGCTTGATGGGTCCCGCACGGGGCTGTTTCTGTCTTTGCTCTTTGGGTTCAGGTAGCTTGTTCTCGGAGCCCTTCTCCAGCAGCGCAGGCACGCCATCACTGTCTGTGCTGCCCGCTGAGGATGGGGCACCAAACTGGATGCTGTCCATACCCAGCTCCACTCCAGTGTCTGTGCTAGCTTTCACCCCCTGATGGAAAGACGGCAGACACTAATAAGAGTCTGAATGCAGGCCAAACATTGATGATGCACCAACCCACACACTGGCCACATTAAGATGTTATTACATTGGGAGTTCATTCCTGTATTACTGTGTCTTAATCAAAGCAAATGGTTCTGCTATGCTAGCTCGCCACTGGAAGCATTCATTATGGGTGGCATTCTGTAGCCTTTGTTTAGGCGATTAACGCGGCATAATCTTCCTCATGATTATTGCATAATCTCTCTATAAAAAGGTCTATTATGCTCCATAAACAAGTTACAGGCTGTTTCAGATGACTGAGACACCCGCTGACAGCCAGATGGTTTCCTACCTCAGGAGTGACTGTCCCAGTGAACGAGGTGAGTGGTTTGTTCCAGGCACTGACAGAGGGAGGCTGGGGGGGACTGATGGGTCCAACTGCACATGGAAGAAGTCAACGTGAGAAATTCCACAAATCATTGTGGAAGCTTAAAGACAATTTCCATCCATTATTTTCACACAGTTGTCAAAAAGTACACACACACATACACACTTCTGAGCTACAATACTCACGTTTCTTAACGTCCGTAAGCACGGTGGATCCCGGCACCTTATTCTCCCAAAGCTCAGTGCCGAGGGTGCTGTGTGTCTGCGTCTTAGCCGTGGGGAAGTCCACAGCGGCGGTGGGCAGGGGCACGGAGCCCTCGTGAGGTTGGGGCGAGCTAGCAGGCTGGGCGGTGGGCTGCAGGCCATGCTGGGACACGGAGATGGCAGGCTGGGGCTGCGGAGGTTGGGGAGCCTGGGGCTGCTGTTGCTGTGGTGGCTGCTGTGGGGCTGAGGGGGCCGCCTGGCTCTGCTGAGAAGCCTGTTGTTGCTGCTGCTGCTGCTGCTGTTGTTGCTGCTGCTGCTGTTGCTGGGGCTGCTGCTGCTGAGATCCTTGCTGCTTCTTGGCAAATCGAGGGGGCAGCTTGGAGCCTCCGCTTCCACGGCCCTTCTCCCCAGAGCCCTTTTTGCTCCAGTTCTGTGGACATACCACAGAGCACAAACATTTTGAAGTTGGTCCTCGTTTGTCATTTCAAAACCTCTCCATTTCTCTAACTGGCCACAAGTGAAGGTTGCTTGGAGTTACATTACTGGCAAACAGAACATCCCAAAGGCTATCAGTGGCTAGGGAATACAACCATCAGTACCTGTACAGTCTGTTCCTCTTTTTTCCTCCTCTCCTCGTCCTGCAGGCGTTTCTGCTGTTTGCGAGAGACCACCTCCGTGAAACCGTCATCATTGGCATTGGACTGGGGGTCCTCTAGTGTTGTAACTTCAGGATGGTCATCGATTATAACCACACCTACAAAACACATACAAAAAAAACACACCCGTTTTTCCTCTGCACTGTCACAATGCCTACAATATCAGTAAATTAGGAGAATGACACATAGCAGTGGGCCACAATTGATACCCAGTTCTTAGACCTCTGCTCTAGGCCATGAAAGATCTTCTTGATCACAGATTTAACACAAGTTACAGGTCAACAGTTAGTAAGTTAGGTCAACATGCATTCCTTTTGAAATTCTAGTGATTTAAATTTAAAACAGTGACATTGGACTGGGGCCACTTACTGGCGTAGTTGTTCAGGTCAAACTGGGACAAGGCATCAACCTTCTCCTTGGGTTTCTTGGTGGCATGTTTGGCGTCGTCTTTGCGGCGAGAGGCCGAATCTTTTCCGGACTTCTGGCCCGGACCGGCCTGGGCGGCCTCTGGGTTCTGGGCAGCAGCACTACAACAGGAGACGGAGAGAGAAAGAGAGGCCGGTCACCACAACACACACACACACACACACACACATCTGAATCTGAGGACATCTGATGCTGGCCAAAGGGATAGTATGACTTCTAATTTGTCCTGACCAGCCGCCAGCCTGGAGTGTTAATCGACTGAGAAGAGCGTTGAGGAAAGACAAGTGGCATAGAGGATGTTAGATGAGCACTGTCAAGCTATTCTTATGAGAGGTCATGAAGGGGGGGGGGGGGGGGGGGGATGTTGGGTGGCTAGCTAGAAACTAAAAATACTCTGTTCTGGAGTCTAAATTTAGAGATCCAGAGGAAAGGGGGGTGGGGGGAGAATCACATGCAAGCAATTAGCAAAGAAGCTCCTGGGATCAGTTCAGATGACGGGCAGAAATACAAAGTCACTGTGGTCCACAGACAGAGACAGACAGTTTTAGACAGAGCAAAGGCAAGAGAAGCCACATCCAAAACATCTCATGCAGCCTTGATACAGCTGACAGTTTGTGTCTATTTTCAGGCTTTCATCACTACAGTCAGTTTCTCTCAAGTCAAAGTCTTGTGGTTTTGGCACAAAAGGCAACTTTAAAAAAAGCACTGTTATAAAGTTACAATCTGGGATGATTTGCAGAGCTGAACATGAAATGCACCCATAAATAAGGTGTGGAGAAAATAAACCAGTAAATCACCTGATAAGCCATGGATTCATTACTGTTTGTTTACAAGCGGCTTATATAATATTACTAATGAATAATTAAAGACTTAAGTGTCATCTACTCTCATGCTTCTCCCTTTACTTACCCTTTACGTCCCCCCTTGGTGCCGGAGCCTCCTCTCCTCTCGCCCTTGCCTCCGTATCCTCGGCCCGCCTTGGCCCCGCTGTTCCCCCTGCGGTTTTGCCTGTCCACGGGCCTCTGGCTGGAGAAGCTCCTCTTGGCGTTTGCAGCTGCCTCACGCTTGGGGGTGACCCCTCCCTCTGTGGGGCTCTTGCTCTGGGGAGCCGAGCCCTGGGAAGCCGAGGGGGCGGAGGTTACTGGGGTCGCGACTGCGGCGGCCGAGGAGGAAGAGGAGGGTGCGGTAGCAGCAGATGCGGCTTCCAGCGCTCCTTTCCTCTCCTCGCGCTCCCGCCGCTCGTTGAAGTCGCTGCTCTCGGAGGCGGTCTCCCACTCCTCGTTGGCCTGGTCTGACGAGTTCTGATTGGATAAGTCGGGGGACTTGCTGCCGGCAGCTACCACGGTGGTGGCCGCAACATCCGAGGGCAGCACAGCGTCTGTGGATGGCAGCTCGGGAGGCGTGGCGGTGGCTGTCGATGTGGCTGGTGTGGCGGAGCTGGTGGCAGAAGTCTGGGGCAAGGAAGGTGGGAGAGCAGCATTCCCCTCGGGGAGGGTGACCGGGGTGCCAGGGGCTTTCGAGAGAGTTGGAGACACCGCAACAGGGGCCGAGCCCACCGATGTGGCCTCTCCGGCCATCACCGCCGCCTCGCGCTCTTTTAGCCGGCGGAAGCGGGGTGGCTTGTCCTGTCGCGGTGGCCGCGCAGGTCGTGGCCTCCTGGGCCTCTCCCTGCTGTTCTGAGCTCCCTCGCCAAACTTCTTCCCCTCGTATTTGGGCAGGCGCCGATCTGGCGGTGGGTTGTCCATGCGTGAGTTGTCTGCGTCCTCGGGACGGAAAGTCTCCATGGGCTTGGAGGGCCATTGGGATGACTCCCGGACGCCGGAGCGCCTGAGAGGGGCTGACCTGGGGGCTCCTCGCTCCCTTGCACCCCCTCTCCTGCTGTAAAGTCCTCCTCTGCCTCGTCGTGTGGGCTCTCCCTTGGGCAGGAACCCAGGCTTAGGCCTGCCATCGTCATCCTTGCTCCCACCTTTGTCAGGAAGGTTAGCAGCACCGAATGGACCGCTACCTTTGGGTCCCGAGTGTGGCTCTCTTGGTAGGTCACGCCGAAGCGGGCGACTGGGCTTGGCGCTGGGCTCGCGGTCCGAGGCGCCAGTGTCGCTGGCCGACTCGTGGCCCTCGCTTTCCGAGTCCGTATCCGAGCCCCGCCTGCGCCGGCGCTTAGGCAGCACCTCAAAGTCTGAGCTCTCGCTGCGCGTCTCGCTCTCCTCGCGGCAACGCAGGCTGGCGGCGGCAGAAGCGCTAAGGGCGAGGTCCGAGCGTGAGCGCGGCTCCCTGTAGGGGTAATCACCTTTGCTGCGCCCTCGGCTGCTGCGCCCTCTCCCACCGTAGCTGCCCCTGTAGCTCCGGCCACGAGAGTAGTACTCCCCTCGGCCGCGGCCTCGCAAGCTGGCATCCATCGGCCAGTCCTTGTCTCGGTCCATGTCTTTCTCACGGTCACGGTCACGGTCACGGTCACGGTCTCGGTCCCTGTCTCTGTCTCTGTCCCTGTCCCTGTCCCTGTCCCTGTCCCTGTCTCTATCTCGCTCCCGGTCTCTCTCCCGTTCCCGTTCCTCACGCCGGTAGCCGCGGGGAGGGAGGTTAGACTCTTTCCGAGAAGGGAGTTTAGGTTCAGGATGCTTATCATTGCCGGCTGGCTTGTCCAATTTGTCGTCTGGGATGTTTGCAGCTGAGGCACCGGCTGCAAGCTGCATGTCTCTGCCTTTGGGGACACCGCTGGGTGCCCCATCATCAGCCTCGGCGGATGGCGTCTCCCTCTTGCTCTCCCTCTCCGAGGAGGGCTTTTGTCCTTCCAGAACGGCCGCTGCTGCGGAGGAGGGAGGCTTGCCACCGCCAGACTCTTTCTTGGAGCCACGGTCTCCTCTCTCGTGCCTCTCTTCCCGCTCCTTCCTCTGCTCGCGTTCCTCCTTCATGTCTCGCAGCACAGGCTTCTTTATGGGGCCCGAGCGCCGCACAGGTCGCTCTCCTCCAGGACCTCCACCACCACCACCCTCTCTCCTGCCTGAAGCAGAGCTCCTTGAGGCCCAGCGCGTGTCCACCTTCTGCTTGCTGGGTGCCGGCAGCGGGAGCTTGTCCGCTTTGTGCACGCCAGCGTCTGCTTGAGCAGCAGGAGGTGTGGAGCGGTTGCTGACGCCGCCGGTTGGTCCAGGTCCAAACGGCTCCCTCCTGGGTTTCTCGTCCAGTCGTTCGCCACCCTCAGACAAGTCCAGAGGCTTAGTAGCGAGGGTCACGCCGTCGAAGCGCGGCTCCTCCAGCTTCAGCGAGTGGCTGGAGCCCTGCGAGAAGCTCCTCCTGAGCACGGCCTTGCCGATGGCCTCCACGTCCTCTCCGCCAGGAAGGCTGGCTTCCTCGGGCTCAAAGGAGGGAACTACGGGTCCTCTGTCGGCCTGCAGCAGGCCCGACACCTCCTCAGGCCCGTGACCGAAGGCTGCAGACAGCGGCTCCGACGAGTCTCGGAAGAAGTCGCTCTTGCTTCGGGGTTCCAGGGGGCTGTGCTCTTGGGAGTAGACAGAGGAGAGGCCCCTGTCCAACTCAAGACCAGCATCCAATCTGACACAAAGAAAGAGGAAGATAATCAATAATGCAAATAGCACTCAATCTACCTCTTTTACTAATATAAGTATGTCACTTTAAATGTAACAGATCACACCAAAAGTACATGTCAAATGTCTTTCAACTTTGGAAGCATTCAGTTCTAGTCACTACAATAGGGTCACTATTGCCACACAAGTGGAAGTTTCTCTATGCTCTTCTTACACACCTGGGTTCCTTGCCATCCTCTCTGCCTTTGGGTGGGGTGGCTGAGGGCAGAGGCTCTGACTGGGGGTACGAGTCGGAGCCCCACACCATGCGTGGCTCATTAGGCAGGCCGTGCTCTCGGATGGGGCGCGTTAAGTGATCAAAAGAGTCCGATCCCGATGGGCTGCTGTCAGCCGGGTCTCTGCGTACCAACTGCTTTGGGGGAATCCGCCCAGCTGATGGGGTGGGAAGGACAAGAAGTTAGAAATAACTCACAAACACACACAGCTTTTAGCATTGGTATTCATTTAATTTGGTTTCAAGATTGGGGGGGGGGGCGCCGTTACCTGGGTGCATGGGAGGCATGTCCATGGGTGGCCGTCCCGACATCATGCGGGGGTCCATGTAGGACTGCATCATGAGCCAGCGTGGGTCGAAGCCCATGGATGGCATATGCTGGGGGTGTGGGCCAAGGGGCTGGTACAGAGAGCGGTGCTGCGGAGGGGGACCACCTGCTCCAGAGGGAGACACTGGGCCACCACCACTCTGCTGCTGTTGCTGCTGCTGCTGCTGCTGCTGTTGTTGCTGTTGTTGTTGCTGCCATTGCTGCTGTTTAAGCTGCTCCTGGAGAGGGGAGGTAAGCATTAGACACATGCCGGCATCCTACACTGCGCTAGCCCATGCATGAACTTGTCAAATATTGTTCACAAATGACAAGCTATTTAAAAACAAAACAAAAAAAACGACAGTGATCCAATATTTGGATCGGACATTAGTCTTGGTCGATCCATGGGCAAATCTGTTTTCTAAGCTTAATGACGCCACAACCTAATTTCGCTACAGTGCACAGTTAGCATGCAAAGACATTGTTTACCAAGGAAGTCCTAGTAATAAAATGATCATAAAATGAGGTCATTTACTGTTGAACTACCTGAAAATATTTAACTGGAGTGGTTCCTGTAAATGACCTTGGCTCATGTCGAGTCAGGAGCCTAATGTAACTCACCAAAAGGATAACAAAAAATGCATATTGTCCATTTCTCCTCTAACTCAATGAAGATTCCACTTAAGCTCTTCAACAATATTTATTTAAACTGGTGTAACAGAAAACATAATTAAAATCTACAGCAACCTACACGAGAACCCAGCAGAGAAACAAGGTTTATTTCACCCTGTTGAGTGAGGTTAATGCAGAGTATTAGTATTATATTTATTATTATATTGTGGATAAGTATTTATCATATTTATGTCTAAGGAGAGTAGAGCAATAAAAACTGAGGATCACATCCATTTTCTAATTCAGTGGGATATCGGATCAGTTTAGATATTTTACAAAAGATCTGAAGAACTGTTAGCAAAAGTGTTTAACTGCGGTCCTCCTATGAGTCATAGTAGCGTGTAGAGAGTAGTAGTACCTGCTGCCTGAGGAAGCGAGGAGGCAAGGACTTCTGGAACTGTTTGGAGTAGCCGGAGTTGAGGGAGGGGCGGATAGCAGCGCCAGCCTCCCCCTCTGTCTCTGTAGGCTGCAGAGAAGAGTCCTCAGTGCTGGGGGGGTCCAGCCTGGTCATGGGGAGCTGAGGCTCTTCAACTGTGCGCGCACACACGCACACACACACACACAAATATGTCATTAATACCTACATATGTGCACCTAACGCCTCATTTCATACAAATGTCCAAAGGGCCATACTACAATGCCTTTATTCTGACTGAGGAAGCTGGAGGCAGAAACTTCCACTACATTCCAGAAGTGCTCAGCACTGGGTCTCATCTGTGAGACTTCTCACCAAACATTAAACACATTTAGTCATGCTGACCCATGAGAACATGAAGATGACCCAAGAATCCACTACTCTCCGTGTCTGTGTGTGTGTGTGTGTGTGTGTGTGTGTGTGTGTGTGTGTCTTTACCTCTGCACTCATCCGTGCTGAAGTAATCTCTCATGGGCTGCCTATCAGGCTGCAGCTGGGGCTCGTCTCCGACTCCAGTGCTGCTGCCACTCTCAGCCGGCTGCTGCTGCTGCTGCTCCACTGGGGCCCTGTGGACCGGTGGAGTGGGCTGCCGCGGGGCAAAATGCACTGCTGCTGCTGCTGCGGCCACAGCCGCCTCCTCCTCCTGCGTGCCAGACTCTGGCCTCTCAAGGGCCGGTGATGGGGCAAGAGGGGGGCCCTGTGCAGCCTGCTGCTGTTGCTGCTGCTGTTGTTGCTGAGCAGGGGGTTGAGGTGTTGGGGTGTCCGTCCGGGGGCCAGCTGCCATGTCCTCGTGGCCTTCGCCAGCACTTGGAGTTGCAGCAGAGGGGGCAAGTTTGGGTTCCGAGAGGGGTACGGCGCCGGGACTCGTGCCGGGCGCAGGTCGAAGTTTCTCGTTGAGCCGCTTGAGCTTCTCGGCGCAGGCGGCCAGCCGCTGCTCCTCCATGCGCCGCTCCTCCTCTTCGCGCCGACGCCGCGCTCGCTCCACCGCCTCAGACAGGTCTGACTGCTTCTTGCGTTTCTGTCGCCATGCCTCCGAGTCCTCTTCACCCGCGGGGGGCTTTGCCACTCTAGGCCCGCTGCCGCCTGCTGTCCGGCCTGCTGGCTGACCCTAGGGTTACACAAGGACGGGGACATTGATGAGTCAATACAATTACTGCCACTTTACTAATACCCTTTACACTATGGCCCCCTCCACATTTCTTTGTTACAGGATGCTTGTTTTACTTGCTACCTCGGGTATCTTGCCTGTGCCTGTTGAGGTGTCCAGTACTAGCCACCTTGACAGGACAGTGTTTGTTAGTATTTGATCATGTGTATGTATATCTTATTATGGATGTTATGTGATGCCTGAATTTTCTTAAAGATGAATAAAGTACTATCTTAACTTATCTATACATCGATATGCTCTAATGAATAACCATCATGGATACCCATATGAACATATTCCTTTGTGGGTAGCCATATATTGATGGTGGAAAACTATTCAGTTAAGGTATTCATCAGCTTCCCTTCCAAACAAAAACCAATGAGGAAGTGTTTATAAACTGTACGGCAAGAGGGAATATCCTCTGCCTTCCAATTTGATATTTTCGTAAAAAAAAAAGAACTGTGGGTATATATATATACATATCATTGTTCATCACCTGGTAGTCGCGAGGAGCTCCCTTGTATTGAGCCATGCTGCCTGGTGAAGGAGCTCTGCCGTCGCCAGTGTCTGTCCATGAGCCTTTGTTGCCGCCCCTGTCCTCGCCCCCCTCCTTCCAGCCCTCCTGGCCGTCCGTGGGCCGTGGTCGCATGCGCTCAACCTTACCCATCCATTCCCTGGGAAATGTGACCCAAGAGGAAGGGAAAAACACCAAACAGCCAAAACACTGTGATTATTTATGCTGCCAACATCCAAGAATCAACATCCAAGTCAAAAACAACCTTGAGCAGCTTCTTCATGAACGTTTGACAACTTATGGGTACCAATGTGTAGAGTATACAGACAGCAACAGTATTTGTAACAGGAGACAGAGAGAGAAAGAATCGATAATGAGCTCACCAATTTTCTCCCTTCTCCTTGGCTGCTTGGTTTTCCTCGTCGTCGCTGAAGTTGAGTTTTTCTGTGTAATCCACCTCCATCTGGGCTCCTGGATACCAGACAAAACAGGGCATGCAGTCAGACACAACATTTTATCTCACCGAGCTCATTACCATCCAGAGTGCTGCTTTAAAATGGGGCATTTTAAAGCAGCTATTCTTTTTTTTTTTTTACTGCATGTTGTCTACGTCTGTACCAAATTCATCTGGACGCTCAGCTAGAGTGCCAGCTCATTAGAAAACAACACACACACACACACACACACACGCTTCTCTTTTGTCTTATTTCCCTGGGGTGTGTTAGATGAGCACTGTGATGTCTGTAAAACTTCCCTGTTTCTCCATGCTGGTAAAAGCACAATAGAGAATACCACAGTGTAGCATAGCATAATCATCCAGCATCATCACCACCCACCTGCCCAGCCCTCATCGGCTTCTGTGTCCAGGTTGTCCAGCTCCTTCAGGTCTGTGGCACTGATGATGGAAGGCCGGTCGGGATCCTGCTGCCATGACTGCGGCGGCCTTGCACCTGGCCTGGGGCCCCTGGGATGGATTCAAGAAAAAAAAAAAAAAAAAAAGAGAGAGAGATTGAAAGAGACAGAAAGACAATTAGAAAAAAAGTAGAATGTTCGGCATGAATATATATCCCTTATACACAAAACATGGAACTTATAATTATGGGCAGATATGGTCTGCTCATAAACATTCTTTTCTGTTGATTAACAGCTCAGAGCCTGGGCAACAGAACAGGCTTGAGAGGCTGAGAATCACGATGAGTGCCAGGTTAACTTTGGTGCACCGCAACCTTATCTGTATTCCATTATAGGGGTCAATGATCAAGGATGAGCCTGTGGTTTTGCCATTTTAAATGTAGGTTAAGGTTGCTGTGAGGGTGTAAACAATAGCTGGGGGAAACAGTAGGATATATTTTTATACACACCACCTGAGTGGACTTTATCTACATCTCCCAATTGAGTTTTTTTTATTGTCCAAACAAACATGGCACTAAGTGATTGAGATGATATCCAAACCAAAGTTCATTTGAATATAGCATTCACATACAATGATAAACATGTGAGAAAACGAAAGAGAAAGAAAACAAAAGAGTGATGAACACTGCACAGAATACCCACTTTGATCCATCTTGTGGCACAGGGTATCTGAAGTTTGCTTGCACGGGTGCAAAAGGCATTTGAGGGTAGGCATGGAACATCTGCAAGAAGAAAGAAAAAAAAACAAAAACAAAAAAACAATAAGATAAGACATTTACAACCTCAATTCAGCAACCACAATAAAAGAACCGTTCAGCCGTGACACAAATGACTCCCTTAATGTCCGTTATACATCGGAGTGTATGAATGATGGCACTTACATAAGGGGGCATCATCCCCCGGAACTGGGCATGAAACTGTGGGGGCACAGCACCCGCTTGTGGCGGCTGCTGCCCCCCATTGAGTTTGTGCTGGGGGGCTGGTGCAGGCACCCTGTCCCACTTTCTGCCCTCGGCCGGGGCCGCTTTACCCGGTTCTTCGGAGTCGACTGTGGGGGATGGGGTGGTGCGGCCCACCCCACCCTCCTCGGGAGGCTTGCTCTCCATCTCGGAGGGGCTGGGAGCCGAGTTTAGATTCCTGCCCCCACCCTCTCGCCAGCTGCCAACATCTGCACCGACAAAGGGGGGGGAAATGGTCCACAATTCAGAACAGAGATGAAAGCAATCAACTACAGACCAATTACCCTGACACATAAACACAGGGACTAATAGCACAGACTAATTAGCAAAGATGATGAAACAGACTTGCGATGTTGCAATTACTCAGCAACACATTCAAAAAGCCTCATGACACCATACGAATAATAAGACAGAAGCAGCCTTTCAGTACAATGACACAAATAATCAAAGTTGATTCAACTAATGAACACGTCCTAGACCAAACTGACTCCAGTAGCTGTCCTTTAACATTCAAAATATTTATAACATTAAAAAAGATTTATGCCAATGTTGATCCCACAACTTAAAAAACCTTAAATAAATTAAGATCTTGAAATCAAAACAACAATTCTATTTTAAGCCAAGTGCAATACATTGCAATTAAAACAAACAAACAGTACTAATTAGTGTGGCTTTAAAAGAGAGGAGGTGTTTAGGGAATGTCTCGTACTCTGAGGTCTGAGGCTGGGGCCGGGCCCATAGGGTTCCTCATTCTGGTCGCCTGCCTTCTCGGCCTCTCCGGCGGCCTGGAGAGTGGGGAACTCCTGGTGGAACTGGCTGCTGATGCGTGGGGCGCCGCCGTCCACCTGGCCTGGCTGCTTGTTGTTGGCCCACGAGCGACTGGCCACCAGAGAGAGCTCCGGAGCCTGGGGGATCGGCTGCTTAGGCTGAGGAGGTGGGGTTTCTTGTTGTCTGTTGCACACAAAGGGAATGGATGGAGGGAGGGAGGGCAAGAGTGTGAGTGAGTGAGAGAGAGAGAGAGAGAGAGAGAGAGAGAGAGAGAGAGAGAGAGAGAGAGAGAGAGAGAGAGAGAGAAATGGTGAGTAAATGAGAGGGATGCCATAAAGCTTTGTTTACAAAAAGGGCTGAAGAAAAAAAAATCATCACAGTAACCTTCAAACTTGGATTATAAACAATAGCCTTTCATTAATGCTCCTGAGACCACACACACAAATCTGAGGGGTCCGTCTGACTTGCAGATTAGCGCAGAACACACAAGGCTTTTGAGGCCAAAGTGTCTGAGGGAGGAAAAGTGTGCTGTGGTGTAAAGGCTGTAGATGATCATCTCACCGTTCGTCTCCGGGTTGGTCCTGGCGGGAGGCCCAGCCACTGCCGTCCTTGGGTACTATGTTAACGTTGGGATCGTTGCCTTTGTTCTCCGCTTTTAGGCTGGGCAGGTTAGCTGGAGGGGGCATTCGCCGACTGGCCGCAACTTTGCCCAAACTCTGGAGCCCATGTCTGGCAGCCACTGCACACCAGAAGGGGATGAGAGATGAATAAGAGATGGGAAAAAAATGAGGGCAGGCCAGGACACAGAAAGAACTTTAAACCAAAGAATTGGACATATTAACGACCTGTTTAAATGGCACATCCACAATTGTTTGAAGGCCAGATAACCACAGTGAATCATAGGCAAATATTATCCCACTTAAATAAATCTCTTTCATTTTCCAAATTAGCTGCTCCCACATGACACACATCAATAAGAGGCTTGGCCTCGAGGCACTATAGAAATGCGACTAACTGACTCAGTGGACAAAGACTGCTTAGTAAAGCTGGCAATGCTGAGACAGAATAGCTGTTCATTCATGAATGGAAGTGGGGGAGAAGAGAGGTAGTCACTTGCATTCCCATCTGATGAGCTGTGTTAGACTGGTAAGGTATGTGTAGGGTTTTTGGCTACATGAATGCTTCATTTGCTCTCTAACAGTGTCTAACAAGGGCAATGTATTTATGTAAAAGACAGAACTTTTTCAGTACTTGCTTATGTTGAGAGGCAGAGAGGGTATTGCATGTGTGGGCGATTCTCACCTGCAGTTTTCTGGGTCTCCAGAGATTTGCCTTTGTATGTGTTGAAGAGGCTAAGGGTTGCATACTTGGTCTTGCCATCCTTTGCCTTGGTGCTCTGCCCTGACTTCTCGGACATTTCGCTGGAAACTCATTGAGTCTGGTCCTCTGGCCTCACCCCTCAGAACCAGCCTCCTAGGAGACAATATCAATCAATCGATCAATCATGCAGTTCACTCTTTTACTTTCCATAAGTTAGAAACAATCCTGTTTACTTTGCTATTGAAGATAGAGTGGCTGAGTGGCAACAAGCAGTGTTAGAAAATGTCTGTTTGGTTTTAACTTTCGTTATTTTCATCAACCTGGGCAACGGTCGACACTGAAACAATTGCAAGACCAAATTAATCACATTACACTTCTATTGTCCAGGGGAAGCCTCATCCATTTTGAAATACCTCTACCCATTCACTTCACTAGCATCTGGTGAAGTAAGATATAGGCCTAACTGAGACGGTCCCCCTTGATCAGCCAACCATGGCATATGGAAGTGCGCCGTGTGTAAACATGCTAAACATGTTTATCTAGGACTCTGTTGTTACGCAGATGAGCGGCCAGAGAAGCCTCCTTGCGCTTTAAATTACAAAGCCTCAAATCGATGGAGCATGTCGCGTTGCTATGCCGACAGTCTGTGAGTGCTGGATTGACAGCATTTGGGGTTGAAGTCTCCGGTGAGCCACATGGGAGCAATTCATAATTGATGAAGCAGAGTCAGGCGCAGAGAGACATGGGGACAGAGCAACCACAACACTCACTGCACGGCAGACTGGCCAGCCGGCCACTCCAACAGCAACAATAAACAAACAAACCAAATGCACACATACGCAAAACCATTACTTGTACACTTCCAACTGCCTGCAAACACCCTATCAGAACCAGTCTGAGGTTCTTAATTTCAGCCCATCCCTGTACTGAATGATGCTATACAGATAATACATATCTTCCTGAACCATATATTGGGATACAGTATAAATATGTGTGTGTGACACACACACACACACGCTCCACACATCAACTCATATCAGCAATAGTGATTTTATACAAAACCAACATCCTTTCATGAAAAGACTACAGTCTAAACACGTATAATTAGATACCACACACATTCAGAACACTCAAAAGTGCCTTTCTTAAACTTCTTATCAGGAGAATTCTTATGCACAGACTGTGCCAAGTGGCTCTGCATTATAGGGGAAATGAGGAATTGATAAGAAGCCAAACTTGAGAATGAACAGACCTCATTTCCTCAACCACAACATACACACACATACACACACACACACACACACACACACACACACACACACAGAGAGAGAGAGGAGGAGAACTGGCAGGGTCCTCGGTGAGGCCAAAGGTCAACCAAGGACATGTGCATATCAGTGATGGCTGGAGGAGGCTGAGTGCCGGGTGGCATTCTGAATTGTGATCCATGTCCTACAACACCAGTGCCTCTGTTGTCACGCAAGTGGTTGGGCTCCCTTCTGTTCACCCACCATACAGACTGTGGGAGTCAGTTGAGTCAGAGCTATAGGATTACTAATTTTCATTCTGGGCATGACGCATAACCAGCAAGTCATCAGTGCTCCAGACTGAGAATGAAAGTGGGCAAGAAAAAATAAATAAATAAATAAAACTTTGCTGCTGCTTTTTGAATGAAGATAAATTTAGCTTTGGTTTGGCTTTGGGAGAGCTTAACTGAAATGTAACATTGGGGAGGTTCCAAATGATGCTTCTTCTTCCAAGGCAACAACACATCATGATTTTAGAGTGATTGTTCCATTCAAAACCACACAGCTGGTCAACCAAAGCCTGTTGCTCAGCATAGAAATCAAGTCTAAGCCTACTTTCACCAGATCAAACCCCAGTGTCTAATATGAAAGGACATCTCCTTAAAACACCTTTTGTGATTTCAGAAATGATCAGAGGGATCAGAGAAGCCATTATAGGTCTCAGCCATCTGGCTCCCATTTAATGACAGCCAATAAGAGGAAGGACCATACCCTAAAATCTCAAGCCCAGCATGATGACAGTGCCTATTGAACTACCATTCCCCTGGGATTGAAGGGATTCTTCAAGAAATCAATTTCATAACTAGATTGGGGGCAGATGGGGGTTTCAGTAATCAGTTATCATGATGAAGAGCATCTTAGTGTTGAGTTTAAAATGTTGATAGTCTGATTAGTTCTTATTCCTAATGATTCTATGAATGTGTGTTAATGGGACCCAACACATCAGCGTCGATCCGTGTAGGAAGTAATAGAAGTGGGTCCCAAGATGACTTCCCACGTTGACCACCAGGACAAAGGAAGAAAGTAGACCTTCCTGCTTATATCCGTATTTTCGGGACATATTACCAACATTAACCAACCACGTTGACGCATCCTGTGATGTTCTAAATGGTCCCGATTTACAAAAAGGAAAAAAACTTAATCGGGCCATAATGTATAAGCGGTCTGGTGGTTTGAAACTTGGATAGGAGAGCTATGGAGAATGGTACATGATCCATCCTCGATGTACCGTCACCACATCACCATAGTCTGGTACAAAATACGGTGATGTGATTTCTTATCCCCGGCTAAACTACCCTTTGCAAACATAGTCCATCACACCATCGACTTAGCCCAACTGTCACTTGAAAGATAATGATCTGGCAGGAACATTAATAACGTGATTCATGTTGATGAAGAAGGATAAGTGTTAGTCCTTGCAACATGTCGATAGCAATTTTGTTACCTACTGCAGCTACCGGGAAGGGCAAAAATAGAACTACCTGGATATCACTACAGATTGTTATCACGCTCTTTGCATGCATGAACTGATTTTAAACAAAAACGGAATACTACCAAGTATTTTCGCACGGATAACTTGGTAACGATGCCCACATTAATGAGCTAACTATGGTTATTAGCTAGAAAAACTCGCTAGCTCAATGTGTCAATGCGCTCCTGTTTGGACCCGTTGCCGTTAAGACAACCTCTTTTGAGTGTCTTATTTGAAATCTTAAGACTTGTATGAACAAAGATTTGATTAACCCATGTGGTTCTTTAAAGACCTATGTGTAATTTGTGTATGACGACGTAAGGTTATTCTCGTATAAGTACCAGAAAGCGTAGGTAAAAGGAGGGTGGGTCGCAGCGGCCCGGTGTACTGAGGTGGCCTCCGAACCCCATTTTAATAGCTAACTTAGCTAATGTTAGCCAAATCAAGTTTCCTCTACGGCTAGCTAGTCCGTTCCTTATGAATTAACGTTACGGATTCCTACTGGACAAGTTCACAGGACAACACATTAAGGTCCACATATATAGGCCTTATCTACATTGCTTTTAATTAATAGTCTCATGACTACACGAATCCATTCACTTTCGTTTCAGGTGTATACTGCCTCGCTAGTTCCACTGAAAACATCTTACCATCACCACATATTCCTGACGGCCAAATTCTTGGCGGTGCTAGCAAGCTAGCAGAGTTTGCTAATGCTGGCGAGTTCTGTGGTTTAGCAGTAGTTAGTATCCGCTACTCCAGCGTCAGTGTGAACCTTTCACTGCCTGAAAATACTCGAGTTTAGTTAATTGACATACCTGTCTCCGCCGGTCCCTTCACTGACTTTTGGTTTTTGCTTAGCCTGCGCAAGAGGCTGTGCTCGACCAGCTTTGCGTTCCGTGTATGTGTGCAGCCGGTGAACTACAAAAGCTTGCTATTACACTAGCTAGCTAACTAGCCAGCTAAAGTGTTAGCAACCTCTTCACTTGCAAGGGCCACGCTGCTTATGGTGCCCGTTCAAGTGGCTCTTCTTTCTCTACCGTGTCGTTCCAGACTTGGACGGTACTGAGCAGTTCGCAAGTATTCGTCCAGTTTGTCAGTGTATTTTTTGTTCCCGTTGTCTCGTGTGAGACAGGTCTGCTCCAGTTAAGAGGCCCCGCTCGCGCCGAGGCCTGTCGCACAATCAAAGATGGCAGATTGCCAATCCACGGGAATCTGGCGTCATCACGTATAGATGACGGCGGTAAGGGAAGTTGATTTTGAACAAGCAAGGCAGGATCACCACCAGTAGATGGCGTCGCAGAGTAAAACCTTTCTTGTAGGCCTACTCTATGCAGAAGATTTAGCCTACAAGAAAAAAAAACTGTAGAGGTACTGTTTAGGCCCACTGCACCCACTGATTTCAAAACCTTCCATAAATCTGTGATTGCACAGCAAGTGAAGATGACCAAGCTGTTTCCTAATAGTGTGAAAAGACAGTTTTGTTAATCCATTTTATTGGCTCCAACTTCATGGATTCTATAGCGAGAAAAGACTAGAGTATAAGATGAAATTTAGGGAGATTTAAAATGCAGTAGGTTTAGGGTTTTAGTTGAATGTGTGTAATATTAACATAAATGCATGGAAGATGTATGGAAGATGTGCATGGAAGATGTGACTGCAGTGATGTGACTGCAGTGTTGGGAGGGTTACTTTTAAAATGTATTCCGTTACAGATTACAGACTACTTAACGTATTCTGAATACTTTGGATTAGCTTACTTTTAATGTTATGCCTTTTTTCAACTACATGAATGTAGCAATCATATCCTGCAAATTCTTGTTTGTTTTTATCAACAAATTGGCTGTTCAGCCCCTAGCCAATACATTTGTTTGCAGTAGATGAGATATTAGGGTTTGTTAACGTAAGCAAGGAGAAGTTATCCTAATGGGAAGGATAACTGGCTGACTTCAAAATTTTAAAATCAGGAAACATCAAACTTTTTTTATTAGTTAGATTAACTTAAAGTTTGTTTCCTTCTGCATTAACAGGACCTAGGAAAACCAAAAAGCATCTTCCCAAACGTGTAACATTGCTTTTACAATTTTTGTGATGCTCCCTGAGTCAAATTGCAGGTGAGAGATAGAAGGTTTATGCAGCTGAAGTACTCATTCATGCATTTGGAGGTTTCAGCCACTGAAATGGGCTACTTTCAAAAACTCCAGGCAAAGTGGAGATTTCTATAAATACACGTTTTCAGTTTATGGACAGAATGCGTAAATGTTATTTAGCTATTTTTTTTTCTAATTGTGCCAGCTTGATCATTTAGTCCGAGGCCTACTTGCTTATGATTATGTGTAACAGGCATATCTGTCTTGCCACTGAGTGAGGTGCATTTCCTTTGCTAGGCGCAGTTGTGTTACTGATGTTTAATAGCTCTTATTTGTTTGGCTTAGTTTCCGACAATGCGTGGAATTACCCAAATTAGAGAGGGGATACCACAGAGTAATCCCTTGATTTTTGCAAAGTAACTGTATTTTAAATACCACCCATTTAAGCTGTAACTGTAACTGAATACAGTTACTCATTTGTATTCTGAATACAGTATTCCGAATAAAATGTATTCCGTTACTCCCCAACACTTGTGACTGTCATAAAACACATCACCACAAGGGCTAACGACAAACCCTGGTTTACCAGGGATGTAGGCCTACATGAGCTTCTGACACTGCCTTCAAGCCTGAATACAAGGAAGCACTCAGTTCAGCTAGGGCTAACCTTAACCGAGGCATTAGAGCAGCAAAGCGTGCCTATGGACAGAAAATCCAACCTCACTTCACTGACACAAAAGACTCAACACGCCTATGGCAAGGCAGTCAGTAACTGACTACAGGTTCACTGCATCACCCTGCAAGGATAGCACAGACTTTCTCAACTCACTCAATGTCTTCTTTTTCAGCCGGTTTGAAGAAAACAACACCACTACTCAAACAAAAGCCCTTCACTGCTCGGATGACACAACACCTCAACTGGACTCGGCCGACGTGCGTAGGACCCTTGTAAAGGTGAATCCCAGGATGGCTGCTGGCCCCGACAACATAATTGGGCGTGTGCTTAGAAACTGTGCTGACTCACTCACAGATGTTCCCACAGATGTCTTCAACATCTCTCTGAGCCAAAGCATCATACCGGAATGCTTCAAAGCCACCACCATTAATACCGAGCAACAACTCTGAATGACTACCAGCCCACAGGGCCGTTTCTAGGTACTTGGGGGCCCCAAGCAAACAGGACATGGGGGCCCTTCACTCCCCGTAAATACTTAGATGAACCACATTGTTATAATTTTCAAACATCATAAATATAATTATTTGTATTGTACAGTTGTCTAACTCCAGTTTAAAGTCATTTTTTGTTGAAAAACACCACCAACTTAACTACTAAAATGATTAAACAGTCAATCTTGGGGGCCCCTTTCAGCCTGGGGCCCCAGGCAATTGCCTGGTTTGCCTGCCTTGTTGCGACGGCCCTGCCAACCAGCCCATAGCACTGACTCCCATCATGCTACGGGCGCATATCACTGATCATCTGACATGGACGGTCCATGGATAACCAACACAAACTCAAGAAAGCACAGCAACGCCTCCACTTCCTGCAAAGGATGAGGAGACCAAGTCTCCCTCCTTCAGCACTCACCATCTTCTACAGGGGTACCATTCAGAGCATACTCACCAGCAGTCTCTCAGTCTGGCATGGCAGCCGCCATGTTGCTGACCAGAAAGCACTACAGAGGGTGGTGCGAACAGCAGAGAAGACCACAAGATTAGCCCTACCATCCATTCAGGACCTGTACCCATCCCGCTGTCAAAGAAGAGCCATCAACATCATCAAAGACCCTACCCATCCCTCACACACACTTTTCACCCTCCTAAGCGCTACAGCAGTATATGCTGCAGGACCACCAGACTCAGCAACATTGGCCATCAGAATGCTAAACTCACTCCTGAAAGCAAGAGCGTAACCCCCCCCACACACACACACACACCCTCATTGAAACACAGTACTATTACACTCCAGCAACATACTTTAACTGACCTATTCTGAAACACTGACAGTCTAGAAATGTATGCTCACAGTGTCTATGTTATGTTGCTTGTTATTAAGTTACTGATATCTATTACTGTCTGTTACTGGTATCTATTATCATGGTTGATATCTTGATATCTATTTGCACTCTATTAGCACTAGTGATGTCTTAATACAGTTATATTTAGTTGTATGTCTAAATTAGATGTTATTGCACATTTGGAGTTCAGAGAAACACAATTTCAGTCTTCTTGCAATAAACTGTTGCAGAGTTTGATTGACAATAAAGTCCGCTTTGACTTTTAATAGATTTGGTGTGTAAGTATTTGTGTGACTGTGTCATGGGATGGTGTCAATGTACTCAAGTGCAGTCAACTCTATGTTGATGGCCTGAGGATAGATATTTCATGTGACTATGTACTGTGCCTGTCTGATCTCAACATCCAAACAGTCCAGGATGTGAACTATGACCCTGAGCTATGTAATTCCCAAACTAAAACACTCTCCACACACTGACAAGTTAGGCCGGGTCAGGATTCATGTTGACACCTTGAATTTCTGCAGTGGATAAGGAAATGTCTTTGTCAGTATTTCTTCAGTGAGTTGACAGGCCATAAGGTCCCTACTGTCACTGTGGATCTGCTGTTCTAACAATATTGTAGATGACAAAAAAAGAAGAATGTTTCACATTCAGAGACTACTTTTTGTTGTTTGTATATGACTGAACTTGCATGTTTTTGAGGTATGTGTTGTATCCTTCATGTGTATCAGGAACAAAAAAACATCAAGTAAACTTCAAAGACATAGAACAAGGTTAGAAACTACAGTAGGTAGGTAGTAAGAGTAATTCATCGTGAAAAATATTTATTCAACAACAGGCAGTAAAAATATTCTGACATTTCATTTGACCCCCCTTACATGAGTCTGAATATTAACTTTATTTATTATTATCAAATATAGGAGACTTACAGAAAAAAAACATAACAGATAATTAATCAGTTAAATTATATGATACACTTGTCTTGGTACCACTCTGACATTTAAGCAGAAATATATGTCTTCAACTTATCCAGTAGCATCATGGGATACTGGAGGTACTCCTCAGAGTTGTCTCTCTTATACATTACAGCAATCATCAATGTAGCACCTGCCAAAAGGAACAGGTGAGTGCTGAGGGAACGTCTGGTCTTTTTTGCAGGTACAGGCCGTGTCTTCAGGGGCCGTTCCATCCTCTCCATCTGAGTGTAGATTGCCTGGCGGGCCCCTTCCCACTGACCCGGTCCAAACAGGCGGAACTGGTAAGGTGTGCATGGTCCAAAAACAACTTTGGCCCACAAACTAGGGTCCCGTAGAAGCAAAGACAGAAATCTGGGTTGCACACCTAATTGACCAGCTAGCTCGTCCATGTAGGGAATGTAGTCCACTTGGATGGTGTGCCTATTAGAAGTCACGTACCTATGAGAAATTTAGGTAATTAGAAGAGGAACATGCAAAAAGGATTGGTGAGATATACAACGTGCTCCTGTGTATTTTCTGTATTCAACTTTTTTTTTTGGCAATTTGTATACTCTGATAAATTGTTAGAAAACTTTTCATACTGTTTAGAAAGATACAATAAAGTACATATATTTTGGATATATAAAATGATTAATTTTTACCATGTAAATGGATTTCTTTTGATACTTCAGTTCAGAACAACTACAAAGACTATCATAGCCTAGAAATCTATTTCTACTCTATCATCCTGTGTCTAAGAAAGGACTTGAAGGAAGGATATACCTATTGGCCATGGTCTCTTCTTTGCACTTGATGTCCTTCATCATGGCACTCATTGAGGGAAGCTTATTCGACCCTTTGATAGATAAAATCATTAGGGCTTCATCAGTGATATTTCTTTTCTCTTAATAAGTCTTGTTCAGCATGTTGCTATAACATACTGATCTTTAAAACAGATACAGATTACAGAATTGTGATGCGATCAAATTGGATGAGAGCAAATACAATGCATATAAAAGTGATATGGTAATGTGTACCTTTAAAGACCCTGGTTGCCCACCGAGCCTGCATCTCTGAGATTGGCATGATGGCACCAAGAGGCTGAATCAATCCAATAATGGCCAGAGTGGGGCGCTCTAACCCTGGTGGGTAGATATACTTATACAGGGACGTTTTGTTCTCTGACACAGAGACCACATGAGAGGGAAGGAAGGGAAAGGAAAAGCTGTAGCCAGTGGCAAACACCACCAGGTCAATGTCGTGCTCCACAGTGCCATCTTCAAACACCACACTGGAGCCTCTAAACTCCTTTATGTTGGGCTTCACCTGTACTGTGCCAGAGAGGATGCGGTTGGGCAATTCATCATTAACCGTAGGATGCTGACTAAACAACCTAAGGAAAGACAAAATATCCACAGTCAATCCAAAGTTGTCAGTTGGTGTTTTAGTCCTTATTCTTATGTGGATATAAGCTTCAGTGAAAGCTGGTTTGTTGAATTGTGTGGAATACCTATGCTTGGGCTGCAGTCCGTAGAGAGCATGGTTAAATCGATTGTTGAGCTGATTCTCAACAAAACCACAGATGAAGTCAAATGGAAGTATTTTCTGCATAACCTGTGACACTCTGTTAAAGATCATATCCAAGGGAAGGCCATTGTCACCCACTCGATTGAGGATCCAGGCACCGCGGCGAGTACTCAAAAACGCCTGGATTGTGTATGTGTGCAAAAGAGAGAGAGAGTTTAAGGTTATTGTGGTATTTTATTAGAGAGTTGATTATTAGAGAGTTGAAGATTATATAAGGAGCATTTTCTCCTGTTGCCTATAGCAAAAAAATTGTAAATAGTATCCAAAGAGTTCAGTGACGCATATGTCATCTGGATGAATAAAGTACTATTTTATCTTCATCTTATGCGGTGCTCAACAACCTGAGAGTGTTTGGCATACATTGAGTAATAAGCATTACAGTATGAGTATCTGATAAAGAAATGAGAACAAAATGATAAAAGGGAGAAATGGGAGGCTATGCTGCAACTCTGTAAACTAAAACAGCGTTGAGTGCACTAACTACTGAGTGTTCCTCAGACTACCACCAGTTACCCAAGCTAGTTTGCATGCATTACACAGAATAGAATTGAACTGATGTTATGGTATCAGTGTGTTTCACCACATACTAGTCATTTTGTTCTCTCTACATCTCAAGAAACTTATTTTAGGGTGCAGTTACACTTTAAGCACTATAATTATTAATGGATGTCAATCTTGTGTTTATACAGTAACTTGGACATTATTGCATACCTGCTTTGCCATTCTGCTGAGCTCTACAGCGATGTCACCTCCAGAATTCCCAATTCCAATCACCACCACCCTCTTCCCACGCCACTCCTCTGGTGTCTTGTAGTCCCGGCTATGGAAGTACTTCCCCTTAAACGTGTCAAAGCCTGGTAGAGCAATTACATTTTGTATAATGCTGCATTTGGATTACAGAGTAAATCTAAATTAATGAAACTTTCTTAATGAAAAAAAACCCATTATGGTGTGGGTTGTGTAAAACTGTCATATCAATATTTTACACTTGCCAGTGTTGGTGTTGTCCTCAACAATCTTTAATAGACATCCTGGCTTAACCTTACTGCACCCTTTTTGTGACCTGAATATCACCTCAAACAGTTGCACAAGCACAGCAACGATAGTTTATCTTGCATTACATGAAGGGGAAGGCAAACACCTTAACAATAAAACCACCTTCTTTACTATAATGAAACTAAAAATGAAGTTGTTTTTGTCTTGAAGTCTATTGCAGTAAAATGCTTTTCTTCTGTAGCTTCATTATATTCTTCCTTTGCTTTTTAAGAGAAAATGCAGAGATAACAGGGTCAGGCCCAACCATAGCAAACAGACATGATTTTAGTCCTACTTTCTCTCTCTCATTCTGTGCTTGGTTGTGTGTATTCATGTTAATGTGGCTAGCTTTACTGTGATTCCAAGATCCTCTGTTACAGTACCTGGGAAATCAGAGAGGGGCAGACGAGGGTGACAGTGATGTCCAGTGCAAACCATAATCGCATCAAAGATGTGGATTTCTCTCCTCCCATCCCTGGTTTCTGTCTCCACATCCCATTGGCCAGAGTGGGAGAAATCAGGCCTCTGCTTGACCTGGAGCACTTTCGTCTGTGGTAAAGAAATTTGCCTCTTTTTACATAAACTTGGCTGTTTACCTGTTAATATGGATGCACTTTAGAACTGTTTCTATAGGACAATTGTATGACTGTATTGTTTTTTTTTTATACTTATGCTGTTGCATGGGCTGCTGTTATTTACTTATGGATTACTCTTCTGTTTTACTACTCTACAGGGATATCTTATCTTATCTAAACACCATAGCACATCAGACATACAGTATGTGACTACTAAACATGGCCATGTGTTCTTGTTCAGGTTAGGTAACTAACCTGTAGTTTGATATATTCCCGTAGTTTAAAGTGGTCTGCATACATGTTGAAGTAGTCCATGATAAGAGAGTTGTGCATGAAGTTTGGGAAGTGTGCGGGGATGGGGAAATCACTGTAGCACATCATCTCCTTGGAGGTATTGATGATGAGGGAGTTATAGATGCTAGCTCTGTCTGGCTCTGGGTTCTCCTGTAGAAAGTGGTACATTACAGAGATAGGCCAACCTGAACTGCAAAATAAAGTGAATTTCTTTAGAGGCATGGAGACATGATTTCATCAGGGGGATTTCTTGGTAACATAACAGTCTAACATGCAAAATGAGAGCGAGAGCGAGAGAGAGAGAGAGAGAGAGAGAGAGAGAGAGAGAGAGAGAGAGATATCATAACTTTCAATCCACAGAATGTTTTCCCCCTTGAGATTTACCCAAAAGCAGGCCTGCCATCAACCTGACAACAAAAAGTGGAGACTGCCAAGAATACAATTGGGTAAAACATATATAGCACATAATAATAACATGGTTATAAACACAGCCTAAATCGTTACATTTGTTTGGTCTTTGTCTCCATATAATGTGCATACGAGCCTAAAGAGTAGCTTAACTGAACCTTGGAAATTGGAAAATGGAATGTAAACAAATAGTCTACCTTAAACCTCCAGAGTCCCCCAATGTCATCACTGCTTTCGAAGCACATCGGTTCCAGTCCCTCATCCAGACAGCACTTGATGCAGGCCAAACCAGAGCTTCCAGCTCCAATCACAGCTACACGTTTGGCCATAGTGGGTGATCTCTAAAAACAAACTACCGATAATGGATAATTTTATTCTGACATGTTTTGTCTATTGTCCCAAAAAATCCAGAGAAAACACCTTGGATGTCTTGTCAAGAAAACGACTGAATTAAAGGTCCCATACTATGAAAAATCACGATTTATGGCTTTTGAATGTGTTTCTCGGGTCTATACTGCCTACACACACTTTAAGTGGGATAAAAAGCCTCAATTGTAAAAATAGACAATTTACATTGTTAGTAAGTGTTCAGCTGCTGTGTGCTTAAACCACCTGCATAGAATTTTCCTAACTACACTCACAGGGTAAGGTGGGCGGGGTTCCACAACATTGGCAGCCACCTCTGAGGGCAATGAGAATGGATAATTGCAAAAAAAAAAAAAAAGAAGGAGAGAAGTTGGCAGGCACTTTGCAGCTGAGAACAATGAAAATGATCAATTGACTAATTAGAGGTGGTCTGTCATAGGCTACAGGGGAAATACTCAATGTGTTGGTTGCAGGTGTCTAGTTACCTGGTGCAACCCCCATGAGAAGCAGCCTGTTCTGAACATTACAGCTAAAAAAGTTAGCTTAGAACAGTGGTTCTCAAACTTTTTCTGTCATTCCCCACTTTGGAAGGCAGAGAATTTTCACGCCCCACCTGCGCATAATATCTCTGTGAGGAATACTTAGCTACAGGATTGTCATCAATGTTTGGATTTTCATGTTACTAATTCAAAGCCAATTTTCTCTTGAACCCCTCATCACAGCAACTAGCAAATAACACCATTGGAAAGCTGTGAGATGTCTCCCGCCCCACCTGTCATGTGTCTGCGCCCCACAGTTTGAGGAACACTGGCTTAGAATAAGCGTAATATGGTCCCTTTAACGTGTGACATATGGCACGGTTGTGAATGGTAGGCTAGTTCACACAAGTTCAAGGCTACAGCTACTTCATATGTCTCTTCCAACAGAACAGCCATATCGTGGAATGATTAGCTTTTTGTATATTCGCGATACA
This sequence comes from Sardinella longiceps, assembly GCA_027497455.2. Lineage (NCBI taxonomy): Eukaryota > Metazoa > Chordata > Actinopteri > Clupeiformes > Clupeidae > Sardinella > Sardinella longiceps. The sequence continues at coordinate 9,135,007 of JAODXP020000022.1, read as the reverse complement.
TTCAAGCATTTTCGCATGCGTAAATAAAAGTATTTAATTTGCGCACGTGAAATATGCCAGCGTATTTGTAACACAACACAGCACAATAACTTCAGCTGTTAATATCTTAGGTTACATGAAGAGAAGTTATTTACAAGGATGTGATCAGTGCAGTGAAGTGTAAAATTGTTCACAATCAGTTTGTTCGACCCATCCAGCCTGCCATTAACGTAACGGTTCTCTCTTCCTCCAAAAAAAACCACCGCGTATTTCGCCTACTCACCTCACAAGACCTTCAGAGTTCGTAGTAGCCTATTTGAAACATTTCCTGCAGTTTCAGAACGACAGTATCCGAGGTGGGAGGAGTGGTGTTTACGTAAACTTTGAGATAGCCTAAGTCTGAGCGCAGCCCATTTAGGTTGAAGGTGAAGTAAATCTGCAAAGTCATTGCTGAAATCATTGGATAGATGCGTGTTAATTAAGGTGTCAATCACTAGGCTATAGACATTCAGAGAATACTGGCTTCTTAGCCAATAGCATAGACAAGAAAAATAAATAGGGTATAAAATAGTAGTATAGCCTATGTTAACTGGAAAATGTAGAAATCAAACTCCAGGTGTAAACACTGATTTTTTCATCTGTGATAAGTATTTTGGAAGCCCAAAGACTATAAATCTGTCTTTGCATGAACTTGGAATAAAAAATATGAATGCCCTCTGATGGCCATCACCAGCAATTGCAGTTAGTATTGTTTGTAGAGAATATCAAATAGAGTATCCTTCACTGGTGTAGACCTACTTTCCAAGTAGACCTACTGCCCAATAGAGATCATGCCAGTGCAAGATAGGGTAGGTAGGTTGAAAGTCCAACAATCGCAATCAAAGCAAAAACGCAGCATATTTCTCATTTTTCCAGTGCACAATAAGTGTCTTTCAGCAATCCTTAGCTAGACCATTTTGATCAGAAAGTGGAGGAACTAAGAAATACTTAAGAAAGCAATAAAGAGCTATTTTGGAATAGGAACATTTATTTAACAATGAATAGTTAAAATTGAAAACAACAAAAAACACTGCAAATTTAAATATAAACTCATATTTTGTTCGGCTTATCGTTCATATTCATGCATACAACTACAATAAATGACATAAGTTCACTGACATCTATAAAAGAAAAATGTACATTTAACTGAATATAATTGCATGCATGTTTTATGATTTCATATCATGCTGTTTCCTCTATATCCCCATACTGTGAGATTACATAGTTGCACAAAGTATTTATTTTTTTTTGCATATAAGGTTGCAGCTCCCCCCCCCCCCCCAACCACCCCAAACCTACACACTCACTTCCTGTCCTATCTCCACTGTCCTTTCTGAATAAAGGCGCCTCAAGAGTGTTTTCACTTTGCAATATTGTGGCATCATGATATTAAATTACATATATTGTGATACGTGTTTTTGGTACGGCATAGTCGTACATCTAAGCAGGAAGATATAACCTCAGTCTATCCATTATCATCAATGGATATTGGAGGTACTCTTGGGACTTGTCCATTTTATAAAATAAAGCCACCACCATTGCGACAGCTGGAAGAAACAGCAGTTGAGTACTAAAAGTATGTCTTGTCTCTTTAGCCTGTACAGGCCGCGTTTTCAGAGGTCGTTCCATCCTCTCCATCTGAGTGTAGATTGCCTGGCGGGCTCCTTCCCACTGACCCGGTCCAAACAGGCGGAACTGGTAAGGTGTGCATGGTCCAAAAACAATTCTGACCCACAAGCCAGGGTCCCGTAAGAGCATAGAAAGGAATCTGGGCTGCACTCCCACTTGTTCAGCTAACTCATCCATGTAAGGAACATAGTCCACTTGGATGGTGTGCCTATTAGAAGTCACGTACCTAGATGAGAAATTACATAGTTAACATTCATCCAGAAACAGATCTTTCACCCACAGAAATTAGGCATTTAGCAACTGAGAACTCCACTTTGAGACTAGTTTTAGTGTTTATTTGGTACTTTAAGTGTTGCCCTGGCCCTGCTGGTTCTGTCATAGAGTTTCTATGCTAACTTTGCCTTTAAAGGTGCAATATGAGTTCCTGCATGGTTTTCAGAGCGATTTCATTTTTATCTCAAATCACAGGCATCTCCTCTTGATTCGCTAGCTGTCTGCCCCCTAAATACACTGTGAAAAAATCCGGTCTTGGGAGACAACAGAGGGTCTGTAATCGTCAAACAAACAAAACAAAATAAAAACAATAACAATAACAATAACATAGCAGTGTTAAAGAACACAAACAAACAAAATATAACAACCCAGACTCAAATCACTAAGAAGATTGGTTGGGAGTCACAAACTTACTCCCATCCTTCCCACAACCGTTTTTAGCTGGAACCTGGTTTGTTATATCTTGGTGGTGAACCCGGCCCCCAAAACCTTGCAGGAACTCATATTGCACCTTTAAGTAATGATCATTTAACTTTAAAGATGTTAACAATGCTCATGGATTTCTGTTTGACAGAAATCTTCCTTCTTCATCATTTCTAAAAAGATTGAAAGGCTATTTGCGGACATTTAAGCAAAGCAAACCTTTTGGCCATTGTCTGTTGTTTGCACTTGATGTCCTCCATCATGGCACTCGTTGAGGGAAGCTTTAGCAACCCTTTGACAAAGAAAATATATTCATTAGTTGTATTTTATCAATTATCAGCCCTCTTTCAGGCATTTTGCTTAAAGTACAGATTTGCAATGTTATCAAATGTGATGAAATCTATTACAAAGGATATATGGTAATGTGTACCTTTAAAGACCCTGGTTGCCCACCGAGCCTGCATCTCTGAGATTGGCATGATGGCACCAAGAGGCTGAATCAATCCAATAATGGCCAGAGTGGAGTGTTCTAACCCTGGTGGGTAGATATACTTATACAGGGACGTTTTGTTCTCTGACACAGAGACCACATGAGAGGGAAGGAAGGGAAAGGAAAAGCTGTAGCCAGTGGCAAACACCACCAGGTCAATGTCGTGCTCCACAGTGCCATCTTCAAACACCACACTGGAGCCTCTAAACTCCTTTATGTTGGGCTTCACCTGTACTGTGCCAGAGAGGATGCGGTTGGGCAGTTCATCATTAAGAGTGGGATGCTGACTGTAGAACCTTAGGAAAAGAATATTGTTACAAAATTAAAGGTCGTAATGGAGTTGTGTGTGTTTTGGGTTATATTGAGCACAACCTTTACATTCGTTTGCATTGTATTTGATATAGAGACCACAGGGTAGAATGTGATAATATTATACTATGGCCATAGTTGGTTTGTATGCTTACTTCATTGCATATTTTAAGGTAATAGGCATTAAAAAAAAACACTAAAGCAACTATATCTTTCTATGAAATTTTTGTATGCTTTCACCCAAAATACACCAGGTAGCCTACTGTATTACTGAATAGTGTCCATGTAGATGTAAGCACTGGTGAGCACGGGCCTGTGGTGATGTGTGCAGAGCAGTAATACCTGTGTTTGGGCTGTAGCCCATACAGAGCGTGGTTAAACCGATAGTTGAGTCTCTTCTCAACAAGGCCACAGATGAAGTCTGATGGTAGTATTTTCTGAAGCACCCGTGTCACCCTGGTAATAACCATATCCAAGGGGTAGCCATTGGCACCCACTCGATTCAAGATCCAAGCACCACGTCGAGTACTCAGGAATACCTGTCGATACAGTTACTTGATGAAAGCTGCATTTTGCCTGAAGAGCGAATTAATGTCTGAGCAACTCAGACATTAATTGTTAGGTTTATTATTTGTCAATATTGATGTACCATTTTTATTATTTTTTTTATTCTCTGGACTGGAGCACACTGACTGACAGTTATATATGGAAAATGTGGCATTTAAGTGAACTTGAAGTACATTTGTATAAGTGTCACAATTTTTTTTTTTTTTTTGTAGTCAGTTTGATGAAAAATGTTTCCTCATATGAATAAAATATTCTTCTGATTGTGTTGGCCATACCTATTTAGTATTGTAGTATTGATGGACATAATAACAGTGCATACCTGCTTTGCCATTCTGCTGAGCTCTACAGCGATGTCACCTCCAGAATTCCCGATTCCAATCACCACCACCCTCTTCCCACGCCACTCCTCTGGAGTCTTGTAGTCCCGGCTATGGAAGTACTTCCCCTTAAACGTCTCAAAGCCTGGTAGAGCAATCACATTTTGTATAATGCTGCATTTAAATTACAGAGTAAATGTAAATCAATGAAACACTATGAAAAACAAAAACAAAAACAAAAAAAAAAAAAACATTACGGTGTGGGTTCTGTAAAACTGTCATATAAATATTTTTAATTTGTCCGTGTTGGTGTTGTCCTCAACAGTCTTTGAACTGCATATTGTTGTTGATAAACAGGAAATTGATAGGATATCAATGGCTTAACCTTACTGCACCCTTTTTGTGACCTGAATGGCACCTCAAACAGCTGCACAAGCACAGCAACGATAATTTAACTTAGATAATATTATCTTGCATTACACTAAAGGGAGGGCAAACACATCTCTGTATGCTGGATGTGTAAGTGAACCGTTTGTGAAATATTTAAAACCACCTTCTTTACTCTCATGGAACTGAAAATGAAGTTGTTTTTGTCTTGACTTCAATTGCAGTAAAATGCCTTTCTTATCTGTAGCTTCATTGTATTCTTCCTTTGCTTTTTCAGAGCAAACAGACATGATTTTAGTCCTGCTCTCTCTGTCTCATTCTGTGCTTGATTGTGTGTATTCATGTTAATGTGGCTAGCTTTACTGTGATTCCAAGATCCTCTGTTACAGTACCTGGGAAATCAGAGAGGGGCAGACGAGGGTGACAGTGATGTCCAGTGCAAACCATAATCGCATCAAAGATGTGGATTTCTCTCCTCCCATCCCTGGTTTCTGTCTCCACATCCCATTGGCCAGAGTGGGAGAAATCAGGCCTCTGCTTGACCTGGAGCACCTTCGTCTGTAGTAAAGAAAAGTGCCTCTTTTTATATAAACTTGGCTGTATACCTGTTTAATATGAATGCACTTTAGAACTGTTTCTATATAACAGTTGACTGCATGTTATTTTTTTAATTTTATTTTTTACTTGTGCTGTTATTATGGGCTGCTGTTATTACCTCCGCCAAGGGAGTTATGTTTTCGCCGGTGTGTGTGTGTGTGTGTGTGTGTGTGTGTGTGTGTGTGTGTGTGTGTGTGTGTGTGGTGTGTGTCTATGTACAACATAATTCGAAAAGTACGACACGGATTTGGATGAAATTTTTGGACAACGTGTATATTGGGATAAGTAAGAACTGATTCGATTCTGGTGGCGATCGGTGATCCAGAACACAATCTAGAATTTATATTGTGTCTGTGACCACATTGCCTTGCCGGAGGTCTGAACGCTTTTCTAGTTTATTCATGGATTACTCTTCTGTTCTACTACTCTAGGGATATCTCATCTTATCTAAACACCATAGCACATCAGACATACTGTATGTAACTGCTAAATGCTGTATGGCCATGTGTTCTTGTTCAGGTTAAGTAACTAACCTGGAATTGGATATATTCCCGTAGTTTAAAGTGTTCTGCATACATGTTGAAGTAGTCCATGATAAAAGAGTTGTGCATGAAGTTTGGGTAGTGAGCAGGAATGGGGAAATCACTGTAGCACATCATCTCCTTGGAAGTATTGATGATGACGGATTGATAGATGCTAGCTCTGTCTGGCTCTGGGTTCTCCTGTAGAAAGTGGTACATTACAGAGATAGGGGATTTATACCTGTATGTAACATAATAGTCTAACAAGCAAAATAGCATAGTGAGTGACAGAAAGATAGATAGATAGATAGATAGATAGAGAGAGAGAGAGAGAGAGAGAGAGAGAGAGAGAGAGAGAGAGAGAGAGAGAGAGAGAGAGTCTCCAGCCAAAAGCAGGCTGACATCAACCTGAAAGTGGAGACTGCTACTACAGCTATAGACTTTGCTCACTGACTGAACTCGCCCAAATGCAACAGGGTAAAACATATAAAGTATAGCACATAATAATAACATGGTTATAAACACAGCTTAAATTGATACATTTGGAAGCTGGAAATTGGAATGTAAACAAAATACCTTAAACCTCCAGAGTCCCCCAATGTCATCACTGCTTTCGAAGCACGTCGGTTCCAGTCCCTCATCCAGACAGCACTTGATGCAGGCCAAACCAGAGCTTCCAGCTCCAATCACAGCTACACGTTTGGCCATAGTGGGTGATCTCTAAAAACAAACTACCGGTAATGGATAATTTTATACTGCCATGTTTTGTCTGTTGTCACAAAATCCAGAGAAAACACCTTGGATGTCTTGTCAAGAAAACGACTGAATTAACCCATCACATATGGAACGGCTGTGAATGGTAGTTCATAAGTTGTAGGCTATTCGTGTGTCTCTATGGTCTCTACCAACAAAACAGCCATATTGTGGAATGCTTTTTTTTTTTTAGAAACTTCGCGATAGAAAAGCATTTTTCATGTGCGTAAATAAGAGTATTTCACTTGCGCACACCACAGCACCGTAAAGTTGATAACTTCAGCTGATAATAACTTAAGCTACATAGTAATTGCATTAATGACACATTTAAATAGAGGTTATTTACAAGGATGATATCAGTGCAGTGTAGTGTAAATACAATTGTTTACAAGCAGTTTGTTCGACCCATCAAGCCTGTCATTAACGCAACTATAGTCTCTGCCTCGAAAGATAGCCTACTACCGTGTATTTTGTCTACTCACCTCAAAGTCTTTCTGACTTCGTGGTCGCCTTTTCAGTTCGTGCAGTACCCTCCGATCATGGTGGAGGGGAGTGGTTTTTACGTAAACTTTATGAGCGTAGCCTATATAGGTTGAATGTGAATTAAATCTGTGAAGACATAGTGAGAACCATTGGGTAGATTTGTGTTGACTAAGAATAATGTGTCAATTCATAATCCTTCTCATCCTACGTTCCAAGTTGACCTACTGCCCCATAGAGATCGTGCCAGTGTAAGATAGGTTGAAAGTCCAACAACACAATCAAAGCAAAAATCAGCGTAGTTTCTCATTTTACCATGCATAATGAGTGTGCATAATAAGTCTTTCAGCAATCCTTAGCTAGATCATTATAATCAGAAAGTGGAGGAACTAAGAAATTACTTAAGAAAAGCAAAAAAGACCCACAGTACTTAGGAATATGAACATTTATTCAAGGCAAACAACAAAAAACACTGCAGATTTACTGCATTATAAAAGTATGCCTACAATTTTAAACTCTCATATTTTGTTTGAGAGATTTGGATTGAGATTTGGATTCCCCAAACAGCCAGGAGCTAGGCCATAATCTTTGTATGGTTTGACTTGATAGCCAAGCCATATTTTATCTGAAATTGAACATAATACATGCCATGAAAGTGGAACAATATCCATCAGGATTAATCTGAGTTAATTTTTTTAATCCGAGTTAAAAAAAATTTGATTAATCATGTGATTAATCAGTTAATTTTGCCAGCACTAAATATAACCAAACCTACACACACTTCCTGTCTATCTCCACTGTTCTTTCTGAATAAAGGCATCTCAAGAGTGTTTTCACTGTGCAATATTGTGGCATCATGATATGAAATATATTGTGATACGTGTTTTTGATACGGCACAGTCATACTGAGCAGGCAGATATAACCTCAGTCTATCCATTATCATCGATGGATATTGGAGGTACTCTTGGGAATTGTCCATTTTATAAAATAAAGCCACCACCATTGCGACAGCTGGAAGAAACAGCAGTCGAGCACTGAAAGTATGTCTTGTCTCTTTAGCCAGTACAGGCCGCGTCCTCAGAGGCCGTTCCATCCTCTCCATTTGAGTGTAGATTGCCTGGCGGGCCCCTTCCCACTGACCCAGTCCAAACAGGCGGAACTGGTAAGGTGTGCATGGTCCAAAACAATTCTGACCCACAAGCCAGGGTCCCGTAAGAGCATAGACAGGAATCTGGGCTGCACTCCCACTTGTTCAGCTAACTCATCCATGTAAGTGTAGCCGGTGGCGGTCCACACTGCACACGGGCCACGAACCCGCCACCCCGCATGCTACAATCTCCCGCCGTGGGAGTGGGATGCTCTAACCAACTGAGCTAAAATCCCAAGCTTTTAACTCAGCGCGTTAGAAGCGCCTATGTGCGCTATTGTGGAAACAGTTCTGTATGCATGATGAGCCATATCAAATAGGCTGCATTCCAAAAACAGTCAAAGGCATACCTATGTATCTAAAACGAGGTAGCAATATTAACACCTATACCAATAACAGCTGTTTTTGTATAGTCTCCAATATTAGGCTTGAGTGGTCATTTCAGACAGGCATCCCGTGACTATGTTGGTCAAAAAATACCCTGTGCTAATTAGGCTACTGATTCAGAAACACAAGGTAGGCTACTGTACTGTTCCTCCTAGGGTTTAGACACATTTTCAATTAAACTATTTAGAATGAATATCAGGGAATTTAACAAATTGCAAAGAAAGACTGTCCCCAGCATGTTCCTCATTATTATCCAAAAAGGGTCCAAAAGAATAAAAGACTATGTGCAGGCTGCTATATGACCTCATGGATGTAAGCATTGGTGAGCACTGGCATGTGCAAAGCAGTAATACCTGTGTTTGGGCTGTAGCCTATACAGAGCGTGGTTAAACCGATAGTTGATTCTCCTCTCAACAGTGCCACAGATGAAGTCTGATGGTAGTATTTTCTCAAGCACCCGTGTCACCCTGGTAATAAGCATATCCAAGGGGTAGCCATTGGCACCCACTCGACTGTCTTTAAGAAAAAGATCAAGAGAATTTTATGCTACATAGACCGAATAACAAACCAATTACTAATGCTGACTGGATGGGGCATAATGAAATGAAACTGAAAGTAAGTTTTTATGCCCCATCCACTCAGTGTTAATAGCCGGTTCACAACTCAAACTATGTTGTATCAAAATTGTCTTATTCTTTTTCCTACCTACAGCACTTGGTGAGTTTGAACAAAAGGAATGTGGATTGATTTAAACTGGATTTCTCCTTTAAACAACAAATGATAAACATGAAAGGCAAGAGATCGAAATCCTAAAATGTAATATAAGGGCCTTTCACCAGACACTGTCTTCACCTTACTACACCCTTTACATCATAATCTGTTAATGACCATCTAAAACAACTACACATCAGCTATGGTTTAACTAATATTCAACCCACACGAAGCTGAAATCAAACACATCCTTACTTGTAAACTAATGCAAGATTAATAATTAGCATGTATATAAACACTTTTATGATAATTGAGAATTATTGAAGCATCTCACATCTCAAGCACCTGTGTTTCTATGCTTCTGCATGTCTTCACCTTTGTGTTTACGTATAACATGACCTTTGCCCTTCCTCTCAGGCTCTTTTTGTGGATTTCTCTCCAGGACCACTCCAATGTGTACCTAAACTTTGCTTTGGTAATGTATTTCTCTGATGTAACAATATTGACAATAAATATACTGTTGGAAAGCTTGTTTAGTTCCCCTTGCTGCCCTATTTTTAGGCCTAAGGCTAAGGGACATGCATTTGAGGGATGAACAGCAGTAACAACAATAAACTAAACTTGAACTTGAATGAGTCCTTATGTAAAACCACATGCAAAGAATTTGGGCATGATAATGGATAGTGAATTAAAGTCAAATCCTTTCTTTCCATCAGTGATTTTGAAAGTGAGCCATGCATTCATAACTCCTAAATTAGATTACTGTAACTCTCTCTATGTAGGCAAACTAGGCATTAACCAGAGCTCTCTCTCACACCTACAATTATTAGTTCAGAATGCTGCTGCTTGACTTTTGATGGGTACACGCAAGCGAGATCACATCTCCCCTATTCTAGCTTCCCTTCACTGGCTCAAAGTGCAACACTGAATTAATTAGAAAATTTTACTTTTAACTTACAAATCATTAAATGGTCGAGCCCCTTCTTATCTTTCTGACCTACTGCATAGGTACACACTCAAGAACTCTTAGATCAACAGAGCAGTTATTGCTTATGATCCCAAAAACTAAATACAAATGCGGTGGTGATCATGCCTTTGCAACAGTAGCCCCTGTGGAATAATCTTCCCCTTTCGTTTCTTTACTTATGTGGTAAGTTTAGATCTAGATAGCTTTATTTTGCATGCTAGTTGGCATTGTATGTGTACTACCTCTGCCAAGTGCTGTTTCCAAGATACTCAAGTTAAGTGGGAGCAACTACTTCGATGAATAGCAATTGAAATGCCTTGTGACCTTTTCCTGATTAACCATTCCCAAGGCTGGTGCATCGCTTTTCCTTGTATTTCCTATACGACAAAGGCTTGATTGCTGCTGCAAGGGCTTACATATTAACTGCCTCTCTTTAAAATTCAAGCCTTTATCCTACTGCTTGAAAAGCATCTGTAGGTAATCTGGGCAAACCAGCTAAAATGGTCAAAAAATAATGCGTTATGTCTTTGGTGTCTGAAATATGATATGAACGAGGTATGATGTCATCTCAAACTTGGCCTATTCAATACAGTCAGGGCTTGCTCAGTTTGGACATTCTGGTGTAAACTCTCATTTGGGTTCCTTTCATTAGTAAACATTGCCAAACTCAATACAGGCATATCAATACATTACACACGCAGTGAATCTTACATTGTTTTTTAAGATAGCTTTTTATTTGTTTGTATCACACTCACACATAATCATTCTCAGTCTTGCAATGTCAAATGTGAGGTTTACTACCTCACAGTAGCCTACATGTAACAGTGAAATCTGATTGTGTTACAAATTCTATATTGTCTATAGAGAGTTAACAAGTTAACAACTACCAAAGTCAAATTCCTTTTTGTAAGTATACTTGGCCAATAAAACTTATTCTGATTCTGAAATCAACAAACAAATGTGTCATTAACAGTGCCATAAAATCTAAATAGCTAAAATCTCAGTTAAAAACTTACAAAAACAGCACCTTAGCCCAAGTGAAAAAGATGTGCACTTTAGTATGTCTTTTTATGATACTTCAACAATATGGAAAGGATATTTTGTCCTATGTGTTTTCCCTTACATACACCTGAAGTGTTCTTTGTTATGTTTTGATATAAAGTACATCTTTCAATTTGCTTAAAACATGCCTGTCATGCACTTCAAATGTAGCCTATTTTGAAGGACTTATCCGGAGTGAATCAACAATCCTGCTGTTTCTCAGTGTTAAGTGTGATAATCATGACAATAACCGAATTTTGTGCAACACCGACTGAGATACGGCAGCTAATGCTAACAGAATGGGGCTGGGATATCAACACGAAACCAAATTGATAAGGTTTCATTTTCATATGCTCACTTCAGTTACTGTACACTGCCGTTTCATTATCTCTGTCTATTTCAGTCATTGTTGTGGCTATCAGCAGCACTTAGCACTGTGAAACAGCAGGGCTACACGTTGATTCACTCTGGATAATTCCTTAAGTATCAAAATAGTATGTACAGAAGTGTACTTAAAATGCATTTCAGTCCCCAAAACTTCTTTTCCACCTGGGGGGCCTGGGAGGAAATCAATGACAGACTGTAGAGGGTTTGGACTAACAAATAAGAGAGCTTCTTAATACTGCATTGCATTACTTATGTAATTGTATACAGTTTCTCATGAACATCACAGTAACTAGTATGCCCATGGCTGAAAATGTGAGAAACGTGGAGACATGTTGTTTTGTCTCGGGCTGAGGCTTTGGTAGTTTTCGTGTACCGAATGGGCAAATCACTCTGTCCCACTGAGTGTAAATGGCTTGGCGGGCACCTGCCCACTGGCCTGGCCCACAGAGCCGGTATTGGTATGGCGTACAGGGGCCTAAGAGAACCCGGAGACCTAGGCCAGGGTCCCGCAGAAGAAGTGAAAGAAACTTAGGCTTGGCTCCCACCTCAGATGCAATATCATCCATGTAGGGAATGTAGTCCACTTGTAAAGGATTGCGCTCAGAACAGGCAAACCTGTCAAGCAGGTAATAAAATACAAAGGGAAGAACAGGTTAAGATGGCAATATACTTGTAGTGTTCTGACATAAACAACAACAACAACAACAACAACAACAACCAAACAACATTTTTCCTACCTCTGATGCATCCTCTTGGTGCTTCCTTTAATCTCCTCAAGCATGGTGGACTCTGAGGGAAGCTTTGTTAACCCTGGAGAGACAACCAGATAAGACCAACCAAAAATTGGTATGGTAGATTGTTTCAAAATGGCAAAATGAAGATGATTTTGATATTTATTTGATGTATATATTTCATTTAGCATTACTGCATTTCTAGAACCATCATTATTCTTCTATGTAATCTGTAAATCTTGAGCTAAACTGTCAAGGATACAAGGCATATACTGTAGTTACTTTTAGGTGTAAGAAATGCAATTTATGTCTGGAGTCGGCCTATTATTTAATGGAGGGGTTAAGGCGCTAACTCAAGGCGCTAACCTCACTGAGGGGTCATGGTGGGGGATGACAGAGGAGGGAGATAGGATAGTGTGCTGTGTGTAAGTGGACAGAGGTTGTGGTTATGATGGTGGATGTTTAAACAGTGAGCTGCTATGACTGAGTCACACATTCAGGACAGTCTGTGACGGAACACTGTGTATGATTTTGAGTTACTCTGCACCTTTGAAGACTCGTGTGGCCCAGCGTGCCTGCATTTCTGCCAGGGGGATTATCGCTCCCAGTCCATGTATAAAACCCACCACAGCCAGTGATGATCTCTCCAGGCTTGGTGGAAAGACATGTTTGTACAGAGACAGTCGGTAGCCCTCTTTAACTCTCAGGTGTTCAGGCAAGAAAGGGAAGTCATATTTATAGCCTGTGGCAAACACCACCACATCCACCTGGAAAAAGAAAAACATGAGGTCAATGTCTGATATCGGCAGCTATCCATTTTCAGGGCAGGAATGGAGTTGACCTTAGCAACAAAGTGATGATGTCTGAATCCTTATGTTGACTTTAGGTCCCAGAACCTTAAAGATGTTTCAATGGCCTGAATTGGTTTAATTGGTTAGTTTGTACCAGTTAAGTCTTTGAGAGTTCAGGGCTGAGCCTTGACAATGTCCCCCGACACTGGTGTTCAGCTCACCTCATCAACCACTGTTCCGTCCTCAAAGATCACTCTGGAGCCAGAGAACTCCTTCACGTTTGGTTTCATCAGCACACGGCCAGAGATGATGCGCCCAGGAAGATCATCATTCACCACTGGGATCTGAGCAAAAAATCTAGAAGGAAAAGACCCATAAACATAATAATTTACAGCTATGAATTGTGTTTTACAGACTGGTTTGATGTGTTACAGTACAGACATGAATACATAAAGTGGTGAGTATGCATCAAAGCTTATAACAAAATCAGCCCTTTGTCCTTCCTACCCATGAGAGGGGTGCAGCCCATAAAGTTGATGGTCAAATTGTGCATTGAGCTGCTTCTCCACAGCCCTGGTGGTCCTAGTGGGCATTAGTCTGTGCATGAGCACAGCCAGACGGGCACCACTCACCACATCACATGGCAGCCCACCTGCTCCAACGCGCCCCACCACCCATGCGCCACTTCTGGTGCTCAGGTACACCTATGGGAATGCAGAGTAAGGTGTCACATACTGTAGAGTGCAATGACTGTTCCGGATGTGGCAGATTCCCAATCTTCACCTCTAACCATAAACCCTGAATCTTCAAGAGATTCAACTTACACAAATCAATCAGTCAATGATGAAGTCAATAAATGCCAGTTAAAGATAAGCGGAGGCCACTTGTACCTGTTGTCATGTACATTATGTGACAAATGGGTTTCCACTAACCTGCTTTGCCACTCTGCTGACATCCACGGCAATATCACCTCCAGAATTTCCAATTCCAATCACTATGACATTTTTACCCTGCATTCCATCTGCACTGCTGTAGTGCCAACTGTGAAAATATCTCCCCTGAAATGTCTCTAATCCTGAAGGGAAAAAGTAAAAAAAAAAAGCATTGCTCTACCCAGTGCTGCTCATAAAATATTATGTTAAGTTTGTTTATCATCATAAAGGTTACATGACTCCTCAACCTAGATTTCAGTAGGTCAAGTAAGTTATAAAGGTCTTCTGACCTATATTGGGTTATATATTACATTCTGTTTTTACTGTTGGCCTTACATGTTAGGAGTTACGTTAAGCTGTTTTGGAACTGCTGTTAATGATACAGCATTCATGTCTTTAAATGTTTGCATTTAGTAATCATTGACTGAAAAATGAGAAGATGAAAGATCCTTTTGGAAACTTTGCCCAAGATGTGGCTGAATTATCTGTTGTTATGAAAATGGGAGCTTCTGCCTGAATAAAATACCTTTGAAGTCCTGAAGTGGTAGATGTGGCTGTGTAAAGTGTCCTGTACACACCATCACTGCATCAAAGACATGTCTCTCCTCCTGGCCGTCCCAGTTTTCAGTCACCAACTCCCACTGACCTGTACGTGAAAAGTCAGGCCTCTGCCTCACACTCTTCACAGAGGTCTAAAGACAACGGATGAAGATTAGCAGCTAACTCTGGCTTCTTTGCACTAGGTTTATGTATTTATAGTAATGTTCATGAAGATGCAATGTCCCCATCAAATAATAATAATTAAAAAAGAAAATAAACACACACACACACACACACACACACACACACACACACACAAAATGGTGTTTTTTTGCCCTCAATGGCACCTTCCAGACTGCACAACCTAAAAGGCACAACCTTAACCCTTACCCTAAACCTAACCCTCTCAACCCTCATCCTAACCCTAAATTACGGGGAGTAGATCCTAGTGCCTTGAGGGTAGAGCACTCAGGAGACACAAATGGAGCAGAAATGGAGCAGTGTGAGAATCACACTGTGACAAATGTCTGTTTATGTTTCTAATTAGGGATATGGAAGCAAAGTGGAGGATGAAATTGTACCCACATTCAAACACTGAGTGTTGTCTATGAGAATTAATAGCAACGTGTGGTCAAGCTTATCTTGATTTAAACTGACTTGTCTAGAAGGCACCGTTGATGGCAAAAAATACCAAAGACCCACACACAAACACGCAAACACCTGCAAAAAAAGCTGACCCATTGATATTTGTTTAGAAATTGTCTACTGCATGGCACAAGTTGGTCCTCTAACCTGGAAGTTAATGTGCTTCAGTAGGTCGAAGTGTTTGGCATAGAGTCGCAGATACTGCAGGACCTGAGAGTGGTGCATGTTATTGGGAAAGTCAGCCGGCGGAGGAAAGTCACTGTATGCCATCATCTCTTTGGAGCTGTTGACAATGACCGAGCGATAGATGTTCGCTCTGTCAGGCTCTGGCTTCTCCTGTGGACAAAAAAACAAGGGGGAGAGAGGACATCATATCTTTGTAATTATGTGATGGCTTATCGGTCTGCCTCCAAAGTAAATAGCCTTATGACATGTAAAAGTTATAGCACTGTTCACCTTCATTTATCACCTACAGATATCTACGACGGTCATCAATTTGAGAGTAAATAATGAATTCTGGGGCGTAGGCTACTGCATGCTTTGCCTTTGAATATTGAATACCACACTTTCTCTGTCCCTATTCTGGCAGAGTTCCCAGTGTAGCGTTCAATTTGCCACATTGTGTTTAGCGACAGTAAGCAGGTTTGAAGGATGAAGCTCACAGTTCGGACTCTCTCTCTTTCAGTGGGGACAACATGGCAGGGGGCCAACAGAAACCAATATAGAGGGTTTGTTAGTGAATATCCATAACATAACATGACTGCAACATCATTATCTAGGTGTAGTTTTGAAGGGAAAGTTTTGCATTGGGTGGACTGGTCTAATTAGGCCTACTGCAGTTACGAATTAGTGCAGCTTGCTGATTGAGTGTCCTGATTATACTGTTTAATAGGAGTCTGAATTCTTTTTATATACCTTAAACCTCCACAGTCCTCCAATGTCATCACTGCTCTCAAAACACACTGGGTCCAGCCCCTCATCCAGACAGCACTTGATGCAGGCCAGACCTGAACATCCTCCACCAATCACTGCGACACGCTTGGCCATGATATGCTTAAAAGAGAGAGAAGATAACAGCAGAAAAGATAATGCAATTTGGGTGAGTGCCCACATTTAGATAATTTTAGATAAAGTATTGCGCCATTGTCATAGGCAAATACAATATTAGTCTATGCTAGTGAGCCGTGTTTACTTGTCATCTTGTTTGTGGATTCATAAATTGCCAATTAGAAACATACAAATGGTTTAGGCTGTCCTTAGTGCACTTTTTACATTAAAATGCCAAACCGGTAGGCCTACAGTTGTTTTTCTTTGTGCATAATAAGTGAATGTCTAACAGTACTGTTGTTAATTAACAACTGCCTTAATCAATGGCAAGACAAGCATTTTGTGGCCTTCTTTGAAATGGACATTTTTCTATACTTTCACACTGTTTACCTTCACACACTGGTTTATATTAATGATACAAATGCCTTGAATACAAATGCTGCAACATCCAGGATCAATACATTGATTAAAAAAGTGTCAGTAGCTTGTTGATGACCAATTATGTGGTTAATTAGTTAATTAGGTGAATTCAGCTGCAACACAAGTACCAGTCAGCACATGTTGTTTGCATGCTTATGCAGTGTTCAGACCTTATCCGGAGGTAAGTAGTTGTGGCCTAATTCAATGTTGGTCCACTTGAACCAACTACTATATCTGTCCTTGTTCTGAAGTAGGCCAACTTAGTGTTACATATCCATTTTGATCAGATGTCTCTGTCAAGAAAGTCTGTGTATAGGCCTACCATAGGCAAATAAACACATTTTTCTCTTAACAAAACACAAAAGCAGTGCTAGCTTGCTAAACACATGAAAGTTACATAATAGTTAAAACGTTGATTGAAAACCAGACAGAATAGTTTCAACTTACCTCCCTTTCTCGTTGGAAAGAGTATGGTTAAACAACCACAAGGTTCAAGAATAGTGAGCTTTGACGTTGCCTCCTGAATCACAAACTCATTAACCACAGACTCTTGTGTCTCACTAACTGATGTGATGGAACAGACTGCTGCAGATTTCTGTTGTCATAGGCTACTTCACGTCCTCAGTAACGTTATTTACACCATACCTTTCCTGACCATGTAGTCTTTGTTCAAGTGTGGCCAAACACATTCAGGACTGATGTGGCATCTGTCTTGTTTCTCCATACTGCCCCCTCTCCCACCCAATTTATATAGCTTCCTTTCTGCTATGATCAAACTTCCTGTAAACCTTCATAGTCATAGCTAACCTAAAATCCCATTATCTCAATCAACAAAACCTTTGGTTATCCACTGAATGAGGCCCATTAATGTAAACTAATCAGGCACTGAAGGCCTGATGACGGCATCCTTTGATCATCAGCTTTGAGGAAACCTCAAGATAACCCAAGTTTGTGAAAGTATATAATGGGAGTGGTCATTGAAATGCAACAGATCTGAGAGTAGCCTACTAGTACTAATGCATAAGTTAATAAGACACTTGTAAACCTTTCTGTCATGGTAACCTTTTGACTGCACCTTACAACTTCTCTGGAGTCCTAAGAGTTGACGTTACTCAGAACCAATCGGTGAGCTCAGAAAATTGTTGCAGAGTGGACACAACACATCAAGTACAGCTAATGATGCGGTGATTGGGTATACATTTTAATGATGATAACAAAAAAACATAATAACAAATTAATCAATTGCAGTGTGATTTGTGTGACTGATTATCTGAAAAGTGTGTGGCTTTATCATGTTTCCCGTGGGTCACAACTGTCTGAACCTGCAGTAGTGTACAGAGCAAGTATTTAAACATTGCATAACAAAATAAGTTAAGCAACAGGTAACAAGCTAGGAAACTTGCATGTTCTTCCAAATTATGTCTTCTTGCTGTCAGAGAGGTAGGTCTGTTTTCTGGTCAAAGTTACTGGAAGCATGGCATCTGTGGCAAACTCATTGCTCTGTTATGAACAGGGCCAGACTGGGACCAAAAAATGGCCCAGGCATTTTTGGCCATGGTGGCCCACCATGATATTATTCAATATAAAATGAGTAAATTATGACAGTCCCAGCCCAAAAATGACCATCGGCCCACCGGGCATTGCCCTGTATGCCCTATGGCCAGTCCATGCCTGGTTCTGAATACTGTAGTTTGTCCCCTAAATGACAGGTGCTGTCCCATCCTTCCATATATCACTAAGCAGCCCACCCATGCCATCAGTGGCTTCGTACAGGGTATCAAGGAAGTCTGAAAGTTTGAACCGAAATGCCAAAACAGCCAAGACCACCGTTAGCCCAACAGAGAGGGGCAACGACCAACTTGGTGATGGAGAGGGGCTCAGTTTGGGGACTGGCCTTGTCCTCATAGGTTGGGTCACCCGGTCCCACTGGGTGCAGATGGCTTTACGGGCCCCCTTCCACTCACCCGGCCCACACAGCCGGTACTGGTACGGCGTGCACGGACCCAGCAGAATTTTCACCCAAAGGCTGGGATCCCTAAAGAACAGTGACTGCAAGTTGGGTCTAACGCCCACTTCCTGTGCCAGAGAATCCAGGTAAGGGATGTACTGCACCTGGACAGAAGCATGGCTGGGGTAACTGGAGAAGAGAGATATAGTTAATGAAGAGTCCGATGGACTTGGCAGTTATTCTGGGTGTTTGATTATGAAGGTAAAATCTATCATACCTTTTCATGTATCTTTGCATCTCGGCATCAATGACCTCATTCATTTTCTTCTCTGAGGGCAGTTGGCTTAACCCTTAAAGAAAGCAAAGCCATTTTACAAAGAATATTATGTATTTTATATTTATTATATATTTATATTTTATTGTAGCTTCTATGGCAAGGTCATTATCAGTGCAAATGCAGTACAAATAAAGCGGCCCAAAGCCTCTCATTCTTTTCTTTTTTCTTCCCTTTTTTTAAGGGGGGTTTTTACACATTTATTGGACAGCAGGACAGTGTAGAGAGACAGGAAATGAGTGGGAGAGAAAGACGGGGAGAGATTGGGAAATGGCCACAGGTTGGAATCGAACCCAGGTCCCCGGATTTATGGTATGGCACCTTAGCCAAGTCAACTGAGCCACGATGCCCCCGGCCTCTCATTCTTTTGTCCATACCTGCAATAGCTCTGGTGGCCCAACGAGCCTGCAGCTCCATACATGGCATGATTGGCCCAGACGTCTGTACGAGACCCAACAGAGCCAGCGTAGGGCGCTCTAATGAGGGGGGAAAGATTTGCTTGTACAGGCGGATCTCTCCCTGGGGACCAGTGACCAGATTGGGAGGCAGATAGGAGAATGTTGCACGGTATCCAGTACAGAACACAATCGCGTCAATGTTCTCCTCCACTGACTGGTCCTTGAACACCACAGATGACCCACGGAACTCGCAGAGGTCGGGCTTCATTGCAAGAGCTCCATAAAGGATTCGCCCTGGGAGATCATCGTTTATTATGGGGCGCCTCTCAAAGAATCTGTAGAGGTGTACAGGTAAAGTGCAAGTGTTAAAGAAGACATCTGGTGTGAATCTATTAGTCGTTTGACATTGCTGAGAGCTGTCGCTAGGTATGAAAACAAGAGAATTTGGTGCAATGTAGACTGAATCTGCAAAAAAAAGCAGTTAAAGCTAACTGATGGGGGCATAGAAAAACGAAAGTTCTGAAACAAAGTTCTGAAATGCAGTGCAAAATTAAATTAAGATCACAAATCAGTTGGTGAAAATCAGACTACAGTAATTGCAGATGGGCTGGTGTTCTGTGTTACCTGAACTTGGGCTGCAGACAGTAGAGCTTGTGGTCATATTTATTGTTGAGCTTCCTCTCAGTGTACCAGTTCAGCAGGGCCTTTGGCAGAAGCCGTTGCATGAGGAGTGCCCAGCGATTGATCATCACCATGTCCAGAGGGAGGCCATTATCTGACATCCGGCCCATTACCCAGCCACCTTGTCTCGTACTTAGGAATGTCTGGAAAATTGTAGAAATATTTGTATTATTGTACAGGTAAAAGAAAGTGGAGGCAAATTCTTTAACAAAGAGGCCAAATCAAAACTCCAACTGAAGAAAGATCTGTACTCAGAGAGGTTCTTGATACTCTGATGCCCACAACGTATAACCAGGTGCAGATCATTCTACATTTAACTTTTCCCATAAATAACACACAAAGTTTAGCCTGGCAGCGCCATCCTGCGTACTTACGTTAAAATGAATTTGACCTCTGTACGAGTCTGGAATAGAGCGCCTACCTCGGTTCACACACGGATTAGCCAATCAGCACACAGTTTAGAGCGATGTCTCTTAACTTGCCTGAACACGTTCGTTATTCTCCCCCCTACTTTCGAATTACCTTTACAAAATTGGATCTTGAGGACTTATTGCCACTATGATGTCAAAATAAATTGCAATTAGCTAGCGATCTGTTACTGCTGAATGCGGAAGTGAGAGCCAGGTGAGAGGATGCGTCATATCCAAACGGAAACATGTTTCAATTGCATTGTTCCAGACTGTGACGGGAGTCAACAGTCGGCTTATTAGTCAGGCTATATGTGTGTATGCGTAATGTGTGAAAATTGAAGG
Source organism: Sardinella longiceps (assembly GCA_027497455.2). NCBI lineage: Eukaryota > Metazoa > Chordata > Actinopteri > Clupeiformes > Clupeidae > Sardinella > Sardinella longiceps. The sequence continues at coordinate 9,114,383 of JAODXP020000022.1, read as the reverse complement.
TGAGCGAATTGGAGAGAGTGTATAATGCCTTCTCTGCAGCTCTGCTTATCTCCACAGCAATGTCACATCCAGAGTTCCCAATTCCAACAACCACAACTCTTTTCCCTCGGAATGGATTTGGATCCTTGTATTCCCAACTGTGATAGTGTTTCCCTTGAAATGTGTCTGCTCCTGAAAAAAACATTGGGGATCATTTTAACATTTTTTCATACAGTCATTTACAGAGTAAATGCTTTACAATAATTGCATGACGGGGGCATATTCTGCAATGGTAAATGCAGTGTGTATATCACACAAATGTGTTTGTTAACTTTTGAACACCAAACCAAAAAACTTTTTTTAGGCTCCCTCCCTCTGTGAGACCTCTGCATTATTGATCGCAGACAGAAATGTCTTTTGAAGAGATTTGGAGATAGAGCACTCACTGTACTGTGTGCTTTGAAATAGCGTAGGCTACCTTTGAAAGCATCCATTGGGGTGATGGGGTGTGTGTAGTGTCCTGAGCAGACAAGTACACCATCAAAGATGTGTCTCTCCTCCTGTCCGTCCTTGTTTTGAGTAACAACCTCCCACTGGCCTGAATGAGAGAAGTCAGGCTGCTGTCTCACACTGCGCACTGTGGTCTGGATGGAAACATATGCAGGTACAAAATTGTTTGTTTTTGTCAAACTATACGTATATAGATAGATACATTATTATTTTTTTAAATCCAGAAGTTGAAAACAAGATATATTGTAGAAAAATTATTATAAATTATATGGAATAAGTATTATTGACCCAAGTTGTAAACAGAAGGAGGCATGGCACCTGGAACTGAATGTATTTCAGTAGGTCAAAGTGTTGTGCATAGAGCCGATAGTACTGGAGTAGCTGGGAGTTGTGCAGGTAGTTGGGGTAGTCTGCAGGCATAGGGAAGTCACTGAAGCACATGATCTCCTTCGAGGTGTTGGACACCAGAGAACGATATATACTGGAATGTTCTGGCTCTGGGTTCTCCTATGATGAATGAAAAGTGGTTAACATATGACTGGAAATTTGAGAAATTGGGAAAGTCCAGAGTTGGGGAGAATATTTGTGTGATTTTGTTTCTGGATAGGCTATAGTTCCAAGATTCCAAATTAGGAGAGAAGAACATATAATTGCAAATAATTGAGTATGTAAATATTAGAATAAGTTTATAAGTGAAAACCCAGTTCAAAATGTGCTAATGTAATGACTTCAGTATTGTACACCTAGCATACAGTATATTAGACTTAAAGCTTCCAATGGCTGTGCACATTGTCAAGCTTTATAATATGAAATGATGCTCATTGTACTGTACATTGTACAGTACGTAATAGGTTCGCTCATCAGATAAGGGCCTTGATGAAAATGTCCTACAATTATCATCTACAAATCTCTTTACCTTAAATTTCCACAGTCCTCCGATGTCATCACTGCTCTCAAAGCACACCGGCTCCAGTCCTTCTTCCAGACAGCATTTGATGGAGACAAGGCCCCCACTTCCTGCCCCAATCACAGCGACCCGTCGGACCATACTGAGTATCTGTAAAGAGAGAGATTATGAGCTGCTAAATATTTGAGTAGTTAGGAGAAGTTAGTTAAAAAAAAATAACAGAAAAATTTTGATGTGTAATAAAAGTGTTACTGTGGCAGAGGGTGCATATGCTGACTTTCATTTTTATTTTGATCCCATACCCCAACACCCAAAACAAACTTAAAAATAGGTTTTGAAGTTTATATAAAAGGATTTCAGTGGCAATGTGATAGAAAATCAGTATTTGAACTTCATACCTATTTGTACTGTGTGTCATGTGATACCAATCTTGGTATTAAACTTAAGTGTGATACCTTTTACCGCTTGAAATTTAACTGAAGAAAATTCAAGCAGTCTATATGTGTCATTATTCCACACTCTAATAAAATATTGCGATTCCGAGTCTTTATGTGATTGCTGTTGTGTACTGCAGTGTTTGCCAAGTGTGCTGCCTACCACCTGTCAATTCTGATGCCCGGATGGAGAGTAAACTTCTGGTTTTCTGTCCAGCCTGATGTAGGCTAATGAAACTGATGTTTTGCAGGTGTGTTGCCAGTCGACGCAGAAAGGAACCGGAGTGAACCTGTTGCATAACACACAGTCATCAGATAAGGGTGAACTTTGTGCTAGGCTGTCAGGGGTGGATCTGACAGGACAGGAGTGGCTTGGAAAAGTAGGCCAAGTGGTGTAGGCTTTTTGGTCAAATGCAAAAGCTTTTCTTATTTCAAAATTGGAGTGTAAACATAGATCTTTTAGAATCTTGGGTATAACTTCATCAGAGCACATGGCATGCATATAGAGGGAAGATGTTAATGAAATTGCAAACAAATTACTGAGTAAACATTCTCATGCACTCGTGCCATAAAATGCAACCCTGCAAAAATGAATGTAGTGGTAAAACAGAGATTTCAGACAATCAACCTGAAAAGATCTCAGTCCTTGTATGCATGCCCTGTGCCCTCATGTTCACTTACACTGAAATAAAGTGTGGCCCTGGAAGAACAAGAAGAAGAAGAAGTCAGAGTGTGCAAAACAGGAAAAGATCCTCCTCCCCTGCCTCATGGGAAGACGTAGCGCGTTGGCGGAGCTGTGATTTCGCAATGGCTGATCCAGGCTTAGTTTTTGTTTGTGCAAGGCCTGTGCACAGCTGGAAATGAGACTGCTGGCAAACCAGTGGTCTAAGGTGTGGCAAAAAAAGGTAATATGAGAAGAGGGGTGGGGTTGAAAATGGTCCTGTTAACCCATGAGTATCTGAAATGATTATACAACCCAATCCTGTTAAATATTATGGGATTCTACAAAATTTCTACAGCAATGATGACTTGCTTCATGTAAGATCAGGGCCAAAGGATTACGGTCAGATATCATGAGGGTGCATAGTCTCACATAACTCAACATCTCTCACATAACTAAAATCTTTCCTTGACCTGCTCTTGAGCCTGTGCATGCGCACACACACACACACACACACACACACACACACACACACACACACACACACACACACACACACACACACACACACACACACAGGAGGCAAATCCTGGATAGTATTTCATGATAATGAAGAAAACTGCAACTCTTCTAAGACCTACGTGTTATTGTATAATCATCAGGGAAGCAATGAATAAACAAACGATTTTTCATTTGATGATTTATTTGTCACAACAAGAAAACAGGATAATTTAAACATTTAAAAGCATGCTCCATGGTCAATATAGTTCTTCACATAGTTGCTCTCTAGATGCATAAACTATATTTGATGCTGCATTGGGTTCATCAGACTCAATTACAGAAAAAAAAACTGTAAAGAAATATTGTACTTCAAATTAAGTTTAGCTTGGTCAAACAAAATACAATAAATCAATCTGTGCACTGACATATTGTATAGTAGTGGTTTTGAGCTGGTGTTGTGCTTCTCGTGTATTGTGCTTCTCTTTTATTGTGCATCATGCTTAATGACTGAGGGATCAGATCTTCTGAGCGGTGACCATTGAGACGAGATTGTTGAATGATGCAGGTGGGTGCTGGTGGAGGTAGTAGGCAGCTGAAGCTCCAACTGCGGTAAACAGGCTCAGTTTGAACAAGCGGACGGCCAGGCTCGTCTCGCTGGGGTCATCAAGGGGTCGGGTCTTCAGGGGCTGGAACATACGGTCGAACTGAGTGAAGATGGCCTGGCGGGCTCCGGACCACTTCCCTGGGCCCATTATGCGGTACTGGTATGAGCTCACGGGACCCCACAGAACCTTCTTGAACAGCGGGTAGTCGGTGAAGAAGAGCCAGGGCAGGCTGGGTCTCACCCCAATCTCTCCAGCAAGGTCATCCATGTAGGTGACAAAGTCCACCTGAAGTGGGGCCTGCTTGGAGCAGATGTAGCTGTGGATTGCACACAGTTAAACACAGGTGTGAGTTTGTTGTTTTCAATTCTGTTTTTAATAAGCAGGTATTGGGGGTTGGGGGGGCAGGGGGTTTGTGCTCCTACCTTTTTTCCATATCCTTAGTGTCATTATCGACAGCTTTGATCATTGCCTGGCGACTGGGAAGCTTGTTTAGCCCTTTAAAAAATATGAAAATGAACCATAAGAATAATTCTGTTATCATAAATTCAGAGCACTGGATGAAATATCATGCCTCAGTGTGATACAACAGCCTTTTTGATTTGTGTTACTGACTTTACTCATCACAAGATGGCGCTGAAGCAAATATGCACTCTTACAGGGAAACAGCTAGTTGTACTGGAGCCAGTTGTATACTGTTCCTGACCACTGTTACATGAGCCAAATCATGAATGATGCCAAAGGGACCAATACAAAAATGGAAAAACCTGAGGCACTACTGAATTAAATAGCTTACTGTATTTTTGTATCAGTACTTTGGAGGCCCGGTTTTTAATGAGCACCCTGTTTCACTCCTTTTAAACATTTTTTTTTTTTTCCCTAACAGTTGCCCCTCAGGCCTACCTTTGAAGACCCGTGTGACCCAGCGAGACTGCATTTCAGCCTGAGGCATGATGGCTCCCAGGGCATGGATGAAGCCCACCACGGCCAGCGTTGGGTGTTCCAGGGTGGGGGGGAACACGTGCTTGTACAGGCCTATTCTGTGGCCTGATGTCTTCTTAATCGATGCAGGCAGGAAGGGGAATTCGTAGCCGTATCCAGTTGCAAAGACAATCACATCCACCTGGTTGAAGGCAAGAGAAAGGACAGGAAAGGGACCAGAATTATAAATAGAACATTCATATGCATTCTATATTCATGAAGAATCCTTAATCAAAAAAATTAAATGAAAAGGATGACAGAATACAGCTGCATCCTCCATCACCCCCAACATAAATTTCATCACACAATATACACAGCAAATTGATACAGACGAGACATCAATTTAATTCATTATTACTTAAAAAAAAAAACCATTTACTCATATTATAAAATAAAACAAACCAACAAGCCAAAACAAGACAAACTCACCTTATCAACTTCAGTGCCATCTTCAAAGAACACTGTGGAGCCACGGACCTCCTTGACATTGGGTTTCACAACCACTGCCCCAGCCAGGATCCTTAAGGGCAGGTCATCGTTGATGACAGGAATCTGACTGAATAGTCTGATTGAGTGACAAATGATTTAGGTTAGACACAATCACCAGTTGACATCCTCCACCTATTTGTCTTATATTTGTCCTTTATGTGTAATGGAAATTGTTTGACTGCAGATGGCAGATATTTTATATTTGTGTGAGGATAAGGAAATAGAGAGAAGCATACTCATGGTCACAATATCATACAGTGATATCACACAATATCATACAGTGAACAGACTTTAACAAGTCTTTTTTCACCATATAAAGCTTCCTTCAGAATGTTCCGGGGCTTTGTGGTCTCACCTGTGCTTCGGCTTGAGTGCGTACATGGAGTGGTCATACATGAAGTTCAGCTTCTTCTCACCAAACCAGTTGAGGAATCTCATGGGCAGGATCTGGAAGAGGATGTGGACGAAGCGCGTATTGTACTTCATGTCCACTGGCAGTCCGTTGTCGGACACCTGGCGGATAACCCAGGCCCCACGACGGGTGCTGACATACACCTGAGGAAAAGTGGAAGAGAAAGGGCAGACTTTCAACAGAATCAATGAAGTAGCAGAATCCTCATGGCAATAAACTTGTGCAAATAACTATTATTATGATTGAAAAATTCAATAATATTTTACCTGTTCAGCAACTCTACTAGATTCCACTGCGATGTCTCCACCTGAATTGCCAATGCCGATCACCACAATCCTTTTCCCCGCAAGATCCTCTGGACCTTTGTAATCCCAACTGTGAAAGTACTTCCCCTCAAATGTATCCATACCTGCATAAACAAGACATGCAGCATTCTAGCAGTGACTCATTTGCTGTTTCCAAATTGGCATACTACTGTGCTACGTACATACTGCCCAGTTGTCTACTGCCTGGCAAGTTTATTGAGCCCCATATACTATCCTACTCCAGTATCCAGGAAGAAAAGGAATAAAGATACAGCATGCAATGCCATTTATCAGTTGGCAAAAAAGCATCTGAGAACAGCTTGGTCAGCCTGGATTTTATATTGCCAACAGATGGAGCATTTTTGAGAATATGAGTAGTATGAAATTGGCAGGTAGTATGCATTTCTCATTTTTGTGTTTTCTCTTGAAAGACCCAAACAACTGCCATTGATCACTTTTTATTGATTGTTGATTATATTGATTTGCTCCAGCAAAGCAAATAAACTCAGGTCGATCAAGAGGATTGATTATGGTCCATATGTGGGTCAGACAGAGGGACATATGGGCCATAAAAACAGATATCCTTACCAGGGAAGTCTTGCAGGGGGATGTGGGGATAGGTGTAGTGGCCAGAGCAGACCATCACTGCATCAAAGACATGTCTCTCCTCCTGGCCGTCCCTGTTCTCAGTCACCAAATCCCACTGACCTGTACGTGAGAAGTCAGACCTCTGCCTCACACTCTTCACAGAGGTCTAAAGACACACACACACACACACACACACACACACACACACACACACACACACACACACACACACATTTTAATTTAAGGTGGAATTTTCACAGATCCCCATGATTTAAAACAAAAATGGTGATGTCCGTGCTCTTACCTGGAAGCGGATACGCTGGAGAAGTTTAAAGTGCTCAGCATACTGGCGGAAATATTTCAGGATTTTGGAATGGTGCATATAGTTGGGGTAGTCAGCAGGGATTGGGTAGTCACTGTAACACATCATCTCCTTGGAGATGTTGATGGTCAGGGAGCGGTAGATGCTGGCTCTGTTCGGCTCAGACACTTCCTGTAAACATCATTTACAATACATGTCAAGTTAAGTACAACAGCCAAATATCCCATCAAAGGTAGCCAATGAAAGGAAAAAAATATTTAAACTTTTAGCTAACTTTTGCTATGGCAAAATTTGAAAGCACATGGACCCATGCTTAATTATGCTTAGTTAAAGTACTTACATATCCTATTTATAAAAACATACTGTATGTGTGGTCACAAAAAGAGCACATGCACTAGCACATGCAAAAAATCTTTCACACTACACTGTTGTTTCCATAAGCAAAAGGAAAAAGGGGATGTTAGTTCTCTTCTAACAGGGCCAAAAAGGCACTGGTGGTACTAATAAGGTTTTAATTTCCCTTTATATATTACAAAATGATTTTCCTTGCCTTAAACTTCCATAGTCCTCCCATGTCATCGCTGCTCTCAAAGCAAGTAGGTTCCAGCCCTTCATCCAGGCAGCTCTTGATGCAGGCCAGTCCAGAGGGACCTGCCCCGATCACAGCCACTTTGCGCACCATGCTGCCCGTGGAGAGAAGAATCACAGAGTCAAAGAGTCTCTGGCACTCACTGCACATAGGAAACTAAAATGACTGAGAGAGAAGTACTGTAAAATTGATTCAGATACCTAGGGTTAGACTTCAGATTGGAAATTGTAGTAATGGTCTAACAACTGAAAATATGCTTGATGGAAGTGTCAAGAAAGCCAACTACATATACATATAGTTTTGAGCCGCTGTCTTCAACTGTGGTATCTTCAATGGCGCTTATAGCCGAGAAATGTTTTGCACAAGGTTATATTTAGCCAAAGTATCTATTATCAATATTCTCTGAAAGATAAGTGCTGGACCATGTTCTTTGTCAGATGATTTTTTTTGTTTGTTCCTTGCATGACCTGGCATCACAATACATTTACAACGAAACATGTGACATTGCTTCATCTTGGTTTAGTTTCCATATTTCGTTTCTCCTGTTCATGTCGTTTGTCCTGTTCATAACCACAAACAACTCCTGGATAACCGGAGCAGTGGACTAACCACAAAAAACTCCTGGATAACCAGAGCAGTGGACATAGGCGGTTCTAGACAGGGGCCAACGGGGGCCCGTGCCCCTGGAGAAGTGACACTGGCCCCTGCTGTGGCCCCTGTGCTGACCAGATAATAAAATTATTAATTTCTCATAAGCGCTGTAAGAAAGACTGAGAACCGCCACTGGCAGTGGGCTAACCTCAAAAAACTCCTGGATAACCAGAGCAGTGGACTAACCACAACAATTTTTCATGCATCTTTTTTTTCCACATAATTATGTTATGTCTTTATTGTGCTTTTAGTTTCTACCAACTACTGTACTTGCTTTTATTTTTGTACAGCATATTAAAATGTACGAAATGCATAAATAAACTTGCCTTGCCTATATTGCAGCATTGGCTACATTTTTAACAGTCACGTACCTCTGTGATCCTACCGAGTGCCACAGACATCTTAAAAAGTATTTAAAATGTGTTAAAATGTATGCTTAATAATTGCTGCTTTAACAAAATGCGAAAACATATTATTTTTCTTGAGATTCATTCTGCATACCTCCTAGAACTGATTCAAATACCCACATGGATACTCGTACCCCAGTTTGACAAACACTACCTTATTGGATACAGATAAATGCAGTTTATCGACCATGAATTTACGACACAAACGTCTCTTATCTTTGTAAATGTCTTTCATTCATATTTGTCTACCTTTAGATGCCAATGAATTGCCCTCATTTAATATTTACTGCCATAACACAAAAGAATAATGAAGCTTCTGGTTACAAAATAAAAAAATGAAAAAGAAAATAGTCATAGATGATTTAAAATTATAGATATTAAATAAAGAAATAAATAGTATTGTATGCTTAATTAAAAGTCTGTTGACACTTTATATAAAACTGTATCATTCCCAAACGGGTTTGATTCGATAGTAATAAAGATGCTCACATACCTTCGAGTTAGGGTATACTGCTTGTGTTGATCAGAGAGGATGAGCTTCTCTTAAGATTGAGTTTTTATAGCCTTCATCACTGGCTGTGATATATTCATTAATCATTTCCAAAAAAGGATATTCATCAAACTCTGTATTCTTTGCCCAAGCTCACTTGGTTTACCATTGACTAAAAGGTCATTACGTTTGGGCTTAAAACAAAATTGTAAGCCAAGGTTAAATTGGGCCAGGACTGTCAGATTCTTGTTCATATTGTTCACACTAGTATTTCGGTGCCGGAGGCTTACTGTATGCGGTCATAGTTGACCTGTGAGAATGACACAGTCCAGTATAAGTTACTTCTCTGGTCAGAAGGTTCTAGGCATAGACAAACTAGGTGATCGCCTAGGGCGGCAAATATCAAGGGGGCATCACAATACGTTTATTACTTTATTTTATTTAGTTTTTCACTGTATTTCTAGAAAAGAGGGGGGCAAAACAAAAAAATTAAGTTCTGGTTTGAAACGATTGGACAGCTCATCTAATCAGGTTTGCTTATTGGCCGGTTGTCTCTTTACCGTAAACCCGCCCCAGAAGATCGTCCCCAGACCATGAATACGGATGAACATCCGTATTATGGGCGTGCTAATGTATGTCAGGCTAACGTCTGATCACAAAGAATGCTCAAAGGCACTTCAATGGATAAACATGCTCAAGGGTACCAGTAGAGGTTTGTATGGACTTGTTTCACACCTGAACATTCCGACATTCCATGGTGGTAAACTGAACATTCTATCATTGAAATGCATTGGATTTATGCCTCTTTCTGACTTGAAAAAAAATGGGTAATAACATTTAAAACTAGCCTAGAATCGTCTAGGCTTTAGTTTTGGACGATTGCACTAGCATTTTCTTTGAAAGTGAAACAAGAAAGTGCACTGAAGTTTTTCGTTCTGAAAAAGATGTCTTTGCCGTGTTACTGACGGGCTACGGGAAAAGTTTGATATACCAGCTGGTACCACTGGCCGGAACGCTAGCCTATTACGTGGAGAGGCAGTTTGAAAGACAACGCAATCACCTGCCCCTCCATTGAGGTACAGTCTATCAGTGGTCTTCAGACTATATATTCTTATGATATAGTCTGGCTAAAACAGGTCTAAATTCACTTTCTTTCAAATAATACACATTTGAAGCACACAAATTTGGAGGTCCCAAATAGATCGAAGCTTCATGCACATAAATGTAAAACCACTTTTATCTATTCGGGACCTCCAAATTTGTGTGCTTCAAATTTGTATTATTTGAAAGAAAGTGAGTTTAGACATGTTTTATATGTTATTACCCATTTTTTTCAAGTAAGAAAGAGGCATAAATCCAATGCATTTCAATGATAGAATGTTCAGTTTACTACCATGGAATGCGAGAACCTCGGAATGTTCAGGTGTGAAACAAGTCTATTTCAGTGTTCCTGTTCAGTGGGCCGAAAATGCTCCAATATCATTTTATTTAAGCCCCAGTCTATTCCTGGTGTTGAGCTGCTTTTTATATAGCAGCATTATATGTATTTCCATACCAAGAATTAACCATTAAATGAATGGAAATGGTAAGGTTCTTCTTCTCTATCTAGTGATACAAAACACAACCAGGGTAAGAAACTGCATAAGGCTCCGTTTCCCAAAACCATAGCAACTTCATTGGACTCAATTTAATAGCCCAACTGGATAGCAACTGTGGTTTTGAAAAATGTATGGCAAATGAATATCCAAAAAGGCATATTTCATTAGCCTGGCACACCCTTCCGGAGACGTAACACCTTCGGCGTTGCTGTCGCTGGTCTGGCCAGCTGCTGATCGGGCAGGACTTCTGAATTCTCTCAAATTTGGTCTCTTGGTCGAGAACCAATCAACTTTGAGCAGCTCCAACGGCTCTCAGTCCTGTTCAAGCAATTCCCTTCGTGTCACATACGTCAGAGGAAAGAGTGGTGTGATAGGTTTTGCTTCGGCACCGCATTTTCTAACATCGACCAGTAGCAAACCGAGGCATTTCAGGGAGGCGGGTCAACCATGCGCTTTGAGAAATTTTGTTATACGGGCTCTTGGTCAGACCAAAGTCTCGTGGTGCTTTGAAAGTCGATGGCAATCAGGCTAATATTTCATAGTAAACATGTGATGACTATCTGAATGACCATCAAGATGTAATCAGAATGCAATCAGACACGTGGCTCTTCTCTTCCAAATTTATTTAAAAATACAATCACATTGTGGTCCATTTGTAGACTATATCCCACAGATATATTACAAACAGTCTTATTTGTTACCACACTACCCCATATATTCACACAAGTTTGCACATTTACATTGAAACATACAGAAGACTTGACAGCAGATTAAAGATTATATAGTTTACAACATATAGAGTATTACAGAGTTCATATTGAGTTTGTTGAATAGCTGGTGATGAAGTCTTATGCGATGAAGGCATACGAAAAGGCCTGTGCAACCAAGCCTACCGCCACAGTTCTTTTTTTAAACAGAGATATTGCAGTTGGTCCTTTGAGCAAAAAATAGCAAAAAGGCAGAGCTTTTATAAATTATTGCAATGGTGAAATAAAACAGCAGTGACTTCTCAAAGAGTATGAGTCTAGGAAGACTGACCCATTCAGGGAACAGATGGCCAGACAGATACTCAGACAAGTAAGTCATAAAGATGCCCTGGAAACCCCCTACATAGTGCAAGTGAATAGAATTAAGCCAAAGAAAACACATTTTCTCATGTGTAGCTATCTTCACTGCTAAAATCCAAACCAAAACAAATGGTCATTGATGGTATTGGCATTTGAGTAGAATTTGTACATTCAACAAAAATAAGAAGTGTCACAATGACCATCATCATGTACAGTACACAGCCACCAAACCCATACTGATTAACCCCATGCGTTAACAGTAGTTACAGTTTTATTGCTGCAACATTTGGAATGTAAAAAATAATCTTGTATTAACATTAACATCAATCCACATACAGTACATAATGTATACATACACCCTACTGAGATTCTATGGAAACACAAGAGGGATGTGATGGATTGAGGGGATTTTTGGTGCGCTTGCAGGGGTTACATAAGACACGATGAGGCAGGATGTGCGGGGGTGGGAAGTTGGGGAATGGAAGCTGGTGAAAAGGTGGGCTGCAGCGAATGGGGTGGCGGGGTGCTGGAGAGAGAGGGATGAGGAGAAGAATTTCAATGGAGTCGTATTCAGCTAATGGTGTGTGTGTGTGTGTGTGTGTGTGTGTGTGTGCCTGTGTGGTGGGGGTTGGGAGCTATAATAGAAGCTAGAGCTCTCTCGATTTCTCTTGATCCTCTCCTGTGGGACTGAGATGCCAAGGCAGTCTTAATAGATAGCACTCGCCTTTCGAAATAATCTCAGAAGCAGTGGTAAGAGTTGGCGGCCTTTGGTAATTTCACCATCTACTCACTCTCACACTAAACCCATGGGATGCACCATTTGCAAATGTGAAAGATGAGTGAGCCAAAAAGCGAGCATCTAGCAGCAGTGGTGATCACACTGAGAAAGTATTTTTGCACAGTATACCCATCCAGCACTATATAGAGACAGCTGCACACACACCTGTTCTGTGCATTTGGAACATGGACAGAATGCAGCTGCATGGGATTCTAAAGAATTGAGTCCCCCCCCAACTTTCCCATGAATCTTTTGCATTTACAGTGCTTGCAATGACTGCTTTACCTCATTGAAAATGATGAGCGATAGAATTTGGTAAGGATGGATACACTGCATTGTTCCCTTTAAAGCCTCTGGAGGTGCCATGAAGAATGATTAAAAAAAAGTTTGAGAAAAAAGCAAGCCCAAATTAAGAGTTCAATTTAATCAACCATCACCGAAGGTTCTTAGCTTTAACAGCAGAATATGTAGTAGCTCCACACATCAGTGATCATAAAAGTTCAATGTCTAGAGTGGAGCTAAGGAAACAGTGAAAATTAATTGTATGTAAACATTGGTTTGGGACACAACTGATGCTATAAAAGATTTTTAGGACTAGTTGTCTGCGATCAGGGCCTCAAAAGTTCTTTTCAGGACAATCAGGCACTGGGCCAGAGTGCTTCATCTGGTCAGTCACCTCAGTGATCATGGTCTAGTGAATCTTTCTTGACCACTGTGAGTAACCACTGACGTCAAACCTTGGTTAGCCCTTGCAAAATATTAAATCATTCTCACATTTTCCAATCAAAAATCAACCAGCCATTGATGTCTTGAGAGCAGAATGACGTGCTAAACACTGGGTCAGCTCTGGGCAAATGTAATCAAAATGGAAAAAGAAACACTTGATTGACCATAACAGGCCCGCTAACGTAACCAGGACAGGTTACTGTAAGTTGAAACCTTCTGCATCAGCAACAACTAGCCAGGCTAATGCTGCCTAGTGCTTATGCTCAATAGCACATTTTGTAGGCCTACCAGCACCGTCAGGGAGCTCTCTTATTATCTTAGGTTTCCTCAGACCAGATTTTGGCTGGCCAATCAGCAAACAGAAGGCTCAGACATACCCAATATTTTCAAGTCCACAGAAAGTATCTGCCCGAAAGGAAGGAAACCTGGCTTATAACAATTGATGGATTCCAAGTGCTTTGCACAAAGTGAAACGATGTGAAAACGTTTGGTGCACCAGACTATGCAACAACTACAGTAGCTTTCACTATTCTCAATGGAACAGGCTAATCCAGATGTGAAAGTGCCTTAGAAAATAGTCCAAAACTATTTTTACACATTACAAACAACATGCATCAATTGCACATGCTGCATAGCCCTGCTGTTAGACATGACTACCACCTAAGTTGGTTATCAAAGTCTTTGGAAATCCTCAAATGTTGTGTTTTTTTATCCCAGACACTGGCAAATCATGCCCTAAGAATAACTGTTACCATTCCTGACCCACAACATGAAAGATCATCAAAGTCTTATCAGCCTTGTTATATAATAAGTCTCATAAACTTTCCCATGCCTGTTGATACTTCTTATTAGGTAACTGTTTTATAGATGGACAGAAAGCAACAAAACCAAAACGTAAAAGTATGATTCCTACACAATGACCACAAAAACACATTTCTTTCAGTAAAATAAAACAACTTTACATTATGGCATGTCTGCCTAAACTGATTCAATAATGACGGAATAGGACGCTAACATACATCCATAAATGTACACAAAATTAAAATTCACTCTGTATAATTAACGCACAATAAATTAAAACCTCTTCATCAAGTTCAGCTTCATCAGATGAATAGAAAACACTATGCAGCAAAGATTTACACTTCAGACGGAACGTTAGCAGTGCAATGATTTACCCTGTGGCACCTCAGGCTTTACTTCCAGCCTGAAACGCCAAAAACAGACTTCCTCCCACGTATGCACACGCACGCACGCACACACACACACACACACACACACACTACCCCCCATGCACCAGTATTGGGGGCAGAACATCCCCCGCGGGTAACTGGAGCTATCCTATAAAATTCCTCCCCACACTCTTGTTCAAGTACACTCAGAGACAGAGAGTCTATTATAGTCTATTATAAGAGTCTGTTATATGGGGCAGTAAAGCGTTTCGTAATCAGTGATTACACTATATTGCAGTGGTGATTTGATGATGGTGGCGGTGACTGAGTGATTTTTTTTTAGCTTTGCAGGCAATGAGGGATGGTAACACACATACATAGACGAGCCTTGGAAGATATTCCGGCAGGAAGTCGAAGTTATAAAACCTCCCTCCTCATGTATACAGTCCACAGTCTGTAGCACCCCTCTTACTCTCGATCCACTTTCAGGGAATCTTTGCAACCCCAACCCACACCTCCACCATTCTGTAACCCCATTGTGGTCCTCCACCCATCCTATATGATCTGTCACATCAGGCCCTGCAGCATTGCTGGGGACATCCACAGCGCCTCCACCAGGTTGTACTGGAAGTAGCCCATGCCAAAGCCGAAGGCCACGTCGGTGACATGGTGGCGGCCCAGTAAGACCCGGGAGAAGCCCACCAGCACGGCCCAGAGAAAGACGAGAACGCGCAGCGGTGCCGCCAGAACCAGGTGGGTCAGGAGGAAGCGGGCGCACATGGCGGCACGAGTGGCGTGGCCCGAAGGGAAGGAGTAGCTGTCGACGGAGAAGGTGGCGAACATGTCCATCCGATTGTGGGCCGGGCGGCGGCGACGCACCACTGCTTTCACCACACCCACCAGGATCAGATCCAACACCAGAGCTGAGAGAGAGAGAGAGAGAGAAAGAGAGAGAGAGTTAATATTTTGCACATTCCGGATTAACTGCATCTTGCACTTAGTATTTTTATTTGCTGTATGTGACAAACAAAACTCCTTGAATTTTTGAGTTTACTGTATATGAATACTGATATAACAACTAACCGCAGGTCCTACAATGACGATAAAGTGAATGAGATTATAGATTATAGGCCATTAGTTGAGTACTCATCGACATGCAAAGCCATGTAAAGAAAAAAAATCACATGTTTAGAGCACACAAAAACTGATAATTTGGAACACACTATCGTCTGCAACTTGACCCACTTTCTTCATTGGTAAATACTTTAAGGTCAATGAGTGCCTTCTTCTCTACTTATTTCCAATGTTATTTTTCCTTTGACTTGCATTGAGTTAGGGTTAAACCAGAAGCTTTATAAAGATTTCAGCTTTTTGAAAGAAAATTTGATAAATTTGCCAGGCTCCCATAAGTACAAATGACAAAAAGCACTAACAAAGACAAGCAGGGAGTCACTGTCAGCTGGCTGGAAAAAAAAGTCTCTCTCCTGTTAGCACTGAACAGACAAAAGAACATGTAACAACATCAATATCAGTTGCAATGCTGGCCGATAAATGGAAATTTAATTCTCTGTTTAATGTAATTACATTGCGGTCAGCTGCCAGCGTCACATCTAAATGTTCCATTATCTTGATTTCCCCACCCTGCCAATTTCTCCGCTCCTCCTCTGGCAAACATTACTGAAAGATGTCCCTGCATTGGACATGCACACACGGGCGCACACGCGTGCACGTGCACCCACACACACACACACACATACATACTGCACACATACACGCACGTTGTGACACACTGACTGGTTTGGCTGTGTGCCTGCCTAGTACTCAGCCAATGTGGCAGTAACGAGCTGCAGTTCTTTCATCCCTAGAGGTGACACTTCTGTCTGCTCACCCCCACCCCCCCACCTTTCTCATCTCCATTCCTCTCTAACGGGCTATCTGTCAGAAGTGCTGTTCACTACAGGACCAGATAGTGTGGCAGCTAGCTGGCTGCACATAAGAAAAATTATAAGGGAGGAGGAGATAGAAAGAGAAAAAGAGAGGGAGAGAGATAGAAAAAAGGATAAAGAGAGAGAATAGTAGATCAAAAGAAAAGACGAAAGAGGGGAGAGCAAGAATGTGAGAGGAGAGGATTTATCCTAAAGAAAAAAAGAATATGGCACAAATGACACTCTGGGGACCATCTGGGGTAGAGATATTTTGCTGCATACAGTAGCCTGAGTATTTAGCATTTTGAGAGCGCTTGCCCCTGGGATGGGTATTTCTGGAACCAGAAACAAGCTCTCCACAGCAGGCTTTATCTTTTTGTCTTCACTCCCAGTTTAGAAACTGATCCAGAATTGTGTTCCTTGAGACCCAATGTAAAATACAGCAGATGTTTGTGCTTCTAAATATTCAGAATGTTGAGCAAGGACTAAGTGCCAGATGATTTGCCATTGTTTTGCATAAAATCTGGAGACTGCTCACAGCAACCAATGTTCTATGTGTCTCCTACCATCGATGCACAATGGGTTTGTGGACAGTGAAGCAGCAATCTGATTAGAGGACCCAGATGTCAATAGAACATACTGCATGCACCAGTAAGTAAAGTGGTTCACTGAGTCATTCTGCGCTTGATGACATCATGTGGCCATCTAGCCGGCATGCATGTAGCCTATGGAATTGACAACAACCCACCACAGTGCCTCACTGTCAAAGGGGGTCACTGGGTACAGGCGCGCTGGGACACTGCAAATGTAGGCCAATACATTAGGCTACTTCTGGAGTCTGACCAGCCAAGTTGTCAGGACTGGCAGCTGTCCCAACAAACAAGTCAAGAG
This sequence comes from Sardinella longiceps, assembly GCA_027497455.2. Lineage (NCBI taxonomy): Eukaryota > Metazoa > Chordata > Actinopteri > Clupeiformes > Clupeidae > Sardinella > Sardinella longiceps. The sequence goes on along the minus strand of JAODXP020000022.1, from coordinate 9,097,401 downwards.
GGGCACTGTCAAAGCATTTCAAAAACTGTCTAGCTGTGCAGTTTGGTGAGCCTGTCAAAGTCAGATGTGGAATATTCAGCAAGATGGCTACAGCAAGTGACGTGTCTTTCAATAGCAAAGGCAATCTATGTCACATTCCATATGTAAACACAAATGCTGACTGGTGCAAGTGGCCTACAGGTGACATTAATTCAACTAGACCCCTAAGAGAACACAGTCTATTCATCTCTAGGACCATCAAGAAATTATGGATTAACATTCAATATAACAGGCTGCCTAGATCAAGATTCAATATACTACTAGCCTACTACACACTGGAGATCGACAGACAGGGTGGTGAAAAAGTGGGCGGGATGTTGATACAGGAGAAAACAGGTTAGCCTAAGCTTGAGTTTTGACATGCAAGACATTTAACGTTAACGTTACCCATGATAAGGTTGAGCATGACTTCTTGCCCAGCTGCGCTATCGCTCTTGTAGAGGCAGTAAGCGGAACCAGCAAGCCATGGTATCCCATGTCCTGAGATTTCGATCAGTTTCATTAGCGGCCGTATGCTTCCCCAGGAGGAGTCCTCACAAGCGCACACTCCCAGCCGCTTGGACAGCCACAAGTCCGTGGCTAACAGTGAGCTCAACGCTATGCCGACGATAGATGGGTTCAGCCGCATACAGTCTTCTTCTGGTAGCTGCCCGCCTGTAGACGAGGTAGATGCATTGGACGAACCGGAGCCACGACGGCGAGTCGGGCTCTCAGATGCTCGTAGTCTAGCCGATGTCGGGTCGGATCCTTGCCGTTGCAACAAATGCTGTGGACGCCGATTAAGGGACATAAACTCATAACGCCCATTGCCTCCAACACCGGGTGAACTACCACTTCGTCCACTATTATTTTTAGCTTTCGGAGAAGGCATATTGATTTCCTTTTTCGAGTACCTTGCAAACTGTTTACAATAAAGTGGTAGTAGATGGAACACGTCGCCTTTATGCCAATCTATCTCTTTCAGTTCATCCCTTGACAGGTAACAGAAGCTTTCACATCCGAAATGACTCCCGCCATCTTTGTTTGGCCATTCGCGCTAGGGTGACTGGGAAACAAACTTCAGTCAGACACGTGACTACAATGAAACAAATGGAAACAAATGAAACAGGATTCTAGAATAGGAAATGAATGTGATACAAATGTAGCCTAAAAGGCATGCAATTGAAAACAGCATGTTAGCTGAGCGTCTTTCACACCGTTAATATGCACAATATTAACTTTCGAAATGGTGTCTGTTAAATAATTCATGATTAGCATCATGCATGGCGCAACGTTAGGTGTTAAAACTACCTGTAGCTACACTATAGCCCTCGCTATTAAGCTAATATTTGATGCCACAATAAGTTCTTTGATATGTCGAAATTGAGGTTTAAATAAAGTTTGAAGCATTATGCCAATCTGATAGGCTTGTAGGCTTGTGACTTTTTACATAACGATGCATCTCTGTTCACTCCTCCCCCGTGCATTCCCCGATTACACTGCCTGACCAAGTCTATAAACGTGACCTGCTCCCTGTCATTGTGGTAGGCACTGATCGTGACTGCAACCATGCCGGGTATCTTGCTGGGAGATGTCTTTCCAAATTTTGAAGCTGATACGACAATCGGAAAAATAAAGTTCCACGATTTTTTGGGAGACTCGTAAGTAGACCCACATGGCTCTTCAGTCTATAAACAGTAGGCCCTATTGCATGGTAGCCTATTATCGTTACTGGTATAGCTTTGTATTATCGCGTAAAAAGAGTGGTTAACGTCGTAACGTTAGAAGTTAACGGTAGGATAGGCCCTATTGCGGAGGCATGCCAAACATTAGGCTCAGGGGGGCGATCATTGTTGTGACTGCGTAACTGATTGATGAAAGAAACTAGTCATTAAATATTAGGATTTAGGCCGATGTAATTGAACATTAGGCCTTTTCAGTCAGAGCACCTAACATGTGGAGCAACGTTATCCCGCATTCTTGTGCAGACAAATGAAGTTGCTCACCTAACGTTACAACGTGACCAACGTAAACCTCAGTGTTGTTTCTTGCCATGCCAGCACATTGTCTCACGTAACGTTAAAACCCAGGGCGACACTAAATTATGTTTTGAGAAGTCCAAGCCTACGTGGGCCTGTAATTGCATTGTTTATGACATTGACGTGTGCAATTTTCCTTGATTGCGCAAAGTGGATATTCAAGTTGTTTCAGCTATAGCTCCTCCTGACCACTTGCAACCTTAATCGGTAACGTTAGGTCTAAACTTACTCAGGCCGCTACATTATACCAAAGTCTATACAGTATTCGAACTGTTAATAAAAGACATTCACCTTGAGACTTTCAAACCTATTGTTATTAATAAATAGCATTGAACATCACTGCAGTCGAGTAGAGAAAACTCGACTAACTTGAATATTGGAAGTTGAAATATTAGTTGGGGCCAATGCCACAGGATCTTAAACAAAGACTTATTGTTTCCAATTAGAATTGAGATTGAGAGTCTGTCACTGGGTCCTGGCAGTCATTCTGTTGTTACAAATGGGCCTACATGTAATTGGACAGGTATTTGAGGCACATATTTACCTTATGTAATACAAGAAGGAAATTGAAGCTTTGTTCAATGAAAAAAGACGGTGACAGAAGCAGCGCAGTGCACAATCTTAGGTCTAAGCCTTTCATAAAGAGAGAGAGAGAGAGAGAGAGAGAGAGAGAGAGAGAGAGAGATATGAACATGGAACAGGAAGCTCCTAGGAAATTGACAGGCAAGAGGATGTTGATCCACTCTGCTATCAGAGGGTAACAACCTGAAGGCAGAAATTACTGAAAGTAGATGATTATGGGATTGAAAAGTCATTTGATTTTTATCATAATTGGGTAACCAACCAATAATGTATATGGTCCCATTAGTATAGAATGAGAACAGAATAATAAATATATGCATTGTTTACAAATTAGCAATAATCCTGTAATATATATATTGTTTTTCCCCGTGCAATTGATGGGGAGATGGTTGAAAGGTTTGCAAGGTTATGGAAACTTTGTAGTCTCTCAAAGGGAGTTGTCCTTGAACCATCTATGCACTCCCCTTTCCTCTCCCTTACAAACCATGTAGCAATACTGCATGACTCCAGGTCACATGATTAACATCTCTCCATAATCATGAGACACTAACAGCACTAGCAGACACCAGTCTTCACACTGTTATGCATACCAATAGGTGGTATTTATCAGTCTTAGGCCCAAATGGCACAAATGATTGAAAAATATATATTTTCATTTTCATAAATGATGGTGACAATTTTTTATTTTTGCATTTATTTCCCCATTTGCTCAAGATATGATGAAAGTTGCTGTCATTCGTTTAACAAATGTTAATGAAAGTCATGGTAGTTACGCAAGGATATGCAGGACAATTTACCACTGTGTAAATAGGGACCACATCTGCATAAAACTTTGCTCCCGTGTTGATTTACACTCACAGCCTTGGGAAAACTGCAACACCGGAAGCCTGATTTGGCCTGGTGCAGCTTTGGGGCAGTTATGTAATAGTTCTTTTGGGTATCTTGGTCTACACCCCCTTCCCCCAAATGCTTAGTTTTTTAGATACTGGATTATTTATTACTGTACTTTCCATGCCAGATTGAGGACACCTGTTCTGCAGGCCTTCAGAGATTTTGAAGTCTCTCTCTCTCTCTCTCTCTCTCTCTCTCTCTCTCTCTCTCTCTCTCTCTCTCTCTCTCTCTCTCCCTCCCTTCTCTCTCTCGTCCTGTCTTGTCCACTTCTCAGATGGGGCGTCCTATTCTCACATCCTCGTGATTTCACACCAGTATGCACCACAGAACTGGCTTGTGCAGCCAAAGTCAGTGACCAGTTTGCCAAGCGTAATGTGAAGATGATTGCTCTGTCTATTGATAGTGTGGAAGACCATCTCAGCTGGAGCAAGGTTGGTTTCTTGTTCAGAAAGCCCAACATGCACTTTCACATCTACACTGTCTCAGGTGTAACTGAATCAGAACCCATAAAATATAAACCCTATGATGTTGCTATAAGTAAAAAAAAAACAACTCTTTTTTTATTGTGAAACCTCTGAAATGACCACAACAAAAAACATTGTTTACTTTTTCCATCAAGGTAACATTTTACTATTTGTGACAACATGCATCAAAATATCCACACCCAGTTGAGGTTTTCTTGTCCAATTTCTTCTCCAATTTCTTCACTATCTATCACATATCTGCATGGTCTACTAATGGTTAACTGGTCTAAACTACTTACACAGATGCCTGTGTTTCATTGTTCAGGGGAGAGGAGGTCAGCAGGCCAATAAAGGGGCGGTTACATGTAGAGGCACACACCAAGGCTCAAGCTGATTGGGTCTTTTCTCAGGTTGCCAGGTTACAGCAGCACCACCCCTCATACTCCCCAGACCTTTAGAATGGTCAGAAAAGGGACTAAGTTTCAGTGGCTGGCCTGGTTCTGAATGTTACACTAGGTCCCTTCTGATTGGACCAGATAACGCCATTTCCACCCGCCCATCCCTAAAGTTACTTTTCATGCAATTGGTGCTTCAGGCAAATGGATCTTCTGAACTGAAAACTTTACAAGAGACATTACATGTTTCTGAGATGACACAGCCTTTTTATAGTGTATTCATACAATCAATTTCCTTTCTCTCTGTTTATCTTTGGCGCCATGTTTTCTTGAACTTTCCCTTCTCTAAATGCAAGCCATACACACAGTTTCAAGTCTTTCCCACGGCACAATACAGTCTTTGACTGGTGGCCAGGTGCTGATAAGGCATTCCATGGATCCTTACCAAAATGTTGATGGGTGTTTACAACAAGCTTACTGTTACAGCCCTTCCTTACAAGATAATCTCTTATTTGTGATTACATTAGCAGATTTGCATGATTTGTTTTTGAATGGCGTTAATCTATTTTATATTTTTCAGATTTAAATGTTGGCTAACAACACCATACTTTTTTTGAACTGACATCTTTTCGTGCTCAAAAGTTTTTTTTTTTTTTTTTTTTTTTTAGAATAATTAAGTAATAATTGTTAATTAAGTGTTGCTGGTGGGTTGCGAGAGCCAGGACTCTATGAAATTCTTTTCAGTGGATTTCCATGCACTTTTCAAAAGCTATTTCACTTTACCCATCTAATCCCTTTGATTCCATGCCTCACAGGATGTGATGTCCATGCACCCTGACAAGGCAGGCTGTCCCATGCCATTCCCCATCATCGCAGATCATAACAGAGCACTGTCTGTGCAGCTTGGCATGCTGGACCCTGATGAGAGGGATAAGGATGGCATGCCCCTGACTGCTCGCTGTGTAAGTGTCTGACGGTCTCTTTTAGCGGGATGCACCTTAGCATTTCACTTGGGACATTAAGCTCAGGTTAATGTATTTGAAAATTCTACCTTTCATATGATTGGTAGAAAGAATAATTGCTATTACTGGATCTTGTTTGTCATTTTTGTGAGCATTGCCAATCACATGAGCATTGCCAGGATTGTTATGAAACCGTTGTTGATGTTGTTTAGGAGTTGATTCTTTATCAAATCTCTTATCAATTCCATGCTGATAGTGTACACAGGTAAAACGTGAACCTTTAATGTAGTCTATATTACTACAGTGGCCATTATGGGTCATTAAAGGTGAACCTTGAAGAGTTGTGTTCAAAGTGTAGAGTTCAACTCTACTTTTAGAAAGACCAATTACCCATATCATCTCAAAAACATGCTAGCACTGATGGAATGAATTGATAAGATTAGAGGCATACTACAGTAGATTCAGTTTTAGATTTTACATATATATGCAGACAAATGTATGTACAGTAATAGTCAGTGACATATTTCATATGTTTATGTAATTATCATAGGTCTTTGTGATCGGCCCAGATAAGAAAATGAAGCTCTCCATTCTCTACCCTGCAACAACTGGACGCAATTTTGATGAATTGCTGAGGGTTATTGATTCCCTGCAGTTGACAGCCCAAAAGAAAGTGGCTACACCCGTGGACTGGAAGGTAATAAGTTCTGCTATCTAACCAAACCTCAGAAAAAATGTGTACAAATTCCTCCAAAATGTAATTAAATTGTATATCAATATATCTAATCTCTAATTTATATTTCTCTGATCTTTGTAGTAATGGGAACATGTTACAGATTAGAGAGGATCTTAAAACCCCCTATGATATATTTGGCAGTGCAAATATAATATTGTCTTCTAACAGTTATCCTGTGTACTTTATACCAGACAGTACTCTTGTGTAATGTCTAAATAACACCCGCAGTCTTAAATAAAACAGTATAACAGAGAGTTATGCTTTAGGATGATCTTGGGGTGATTCATCATATGAAAACTACTTGTAGTTCATGAGTCATCATATCAGCATCAATAGTATACACTGCATGTCTGAAATAATCACTGATATCCATGTATGTCTCTGTCTTTCAGCCCGGTGACAAGGTCATGGTCATTCCTTCCCTCTCTGACGACGAGGCAAAGAAACTCTTCCCCAATGGCTTCACCACTAAAGAAGTGCCCTCTGGGAAAAAATACCTGCGTTACACACAGCCTTAAAGTTGCCTGGCAGCTAGACAGATTTCACTTACAGTAGATGATGATCTGTTCAGTATTGGTAACACATTTTTATCCATGTCAGTGAAATAACATGCATAGTATTGGCTAACCAAGCTGTAGCACTTATAATTATGTACTGCCTTTGACAACTGGAACGATGCATAGTAATGCTGTACCCCATGTAGCCTATGGGTTTGTTGGCATAGCTCATAGCTTAAGATGATCCATAGTGCCTTACTCCACTGTGAAACAAAAATAAATCTTTTCATAGATACCTGTCTTACTTTTGTGATGCTCCCTGTGAGCTTGTGGTGGTGTGTTATTATCACGCATTGAGAAAGAGTGTGATTTGTCACACACAGACTTTTGACTGTTCCAGTATAAACTGGTTAGGAGTTGGTTTAATTTTATCTAAACAATAAGTAACTCATTATGACTTACTGCCAAATGTTTGAGATGGTTTCGATGAATTATACATTTAGCTGGCCTGACTAAGACTTTGCCATTGCCTCCATTACATTAGATTGCATTATACCTATTTATTTGGATTTTTTAAAAATTCTTAATTATTTTGTCTATTTAATGGTGACTGATTTGAAACCGTGAAGTAGGCCTACACAAGCAATGCTAACAATGGGCTTCATTCACCAATAATTTATACAAATGCTCTTAAACATGTTCTTAAAATCCCACTTAAAACTGAATGCATGTAGACAAACCATTAGTGCTATAGTTGGAAGCTCTTGTTCTCCCTTTAACATTATACTCCTGAAAAGTAGCAGTCTACAAGAAGATAAAAGCAAGGAAAGGCAAAGCTAAGAGCATCTCATACATAAAAGTTCAATGTGTAGATTAGTTTACAGTCTTAATATGAAAATTACAAAAATGTACCTCTAAGGCCTACATGTAACCGTCTTACAAAAAAGTCCTTGACATTCCCCGTTACAAAACCTTTTGGAACACTTAAAATCTATGCTGGTGCTACCATCTATCGGTTGGGAAGCGTAAGTTAGACCTATAGGCCATCCAAGCTTGACCCATTGGAAAGTTTTTGCACCGCGACTTTTGTTTTGAACACGTCAGGTAGGTCTGGCATTTTTCTTTTTATTATATCTTATCGTGCCTTGATTACTATATGTAGTAGGCCTAGCCTAACCTTACGCATAGTAGCACTCGGCTGAATTATTTTATAGGCAGGTCTTTTTATCCTCTGTATGCCTATCAAATTTACTATCAGATCATAGCGAATGTTAACCCAGTGTAGTCCTTGCAATGATCAAATCTGTTGAAAGGGAAATTATTTGTAAACATATTATCACTGAAAATATGACAGGAAATCGATTTAAAGTTGTAGCTGACGAGACGAAATGAACACAAGATGGCAGCATTAGCACAGCTAAAGTGTCGGAGGAAATTGTCCGATTGCGCGATTGTCATTATGAGACACATCAGTTCACTTAAACTAGACTTTCAGTTCACGAAACATTTGCCACAAGATCACTGCGACATGTCAAAGATGCCATCACGTAGGCCTTAGAGGCCATAGGTTCTCAAAATGCGCTCCATGGCGACCCGTGGGAACATTTGTAGCATAGATAACCTCTGATAATACCTGTTAAACTGTTAAAACAGTGCTTTGAAAGAATTAATCTCAGTTTATTGGTGGTTAGCGGCATCTACAGGCATTTATTTAAAGTATTGCATAAAAGAAGTAAAATGTAGATATGCAACATGTTCATTAAAATGACTAACAACGGGATCACGAAACTTGATGATAGAAAAAAAAGATTACAAATGGGAAAATGGGACCCCCCCCACCCCACCCCTTTGGTGGCCCTCAGTTCAATGTTGGGTCCCTAAATTGGCCCTCACCTATCAAAGCTATGAGAACTCCTGCCTTAGGCTGTGCCTTGTGGTGTGACAGATAGACTATGCCAAATAGTGGTCACCATCGGCTGTGAATTCACTTTGCAGTGATTTTATTTGTTTTGCTTTTTATGTAGACTTATTGATAGGTTATCAAAAGATTCCTACATTGTAATAGGCCTACATCCAAACTAATTTCAAATTAATAAAGTAAAGCCTTCAATTTTAAAAAAAATCAAAACAATTCAATTCAATTCAATTCAATTCAATTTTATTTGGAGAGCGCTCAAATACAGTGCATTTGTCTCGCAGCGCTTTACAGACAGTACGGGAAGCATCCATGAGAAACAACCAGATAATCCAAATAACGCAAAGTGATTTAGAAGTGTCTCCCACATTTCATTTAACTCAAATAACTGCATGAAAAGTAGCCTAGATGAAGGCCTCCTAAAGAGACAGGGCTTTGAGTAAGAGGCTGGTCTGGATCTCTTAAGATTGCAAAGATTCTATGTTCATGGTCAAAGTGCAGATGCTATTTGGACATTCCTCAGCAAAGGTCATGAACACAGAGAAGCTGGGATTCCCCTTTTCAATTCTGGCAAAGTTTCTTGCACTGGAATGCCTTTGATCAAAACAGGCCACTCCTCCTTTCTTTTCAACTGGAAAGTAGGGTTTATTATTACCCAGAGATGCGCTTGCACTGATCTGTGAACATTTGTCATCAGGGTCCTGGATGTATTTCCTAGTTGCTTTTAAACTAACATGTCAAATGGCAGGAAGTTTTACTCTGCACACAGCATTTAAAAATATTCCCACTAGGTGGCAATGGTGGTTTTGTGAATTGTC